>CM040396.1:48238359-48549770 GCA_022702515.1 Ilyophis sp. 1 JC-2022
ACAGACTGCGGTAATGGTGTTTAGGGCAGTGTTTCTGTGTGTGTGTGTAATGGTACGGTACTGACTGCGGTAAAGGTGTGTAGGGCAGTGTTTCTGTGTGTGTCTGTTTATTGGTACGGTACAGACTGCGGTAATGGTGTTTAGGGCAGTGTTTCTGTGTGTGTGTGTAATGGTACGGTACAGACTGCGGTAATGGTGTTTAGGGCAGTGTTTATGTGTGTGTGTGTGTGTGTGTGTAATGGTACGGTACTGACTGCGGTAATGGTGTTTATGGCAGTGTTTCTGTGTGTGTGTGTGTGTGTAATGGTACGGTACTGACAGCGGTAATGGTGTTTAGGGCAGTGTTTCTGTGTGTGTGTTGTGTGTTGTAATGGTACGGTACTGACTGCGGTAATGGTGTTTAGGGCAGTGTTTCTGTGTGTGTGTGTGTGTGTGTGTGTGTGTTATGGTACGGTACAGACTACGGTAATGGTGTTTAGGGCAGTGTTTCTGTGTGTGTTTAATGGTACGGTACTGACTGCGGTAATGGTGTTTAGGGCAGTGTTTCTGTGTGTGTGTGTAATGGCACGGTACTGACTGCGGTAATGGTGTTTAGGGCAGTGTTTCTGTGTGTGTGTGTGTAATCGTACGGAACTGACTGTGGTAATGGTGTTTAGGGCAGTGTTTCTGTGTGTGTGTGTGTGTGTGTGTGTAATGGTACGGTACAGACTGCGGTAATGGTGTTTATGGCAGTGTTTCTGTGTGTGTGTGTAATGGTACGGTACTGACTGCGGTAATGGTGTTTAGGGCAGTGTTTCTGTGTGTGTCTGTTTAATGGTACGGTACAGACTGCGGTAATGGTGTTTAGGGCAGTGTTTCTGTGTGTGTGTGTTTAAGGGTACGGTACAGACTGCGGTAATGGTGTTTAGGGCAGTGTTTCTGTGTGTATGTGTAATGGTACGGTACAGACTGCGGTAATGGTGTTTAGGGCAGTGTTTCTGTGTGTGTGTGTGTGTGTGTGTGTGTGTGCGTGTGTGTGTGTGTGTGCGTGTGTGTGTGTGTGTGTGCGTGTGTAATGGTACGGTACAGACTGCGGTAATGGTGTTTAGGGCAGTGTTTCTGTGTGTGTGTGTAATGGTACGGTACTGACTGCGGTAAAGGTGTTTAGGGCAGTGTTTCTGTGTGTGTCTGTTTATTGGTACGGTACAGACTGCGGTAATGGTGTTTAGGGCAGTGTTTCTGTGTGTGTGTGTAATGGTACGGTACAGACTGCGGTAATGGTGTTTAGGGCAGTGTTTATGTGTGTGTGTGTGTGTGTGTGTGTAATGGTACGGTACTGACTGCGGTAATGGTGTTTATGGCAGTGTTTCTGTGTGTGTGTGTGTGTGTAATGGTACGGTACTGACAGCGGTAATGGTGTTTAGGGCAGTGTTTCTGTGTGTGTGTTGTGTGTTGTAATGGTACGGTACTGACTGCGGTAATGGTGTTTAGGGCAGTGTTTCTGTGTGTGTGTGTGTGTGTGTGTGTGTGTGTGTGTGTTATGGTACGGTACAGACTACGGTAATGGTGTTTAGGGCAGTGTTTCTGTGTGTGTTTAATGGTACGGTACTGACTGCGGTAATGGTGTTTAGGGCAGTGTTTCTGTGTGTGTGTGTGTAATGGCACGGTACTGACTGCGGTAATGGTGTTTAGGGCAGTGTTTCTGTGTGTGTGTGTGTGTAATCGTACGGAACTGACTGTGGTAATGGTGTTTAGGGCAGTGTTTCTGTGTGTGTGTGTGTGTGTGTAATGGTACGGTACAGACTGCGGTAATGGTGTTTAGGGCAGTGTTTCTGTGTGTGTGTGTAATGGTACGGTACTGACTGCGGTAATGGTGTTTAGGGCAGTGTTTCTGTGTGTGTCTGTTTAATGGTACGGTACAGACTGCGGTAATGGTGTTTAGGGCAGTGTTTCTGTGTGTGTGTGTAATGGTACGGTACAGACTGCGGTAATGGTGTTTAGGGCAGTGTTTCTGTGTGTGTGTGTGTGTGTGCAATGGTATGTTACAGACTGCGGTAATGGTGTTTAGGGCAGTGTTTCTGTGTGTGTGTGTGTAATGGTACGGTACAGACTGCGGTAATGATGTTTAGGGCAGTGTTTCTGTGTGTGTGTGTGTGTGTGTTTAATGGTACGGTACTGACTGCGGTAATGGTGTTTAGGGCAGTGTTTCTGTGTGTGTGTGTGTGTAATGGTACGGTACAGACTGCGGTAATGGTGTTTAGGGCAGTGTTTCTGTGTGTGTGTGTAATGGTACGGTACTGACTGCGGTAATGGTGTTTAGGGCAGTGTTTCTGTGTGTGTCTGTTTAGGGTACGGTACAGACTGCGGTAATGGTGTTTAGGGCAGTGTTTCTGTGTGTGTGTGTGCGCGTGTGTGTGTGTGTGTGTGTGTGTGTAATGGTACGGTACAGACTGCGGTAATGGTGTTTAGGGCAGTGTTTCTGTGTGTGTGTGTAATGGTACGGTACTGACTGCGGTAAAGGTGTGTAGGGCAGTGTTTCTGTGTGTGTCTGTTTATTGGTACGGTACAGACTGCGGTAATGGTGTTTAGGGCAGTGTTTCTGTGTGTGTGTGTAATGGTACGGTACAGACTGCGGTAATGGTGTTTAGGGCAGTGTTTATGTGTGTGTGTGTGTGTGTGTGTAATGGTACGGTACAGACTGCGGTAATGGTGTTTATGTCAGTGTTTCTGTGTGTGTGTGTGTGTAATGGTACGGTACTGACAGCGGTAATGGTGTTTAGGGCAGTGTTTCTGTGTGTGTTGTGTTGTGTGTTGTAATGGTACGGTACTGACTGCGGTAATGGTGTTTAGGGCAGTGTTTCTGTGTGTGTGTGTGTGTGTGTGTGTGTGTTATGGTACGGTACAGACTACGGTAATGGTGTTTAGGGCAGTGTTTCTGTGTGTGTGTTTAATGGTACGGTACTGACTGCGGTAATGGTGTTTAGGGCAGTGTTTCTGTGTGTGTGTGTAATGGCACGGTACTGACTGCGGTAATGGTGTTTAGGGCAGTGTTTCTGTGTGTGTGTGTGTAATCGTACGGAACTGACTGTGGTAATGGTGTTTAGGGCAGTGTTTCTGTGTGTGTGTGTGTGTGTGTGTAATTGTACTGTACAGACTGCGGTAATGGTGTTTATGGCAGTGTTTCTGTGTGTGTGTGTAATGGTACGGTACTGACTGCGGTAATGGTGTTTAGGGCAGTGTTTCTGTGTGTGTCTGTTTAATGGTACGGTACAGACTGCGGTAATGGTGTTTAGGGCAGTGTTTCTGTGTGTGTGTGTAATGGTACGGTACTGACTGCGGTAATGGTGTTTAGGGCAGTGTTTCTGTGTGTGTCTGTTTAAGGGTACGGTACAGACTGCGGTAATGGTGTTTAGGGCAGTGTTTCTGTGTGTGTATGTTTAATGGTACGGTACAGACTGCGGTAATGGTGTTTAGGGCAGTGTTTCTGTGTGTGTGTGTAATGGTACGGTACTGACTGCGGTAAAGGTGTTTAGGGCAGTGTTTCTGTGTGTGTCTGTTTATTGGTACGGTACAGACTGCGGTAATGGTGTTTAGGGCAGTGTTTCTGTGTGTGTGTGTAATGGTACGGTACAGACTGCGGTAATGGTGTTTAGGGCAGTGTTTATGTGTGTGTGTGTGTGTGTGTGTGTGTGTAATGGTACGGTACTGACTGCGGTAATGGTGTTTATGGCAGTGTTTCTGTGTGTGTGTGTGTGTAATGGTACGGTACTGACAGCGGTAATGGTGTTTAGGGCAGTGTTTCTGTGTGTGTGTTGTGTGTTGTAATGGTACGGTACTGACTGCGGTAATGGTGTTTAGGGCAGTGTTTCTGTGTGTGTGTGTGTGTGTGTGTGTGTGTGTTATGGTACGGTACAGACTACGGTAATGGTGTTTAGGGCAGTGTTTCTGTGTGTGTTTAATGGTACGGTACTGACTGCGGTAATGGTGTTTAGGGCAGTGTTTCTGTGTGTGTGTGTAATGGTACGGTACAGACTGCGGTAATGGTGTTTATGGCAGTGTTTCTGTGTGTGTGTGTAATGGTACGGTACTGACTGCGGTAATGGTGTTTAGGGCAGTGTTTCTGTGTGTGTCTGTTTAATGGTACGGTACAGACTGCGGTAATGGTGTTTAGGGCAGTGTTTCTGTGTGTGTGTGTAATGGTACGGTACAGACTGCGGTAATGGTGTTTAGGGCAGTGTTTCTGTGTGTGTGTGTGTGTGTGTGTGTGTGTAATGGTACGGTACAGACTACGGTAATGGTGTTTAGGGCAGTGTTTCTGTGTGTGTGTGTGTGTGTGTGTGTGTGTGTGTAATGGTACAGACTGCGGTAATGGTGTTTAGGGCAGTGTTTCTGTGTGTGTGTGTGTGTAATGGTACGGTACAGACTGCGGTAATGATGTTTAGGGCAGTGTTTCTGTGTGTGTGTGTGTGTGTGTGTGTAATGGTACGGTACTGACTGCGGTAATGGTGTTTAGGGCAGTGTTTCTGTGTGTGTGTGTGTGTGTAATGGTACGGTACAGACTGCGGTAATGGTGTTTAGGCAAGTGTTTCTGTGTGTGTGTGTGTAATGGTACGGTACTGACTGCGGTAATGGTGTTTAGGGCAGTGTTTCTGTGTGTGTCTGTTTAATGGTACGGTACAGACTGCGGTAATGGTGTTTAGGGCAGTGTTTCTGTGTGTGTGTGTAATGGTACGGTACAGACTGCGGTAATGGTGTTTAGGGCAGTGTTTCTGTGTGTGTGTGTGTTCGTGTGTGTGTGTGTGTGTAATGGTACGGTACAGACTGCGGTAATGGTGTTTAGGGCAGTGTTTATGTGTGTGTGTGTAATGGTACGGTACTGACTGCGGTAATGGTGTTTAGGGCAGTGTTTCTGTGTGTGTCTCTTTAATGGTACGGTACAGACTGCGGTAATGGTGTTTAGGGCAGTGTTTCTGTGTGTGTGTGTAATGGTACGGTAAAGACTGCGGTAATGGTGTTTAGGGCAGTGTTTCTGTGTGTGTGTGTGTTTCTGTGTGTGTGTGTGTGTAATAGTACGGGACTGACTGCGGTAATGGTGTTTAGGGCAGTGTTTCTGTGTGTGTCTGTTTAATGGTATGGTACAGACTGCGGTAATGGTGTTTAGGGCAGTGTTTCTGTGTGTGTTTGTGTGTGTGTGTGTAATGTTACGGTACAGACTACGGTAATGGTGTTTAGGGCAGTGTTTCTGTGTGTGTGTGTGTGTGTGTGTAATGGTACGGTACTGACTGCGGTAATGGTGTTTAGGGCAGTGTTTCTGTGTGTGTGTGTGTGTAATGGTACGGTACAGACTGCGGTAATGGTGTTTAGGCGAGTGTTTCTGGGTGTGTGTGCTTCCTAAGAAACAAGACGTCTCTCCAGCTTGCTCTGCTTGCTTTCGCCTTTGCTTTCATTTAAACTATTTTATTCTTCTTTTTTAATCTAGCTATTAAGTTCTTAGGTTTTAGGTTTCTTAGGTTTTCTTTTCCAGTTAACTCAGTCAAGTCAGTGGATCAGTAATAAATTTAATAAATAAGTTGAATCTACAGCCATGGTTAGCTTGGTAGCAAACAAGCCAGCAACTTCGACCGACCCTTCCTTCTGTGAAAAATGTTATTTTTTACAAGAAAAAATACTTAAGCTCGAGTCCAGCCTTCTCTCAAAGTTTCCATCTCAACAATCTGGAATCAGCGGACTCGCATCGAATGGACAAACTGGACTTTTTGGTAAGAATCACCATGACACTAATGCCAAGCTAAACTTAAGCCGCAGCCTTCCCAACCTTAAGCAAGATAACAAGCTAGCCAAGGCCTGCTACTGTCTAGACAGTTACCATGATTTTCCGTGTTTAAACAAAGACAATTACAAACGGATATCCAGAGCCGCGTTGGAAGCTGGTCCAGAAGAATGGCACAGAGCTAACAAAAAACCGATAGGTATGACTAAAGTGAAATCAGTAGCCACTGCCGATGTCCTAGCTACCCAGTTAGCCACCAATGCTAATGCCAAGCAAATCGATAACACAGCTTCATCTGCGCAATTGCCAAATATCAACTTACCTCTCATGGTTCACTCCCACCAATCCATTCCATTAGGTAATAACTTTTCGCCGCTGTACGACTGCAATGAGAACGATGTGAATACTTGTGGAAATGCATCCAGGCAGCACAACACCACCAGGCCCTGGAAAACAAAAACTACAACTCCCAAGCTGCTTCGGGAATCCCTTTCAACCAATCAGAAGCCTACACGACGGACCCACAGGGATATACACACCCTCCTTCTCGGTGACGCATCCATTGCACGTGTCAAGGTCTTCAAAACATCAATACGCTGTCTACCGGAGGCAACAGTCTCTGATATAAATGAACATCTACCGACTCTCCTCTCCAATCACAAAGGAATTGATCGTATTGTGATACATGCTGGCATGAATGACTTTTCCAAACACCAATCTGTGAAACTAAGGAAGGACTGTAAGGCACTTTTTAAAACCCTGTGCACTCTGAAAACTCAATCTATCATCAGCGGACCATTCCCAAGTGAGAAGTGTGAACTCTTCTCCCGCACACTGTCTTTCAATACATGGTTGCAAAGAAAATGTATCAAAAAGAACATTCCATTTATTGACAATTTTGACTTGTTTTGGAAACAAACAAACTTATTTAATCACAGTGGTTTGATTTTAAATGGACACGGGGCTAAAACCTTTGCCGATCACATCCTATACCATCTACGTCAGATACCAGTCATGCCTCAGTCACATGATCATCGGAAATGCAGAAAAAATACACTGAAGACACCTGATAACGCCATCACCACCCACCTGGAAGACCACTCTGCACCGAAGGATACCGCCTCTTCTCTCCTCCCTCCCTCTCCCCCTCCCCCTTCATCAGTCCCCCTCTCTTTCTTTCCTAGCTCCCCACTTATTTCTACTCATCTCCCTCCCCCCCCTGCCCCTTCATTGACGCCCCCCTTTCCCTCTCATAGTCCCCCACTCACTTCCCCCCCTCCCCCCTCACTAGTCCCCCCCTCTTCCTCTCCAAGTCCCCCTCTCACTTCCTCTCCAAGTCTCCCTCTCATTTCCCCCTCCTCCCTCCCTCCACCTCTCCCCTCCTTCCCTCTCCCATACTCTCCCCTTCTTCCCCTGACGCTCTCTCTACATCCCTCTCCTCTTTCCCCTCCCCCCCTCGGGACCATATCCCATTTTCCAACAGGCTTGAGGAGCGTGTGCTCGGTGGACTATTTTGTGCAGCTAGTCCACTGTCTCAGTCCAAACATCAAGCCATCCTATCTGAGATGAAGCGGATTGCTCCTCTATCCCCCACAACGACCCCCCGCCCCCCTCCCTCCCCAAATTTCTCTCCAGAGCTCACCCCTTCCACACCCCGCCCACCCCTCTCATTCCCGAGACACCTCCCTGAAGCCCTAGCCCCCACCCCACCTCCCAGACGCCCTAATCCCCACTCCACCCCCCCTTCCCAGCTCAAAAATCCCCTACCCAAAAAGTCTGGGTCACCGAACCAACCTGTCCAGCACAAAAAAACTTTGCACAAAAAGACACACGCACGACAGGCACCTGTCCACTCCTCCAGCCCACTTCCCCCTCACTCCCCCCGCTCATCACTCCCTCAAAAGAAAACTCTAAAACGGCCAAAGACATTCCCCCCCCTAAGGACCACAACAGCAAGGACAAGGTCACACAGCAGCCCAGTCATAAAGCCATCCTAGCCATCCCCACCCTGATTACTCTTAGACCAAACAAAAATATCCTCTCAGCACGTTCTGTTCCTAGATTAAGCCTAGTATCTGTCCCCCAGAGACAGCTGAAAGAGCATTTGCCAAAACACCTTAGCACTAAAATTATTAAGGCTGCACTGCTCAATATTAGATCACTTGTAAACAAATCGCTTCTGATCAATGATCTGATTACTAGTCATGAATTGGATATCATGTTCCTCACGGAAACCTGGCTTGATCTAAATAACAGAGAGTATGTTCTTAATGAGTCAGCCCCACCTAACTTTAACTACATCGATGCCCCCAGAGTCGGTAAGAAGGGGGGAGGAGTAGCTATTATTTTCTCTGATGTATTTCAATGCAAACAGGTATCGTTTGGAGATTTTTCATCATTTGAATATCTTGCTGCTGTTCTGAAGTGCTCTCCCTCTGTCTTACTCTTGATTATATACAGACCACCAAATTACGCTAGTAGTTTCTTTGACGAATTTTCTGAACTCCTCTCTATAATCTCCATAGAACATGACTGTATATCTATTGCAGGAGATTTTAATATTCATATAGACAATCCCAATGATAATAATACCAAAGAATTGAATAACCTCCTTGATACCTTTGATCTGTCACAACATGTCTCTGGGCCCACTCACAATCGAGGCCATACCCTAGATTTATTTATCACCAAGGGCTTTGAGTCATCGTTTCTTTCAGCTAGTGATGTCGCTCTGTCTGACCATTTCTGCATTTTTCTTGAATTGAAGATCACCCCTGTCGCTCTTATTCGATCACAAACTATCAAAAAGCGACACATCAATGAGAGTACCAGTACACTGTTCATGGAGGCTTTCTCTCTGGCCCCCACCCTCTCCTCAGCCTCTGCCAATGATCTCCTAGATAATTTCAATTCTAAAACCCTGAAGGCTATCGATGCTGTAGCACCTACTAGGACTAAATTAATCTCCGGTAAGAAAAAAGCTCCATGGAGAAACGCTCCCTCTGTAAAAAACAAAAAAAAAGATTGTAGAAAAGCCGAGCGCAAATGGCGGAAAACTAAACTTCACATTGATTATGAAATTTATAAAGATAGTCTGCACTCCTATAACCAGGAACTGAAAAATTCCAGACAATCCTTCTTCTCCGACATTATCAGCAAAAACACCAATGACGCTCGCACTCTTTTTGCCACTGTTGATAGGCTGACTAACCCCCCCCCACAAATTGCCCCTGATCATCTATCCACTGTCAAATGCAATGAATTTGCGACCTTCTTTAGGGATAAAATTAAAAACATCAGGCTATCTATCAGTGGCTCCGCATCAAAAAGAAATGTGGCTCCACTGCACCCACAGAAAACGAGCTCAATAAACATGACTCAGCTTAATGTCATTGACCACAAAAAATTAGAAGAAACGGTACAAGGCCTTAAATCCTCATCGTGTTGCCTTGACACCCTGCCAACAAGCTTTTTAAAAAATGTTTACTGCTGCCTGGCGACCGACCTATTGCAGATAATTAATTCTTCTCTTCTTACAGGCATTTTTCCAGAATCTCTGAAAACTGCAGTTGTTAAGCCCTTGCTAAAGAAGCGTAGCCTTGACCCCTCTATAATCAGCAACTACAGACCAATATCAAATCTTCCCTTTATAAGCAAAATACTTGAAAAAACTGTCTACCAACAACTCAATACCTTCCTATCCTCTAATGACCTCCTAGATCCTTTCCAATCAGGCTTCCGACCCCAACACAGCACCGAAACCGCGCTCATTAAAGTTATAAATGACATCCGAATGAACACTGATTCAGGTAAAATCTCAATTCTAGTGTTATTAGACCTTAGCGCTGCTTTCGATACGGTTGACCACGAAATTCTATTGGACAGACTGGAAAACTGGGTTGGGCTTTCTGGCACGGTCCTAGAGTGGTTCAGATCCTATCTGCAAGATAGGAACTACTTTGTTTCCATTGGCAACTACACATCTGACCAAACCAATATGACATGTGGGGTACCCCAAGGGTCAATTCTAGGTCCTGTCTTATTTAACCTTTATATGCTCCCACTTGGCCTAATTATGCAAAAAAACAAAATAGCCTATCACAGCTATGCAGATGACACCCAACTCTACATAGCCCTCTCATCGGATGACTATGCTCCCATAGACGCACTGTGTCAGTGCCTCGAGCAAATAAATGATTGGATGTGCCAGAATTTCCTCCAACTAAATAAAGACAAAACAGAGATAATTGTCTTTGGTGCTAAAGAAGAAAGGCTCAAAGTTACTGTTCATCTCGAATCCTTATCCCTGAAACCAAAGGACCAGGTAAAAAGTCTTGGCATTATTATTGACTCTGATCTGAACCTTAACTCTCACATCAAGTTTATAAGAAAATCTGCCTTTTATCATCTAAAAAATATAGCAAGGATTAGAGGCTATATGTCCAAACAAGATCTAGAAAAACTAATTCATGCTTTCATTTCCAGCAGGTTAGACTACTGCAATAGTCTTTTCAAAGGCCTTCCCAAAAAAGCTATTAAACAACTACAGCTCATTCAGAATGCGGCTGCTAGAGTTTTAACAAGAACCAAGAAAGCTGAACACATTACACCAGTTCTCAAATCTCTGCATTGGCTACCAGTATGTCATAGAATAGACTTTAAAATTCTGCTAATAGTATATAAATCTCTCAACGGGTCAGGCCCACAATATATCTCTGAATTGCTTCTACACTATGAACCATCTAGATCTCTTAGGTCATCAGGGACTGGTCTACTAATTGTTCCTAGGACCAAAACAAAACATGGTGAAGCCGCGTTCTGCCACTATGCCTCCCATAGCTGGAATAAACTCCCGGAAGACATTAGATCTGCCCCTACTCTGCCTATTTTCAAATCCAGGCTAAAGACTTTTATGTTTACTTTTGCTTTTAACTGCTACTAAACTACTGCATTAATGAACTGTGTGAAACCAGCGCCTCTCTCACTGAGACTGGTATTGATGGTCATTTACTGTACCCACAGCGCTGCTCACCCTATTAGACCGCACTTCCCTATGCGTTGTGGGATACTTATATTGCGTGGGAGGTGAAGGACTTTACATGCCTAGTCTTGGTGAGAGAAAGCGCTGGAGGTTCTTATTGTTCAATTTTAATTATTGTGTTTTTTTTAAATTCAAGAACGTTAGGTTCTGATATGCTGCTGATTTGTTTTTGCATTCTTTTTGTGTGCTATGCATTGCTTTGCTGCTTGTCTTTCAATGATTTTTTTTTTTTTTTTTTTGTAAAGCACCTTGAATTGCCTTTGTGTATGAAAAGTGCTATATAAATAAATTTGACTTGACTTAATGGTACGGTACAGACTGCGGTAATGGTGTTTAGGGCAGTGTTTCTGTGTGCGTGTGTGTGTAATGGTACGGTACAGACTGCGGTAATGGTGTTTAGGCGAGTGTTTCTGTGTGCGTGTGTGTGTAATGGTACGGTACAGACTGCGGTAATGGTGTTTAGGGCAGTGTTTATGTGTGTGTGTGTAATGGTACGGTACTGACTGCGGTAATGGTGTTTAGGGCAGTGTTTCTGTGTGTGTCTCTTTAATGGTACGGTACAGACTGCGGTAATGGTGTTTAGGGCAGTGTTTCTGTGTGTGTGTGTAATGGTACGGTACAGACTGCGGTAATGGTGTTTAGGGCAGTGTTTCTGTGTGTGTGTGTGTTTCTGTGTGTGTGTGTGTAATAGTACGGGACTGACTGCGGTAATGGTGTTTAGGGCAGTGTTTCTGTGTGTGTCTGTTTAATGGTATGGTACAGACTGCGGTAATGGTGTTTAGGGCAGTGTTTCTGTGTGTGTTTGTGTGTGTGTGTGTAATGTTACGGTACAGACTACGGTAATGGTGTTTAGGGCAGTGTTTCTGTGTGTGTGTGTGTGTGTGTGTAATGGTACGGTACTGACTGCGGTAATGGTGTTTAGGGCAGTGTTTCTGTGTGTGTGTGTGTAATGGTACGGTACAGACTGCGGTAATGGTGTTTAGGCGAGTGTTTCTGGGTGTGTGTGTGTAATGGTACGGTACAGACTGCGGTAATGGTGTTTAGGGCAGTGTTTCTGTGTGCGTGTGTGTGTAATGGTACGGTACAGACTGCGGTAATGGTGTTTAGGCGAGTGTTTATGTGTGCGTGTGTGTGTAATGGTACGGTACTGACTGCGGTAATGGTGTTTAGGGCAGTGTTTCTGTGTGTGTAATGGTACGGTACAGACTGCGGTAATGGTGTTTAGGGCAGTGTTTCTGTGTGTGTGTGTGTGTGTGTGTGTGTGTGTGTGTAATGGTACGGTACAGACTGCGGTAATGGTGTTTAGGGCAGTGTTTCTGTGTGTGTGTGTAATGAGAGAGAGAGAGTGAAAGTATGTCATATAGTTATTAAAATTGTAGGCAAAATTTTACAGAATATCCTTTTTATTTGTTTTTTGTTGGTTGTATCTTATGCTTTGGCTATGTGTTCATACTGTCAAAAAGCTCTTAAATCAAACTGACTATCAATGAAAGAGAGACAGAGCATATAGTAGTATACATTTTCTTTAGGGTTTTGTTTATAAAGGTTGTGTACATTAGGGTTTGTAATTATGGGCTGAGAAAATACACCATAACTGGATGATAATCACAATAAAAAAGCAAACCATTTTGATGGGGCAGTGCCTCTGGTTTTGTTCATCAGAAGAATGGTGTTTAGGCGAGTGTTTCTGTGTGTGTGTGTGTAATGGTACGGTACAGACTGCGGTAATGGTGTTTAGGGCAGTGTTTCTGTGTGCGTGTGTGTGTGTGTGTGTGTAATGGTACGGTACAGACTGCGGTAATGGTGTTTAGGGCAGTGTTTCTGTGTGTGTGTGTAATGGTACGGTACAGACTGCGGTAATGGTGTTTAGGGCAGTGTTTCTGTGTGTGTTTGTTTAATGGTACGGTACAGACTGCGGTAATGGTGTTTAGGGCAGTGTTTCTGTGTGTGTGTGTGTAATGGTACGGTACAGACTGCGGTAATGGTGTTTAGGGCAGTGTTTCTGTGTGTGTGTGTAATGGTACGGTACAGACTGCGGTAATGGTGTTTAGGGCAGTGTTTCTGTGTGTGTTTGTTTAATGGTACGGTACAGACTGCGGTAATGGTGTTTAGGGCAGTGTTTCTGTGTGTGTGCGTGTGCGTGTGCGTGTGTGTGTGTGTGTGTGTGTGTGTGTAATGGTACGGTACAGACTGCGGTAATGGTGTTTAGGGCAGTGTTTATGTGTGTGTGTGTAATGGTACGGTACAGACTGCGGTAATGGTGTTTAGGGCAGTGTTTCTGTGTGTGTGTGTAATGGTACGGTACAGACTGCGGTAATGGTGTTTAGGGCAGTGTTTCTGTGTGTGTGTGTGTGTGTGTGTGTGTGTGTGTGTGTGTGTGTGTGTGTGTAATGGTACGGTACAGACTACGGTAATGGTGTTTAGGACAGTGTTTCTGCGTGTGTGTGTGTATGTGTGTAATGGTATGGTACAGACTGCGGTAATGGTGTTTAGGGCAGTGTTTCTGTGTGTGTGTGTGTGTTTAATGGTACGGTACAGACTGCGGTAATGATGTTTAGGGCAGTGTTTCTGTGTGTGTCTGTTTAATGGTACAGTACAGACTGCGGTAATGGTGTTTAGGGCAGTGTTTCTGTGTGTGTGTGTAATGGTACGGTACAGACTGCGGTAATGGTGTTTAGGGCAGTGTTTCTGTGTGTGTTTGTGTGTGTGTGTGTAATGGTACGGTACAGACTACGGTAATGGTGTTCAGGGCAGTGTTTCTGTGTGTGTGTGTGTAATGGTACGGTACAGACTGCGGTAATGATGTTTAGGGCAGTGTTTCTGTGTGTGTGTGTGTGTGTAATGGTACGGTACTGACTGCGGTAATGGTGTTTAGGGCAGTGTTTCTGTGTGTGTGTGTGTGTGTAATGGTACGGTACAGACTGCGGTAATGGTGTTTAGGCAAGTGTTTCTGTGTGTGTGTGTTTGTGTGTAATGGTACGGTACAGACTGCGGTAATGGTGTTTAGGGCAGTGTTTCTGTGTGCGTGTGTGTGTAATGGTACGGTACAGACTGCGGTAATGGTGTTTAGGCGAGTGTTTCTGTGTGCGTGTGTGTGTAATGGTACGGTACTGACTGCGGTAATGGTGTTTAGGGCAGTGTTTCTGTGTGTGTGTGTAATGGTACGGTACAGACTGCGGTAATGGTGTTTAGGGCAGTATTTCTGTGTGTGTGTGTGTGTGTGTGTGTGTGTAATGGTACGGTACAGACTGCGGTAATGGTGTTTAGGGCAGTGTTTCTGTGTGTGTGTGTAATGGTACGGTACTGACTGCGGTAATGGTGTTTAGGGCAGTGTTTCTGTGTGTGTCTGTTTAATGGTACGGTACAGACTGCGGTAATGGTGTTTAGGGCAGTGTTTCTGTGTGTGTGTGTAATGGTACGGTACAGACTGCGGTAATGGTGTTTAGGGCAGTGTTTCTGTTTGTGTGTGTGCGTGTGTAATGGTACGGTACAGACTGCGGTAATGGTGTTTAGGGCAGTGTTTATGTGTGTGTGTGTAATGGTACGGTACTGACTGCGGTAATGGTGTTTAGGGCAGTGTTTCTGTGTGTGTCTGTTTAATGGTACGGTACAGACTGCGGTAATGGTGTTTAGGGCAGTGTTTCTGTGTGTGTGTGTAATGGTACGGTACAGACTGCGGTAATGGTGTTTAGGGCAGTGTTTCTGTGTGTGTGTGTGTGTGTGTGTGTGTGTAATGGTACGGTACAGACTACGGTAATGGTGCTTAGGGCAGTGTTTCTGTGTGTGTGTGTGTGTGTAATGGTATGGTACAGACTGCGGTAATGGTGTTTAGGGCAGTGTTTCTGTGTGTGTGTGTTTACTGGTACGGTACAGACTGCGGTAATGATGTTTAGGGCAGTGTTTCTGTGTGTGTCTGTTTAATGGTACAGTACAGACTGCGGTAATGGTGTTTAGGGCAGTGTTTCTGTGTGTGTGTGTAATGGTACGGTACAGACTGCGGTAATGGTGTTTAGAGCAGTGTTTCTGTGTGTGTGTGTAATGGTACGGTACTGACTGCGGTAATGGTGTTTAGGGCAGTGTTTCTGTGTGTGTCTGTTTAATGGTACGGTACAGACTGCGGTAATGGTGTTTAGGGCAGTGTTTCTGTGTGTGTGTGTAATGGTACGGTACAGACTGCGGTAATGGTGTTTAGGGCAGTGTTTCTGTTTGTGTGTGTGCGTGTGTGTGTGTGTAATGGTACGGTACAGACTGCGGTAATGGTGTTTAGGGCAGTGTTTATGTGTGTGTGTGTAATGGTACGGTACTGACTGCGGTAATGGTGTTTAGGGCAGTGTTTCTGTGTGTGTCTGTTTAATGGTACGGTACAGACTGCGGTAATGGTGTTTAGGGCAGTGTTTCTGTGTGTGTGTGTAATGGTACGGTACAGACTGCGGTAATGGTGTTTAGGGCAGTGTTTCTGTGTGTGTGTGTGTGTGTGTGTGTGTGTAATGGTACGGTACAGACTACGGTAATGGTGCTTAGGGCAGTGTTTCTGTGTGTGTGTGTGTGTGTGTGTGTGTGTAATGGTATGGTACAGACTGCGGTAATGGTGTTTAGGGCAGTGTTTCTGTGTGTGTGTGTTTACTGGTACGGTACAGACTGCGGTAATGATGTTTAGGGCAGTGTTTCTGTGTGTGTCTGTTTAATGGTACAGTACAGACTGCGGTAATGGTGTTTAGGGCAGTGTTTCTGTGTGTGTGTGTAATGGTACGGTACAGACTGCGGTAATGGTGTTTAGGGCAGTGTTTCTGTGTGTGTTTGTTTAATGGTACGGTACAGACTGCGGTAATGGTGTTTAGGGCAGTGTTTCTGTGTGTGTGTGTAATGGTACGGTACAGACTGCGGTAATGGTGTTTAGGGCAGTGTTTCTGTGTGTGTGTGTGTGCGTGTGTGTGTGTGTGTGTAATGGTACGGTACAGACTGCGGTAATGGTGTTTAGGGCAGTGTTTATGTGTGTGTGTGTAATGGTACGGTACTGACTGCGGTAATGGTGTTTAGGGCAGTGTTTCTGTGTGTGTCTGTTTAATGGTACGGTACAGACTGCGGTAATGGTGTTTAGGGCAGTGTTTCTGTTTGTGTGTGTAATGGTACGGTACAGACTGCGGTAATGGTGTTTAGGGCAGTGTTTCTGTGTGTGTGTGTGTTTCTGTGTGTGTGTGTGTAATGGTACGGTACTGACTGCGGTAATGGTGTTTAGGGCAGTGTTTCTGTGTGTGTCTGTTTAATGGTACGGTACAGACTGCGGTAATGGTGTTTAGGGCAGTGTTTCTGTGTGTGTTTGTGTGTGTGTGTGTGTAATGGTACGGTACAGACTACGGTAATGGTGTTTAGGGCAGTGTTTCTGTGTGTGTGTGTGTGTGTGTGTGTAATGGTACGGTACTGACTGCGGTAATGGTGTTTAGGGCAGTGTTTCTGTGTGTGTGTGTGTAATGGTACGGTACAGACTGCGGTAATGGTGTTTAGGCGAGTGTTTCTGTGTGTGTGTGTAATGGTACGGTACAGACTGCGGTAATGGTGTTTAGGGCAGTGTTTCTGTGTGCGTGTGTGTGTAATGGTACGGTACAGACTGCGGTAATGGTGTTTAGGCGAGTGTTTATGTGTGCGTGTGTGTGTAATGGTACGGTACTGACTGCGGTAATGGTGTTTAGGGCAGTGTTTCTGTGTGTGTGTAATGGTACGGTACAGACTGCGGTAATGGTGTTTAGGGCAGTGTTTCTGTGTGTGTGTGTGTGTGTGTGTGTGTGTGTAATGGTACGGTACAGACTGCGGTAATGGTGTTTAGGGCAGTGTTTCTGTGTGTGTGTGTAATGAGAGAGAGAGAGTGAAAGTATGTCATATAGTTATTAAAATTGTAGGCAAAATTTTACAGAATATCCTTTTTATTTGTTTTTTGTTGGTTGTATCTTATGCTTTGGCTATGTGTTCATACTGTCAAAAAGCTCTTAAATCAAACTGACTATCAATGAAAGAGAGACAGAGCATATAGTAGTATACATTTTCTTTAGGGTTTTGTTTATAAAGGTTGTGTACATTAGGGTTTGTAATTATGGGCTGAGAAAATACACCATAACTGGATGATAATCACAATAAAAAAGCAAACCATTTTGATGGGGCAGTGCCTCTGGTTTTGTTCATCAGAAGAATGGTGTTTAGGCGAGTGTTTCTGTGTGTGTGTGTGTAATGGTACGGTACAGACTGCGGTAATGGTGTTTAGGGCAGTGTTTCTGTGTGTGTGTGTAATGGTACGGTACAGACTGCGGTAATGGTGTTTAGGGCAGTGTTTCTGTGTGTGTTTGTTTAATGGTACGGTACAGACTGCGGTAATGGTGTTTAGGGCAGTGTTTCTGTGTGTGTGTGTAATGGTACGGTACAGACTGCGGTAATGGTGTTTAGGGCAGTGTTTCTGTGTGTGTGTGTAATGGTACGGTACAGACTGCGGTAATGGTGTTTAGGGCAGTGTTTCTGTGTGTGTTTGTTTAATGGTACGGTACAGACTGCGGTAATGGTGTTTAGGGCAGTGTTTCTGTGTGTGTGTGTGTGTGTGTGTGTAATGGTACGGTACAGACTGCGGTAATGGTGTTTAGGGCAGTGTTTATGTGTGTGTGTGTAATGGTACGGTACTGACTGCGGTAATGGTGTTTAGGGCAGTGTTTCTGTGTGTGTCTGTTTAATGGTACGGTACAGACTGCGGTAATGGTGTTTAGGGCAGTGTTTCTGTGTGTGTGTGTAATGGTACGGTACAGACTGCGGTAATGGTGTTTAGGGCAGTGTTTCTGTGTGTGTGTGTGTGTGTGTGTGTGTGTAATGGTACGGTACAGACTACGGTAATGGTGTTTAGGGCAGTGTTTCTGTGTGTGTGTGTGTATGTGTGTAATGGTATGGTACAGACTGCGGTAATGGTGTTTAGGGCAGTGTTTCTGTGTGTGTGTGTTTAATGGTACGGTACAGACTGCGGTAATGATGTTTAGGGCAGTCTTTCTGTGTGTGTCTGTTTAATGGTACAGTACAGACTGCGGTAAAGGTGTTTAGGGCAGTGTTTCTGTGTGTGTGTGTAATGGTACGGTACAGACTGCGGTAATGGTGTTTAGGGCAGTGTTTCTGTGTGTGTTTGTGTGTGTGTGTGTAATGGTACGGTACAGACTACAGTAATGGTGTTTAGGGCAGTGTTTCTGTGTGTGTGTGTGTGTGTGTGTAATGGTATGGTACAGACTGCGGTAATGGTGTTTAGGGCAGTGTTTCTGTGTGTGTGTGTGTGTAATGGTACGGGACAGACTGCGGTAATGATGTTTAGGGCAGTGTTTCTGTGTGTGTGTGTGTGTGTGTGTGTAATGGTACGGTACTGACTGCGGTAATGGTGTTTAGGGCAGTGTTTCTGTGTGTGTGTGTGTAATGGTACGGTACAGACTGCGGTAATGGTGTTTAGGCGAGTGTTTCTGTGTGTGTGTGTGTGTGTAATGGTACGGTACAGACTGCGGTAATGGTGTTTAGGGCAGTGTTTCTGTGTGCGTGTGTGTGTAATGGTACGGTACAGACTGCGGTAATGGTGTTTAGGTGAGTGTTTCTGTGTGCGTGTGTGTGTAATGGTACGGTACTGACTGCGGTAATGGTGTTTAGGGCAGTGTTTCTGTGTGTGTGTAATGGTACGGTACAGACTGCGGTAATGGTGTTTAGGGCAGTGTTTCTGTGTGTGTGTGTGTGTGTGTGTGTGTAATGGTACGGTACAGACTGCGGTAATGGTGTTTAGGGCAGTGTTTCTGTGTGTGTGTGTAATGGTACGGTACTGACTGCGGTAATGGTGTTTAGGGCAGTGTTTCTGTGTGTGTCTGTTTAATGGTACGGTACAGACTGCGGTAATGGTGTTTAGGGCAGTGTTTCTGTGTGTGTGTAATGGTACGGTACAGACTATGGTAATGGTGTTTAGGGCAGTGTTTCTGTGTGTGTGTGTGTGTGTGTGTGTGTAATGGTATGGTACAGACTGCGGTAATGGTGTTTAGGGCAGTGTTTCTGTGTGTGTGTGTGTAATGGTACGGTACAGACTGCGGTAATGGTGTTTAGGCGAGTGTTTCTGTGTGCGTGTGTGTGTAATGGTACGGTACAGACTGCGGTAATGGTGTTTAGGGCAGTGTTTCTGTGTGTGTGTGTGTAATGGTACGGTACTGACTGCGGTAATGGTGTTTAGGGCAGTGTTTCTGTGTGTGTGTGTGTGTGTGTGTGTGTGTAATGGTACGGTACTGACTGCGGTAATGGTGTTTATGGCAGTGTTTCTGTGTGTGTGTGTGTGTGTAATGGTACGATACTGACTGCGGTAATGGTGTTTAGGGCAGTGTTTCTGTGTGTGTGTTGTGTGTTGTAATGGTACGGTACTGACTGCGGTAATGGTGTTTAGGGCAGTGTTTCTGTGTGTGTGTGTGTGTAATGGTACGGTACAGACTGCGGTAATGGTGTTTAGGGCAGTGTTTCTGTGTGTGTGTAATGGTAGGGTACTGACTGCGGTAATGGTGTTTAGGGCAGTGTTTTTGTGTGTGTGTGTGTGTGTGTGTGTGTGTGTGTGTAATGGTACGGTACTGACTGCGGTAATGGTGTTTAGGGCAGTGTTTCTGTGTGTGTGTGTGTAATTGTACGGAACTGACTGCGGTAATGGTGTTTAGGGCAGTGTTTCTGTGTGTGTGTGTGTGTGTGTGCGTGCGTGCGTGTGTGTGTGTGTGTAATGGTACAGTACTGACTGCGGTAATGGTGTTTAGGGCAGTGTTTCTGTGTGTGTGTAATGGTACGGTACTGACTGCGGTAATGGTGTTTAGGGCAGTGTTTCTGTGTGTGTGTAATGGTACGGTACTGACTGCGGTAATGGTGTTTAGGGCTGTGTCAGCGCCGATGCTGAAGTCTGATCCTGGTATATTGTTAGAGACAGTGGCAGGGAGGATAACCATGGGGATACACAGTTCCTCATACTTCTCCCTGGCCTTCACCAGCTCCAGCCCACCAGAAAACGCCTGAGAGAGAGGGGGGGGGGGGTGAGGGAATGAGAGAGCAAGAGGGAAGAAGTGGAGGGAAAGAGAAAGAAATAGAGGAAGAGAGAGTTAAGAGGAAAAAAAGAGGGAGATGGAAAGAGAGATGGAATGAGTGGGAAGAGAGAGAGAGTGACAGTATGTCATATAGTTATTAAAATTGTAGGCAAAATTTTACAGAATATCCTTTTTATTTGTTTTTTGTTGGTTGTATCTTATGCTTTGGCTATGTGTTCATACTGTCAAAAAGCTCTTAAATCAGACAGAGCATATAGTAGTATACATTTTCTTTAGGGTTTTGTTTATAAAGGTTGTGTACATTAGGGTTTGTAATTATGGGCTGAGAAAATACACCATAACTGGATGATAATCACAATAAAAAAGCAAACCATTTTGATGGGGCAGTGCCTCTGGTTTTGTTCATCAGAAGAATTGAGCAGCTGAGTACTGTTAGTCTTCTGGCCGCTCCCTGGATTCTTACCTCAAACCCTCCGATGATGACCAGTCCGTGGATGTTGAATTTAGCAATATTCAGGCTGATGTCCTCCACCATTTCTCCAGGAAGTATTCTTTACACACACACACACACACACATACACACACACACACACACACACACATGCACACACACACAGATTCAGGATCAACAATTTGTGAACCTCAAACTGCACCCACACTGCAAAAACCAAATCTTAACAAGCATTTAAATCTTATATTTAGACTTTAGAATATTGTTCTTTCTTATTTCTGTTACTTTTTTGCTAAATAAGACAAACTATCTGCCGCTGAGGTGACATAGTTTTACTAATTTCAAGATTTGCCAGTGGGGTATGATAATTTCACTTGTCAAGCAAAAAGGTACTTAAAACAAGCTAATATTTCCTACTTTTGAGAAAGAAAGAAGAAAAGATTTTAAGTCTCATTACAAGACTAAAACACTTTTTAAGAAATTTTTTGCAGTGCATCCACTGTTTCAACAGATAGTTGTAATGTATATATATATATAACATATATCTGCAGTTTCTCAGACAATATATAAAGATTAGTTCTGTACTTTTTGGAGGACGCTTGTTGGAGAACCATCAACTGTTTTCTCACTGTACACTAAAAATGTTTGGCTGTTTTTCAGTAGGTTAGGTGGTAAATATTTTTGAGAAGCAGTAATGCTATCAGATGTACAACTGTTGTTACTGATAGTTAAAGAGTAATACTACAAAACACAAAGGGTTCGATTTATTAAAGGTTTGTGCTTACAAAAACCACTGTTACCACCTGCAAAAAATCATCCTTGGTGATCAACTAACAAGGTGTAAAGAGCATGTGCCAAAATCGAAAGATATGTAAATTTTGTATTTTTGTGGGTTAGCCTGAATTAATATGCAAGAATGGGCGTCCCTACATTTTTTAGCAAAATAGTGGGAGTTGGTCATGCAAATAGATTACTTTAGCATGTGTAAAGTGATTTACTAAACCTGAAAGGGAGTTTGAGAAACATATACGGGCGCATTTCAGTACAAATGGAAAGCGGGTATTAAAAGACATTCATTGTAGCAAGACAGTACGGGGCGCGTTAAGTAACTGAGTGGCTCAGCTTTGCACAAAGCGAATAACGTAGGCTACTTAACGGGTTGCTCAGAGCTTAGCTGAGCACTTTTGGATGTGGATCAGAGAGGAGCAATATGGAAGTACGTCGTTAGCTATGGACCCAAGTTTTCGATCTACTGGGGTTGAGAGGAACAAAACGTGCTTTTGTTTGCCACACAAACCATATGCGCCTAGTTTTATAGCCTATAGAATTAGATATAATAAATGATAAGTTATTGATAATATTGATAATTGCTATGTTGACGTTACAGCTAACAACAGACAAGATTCAACCTAAAATAAGTAGGCTATGCTTGAATCTTGTACGTCGCCAGCCATTTTCCAAACTCTGATGGTTGTTGACAGGTGCTCAGCGCTCACGTATAGCAGAATGTTAAGCATAGGTGTCATTTCCACGGGGGACGCGTCCCCCCCAATGTTACATCGACAGAAATGCATATAAAACGCCTGTATTGTAGCCCATGTACGAGGTTGTATCCAGTAATCAGTGGGCGGGGCAACAATGTTGCTCCTTTTAGCTACATTATTGGGTCGATAGACTAGATAAACAAACTACAATGTAGCAAAGCTGTGTTTCAGGTGGCACCCGCCGCCTGTTGCAATTATGTAGACTGCGTAGTAGCAAAGAGGGTAGGAGGTCCAACTTTGGGGCTAGAACGTCCGCACTTGGAACTTATTAGAAAGACAACAGGCGCTCATTGAATGACTGGCGGTCAATGGAGTTTTTACAAAACAGTTTGCTAAACGGGTCATTATCCGACAGACAGAATCAAGTCTCCATTTTTTTCCCGATTATATATGTCTAGGTTATCAGGACCCATTACTACTACTTACAACCCGTTATGATTTTGACTATCCAACGAAAACCAACTTTAAATCCGGCTAGCGTCGGTCAGATGCATGCCACTCTAAGGGTGTTTCTCAATACCAAGTCCGGACAAGTACGGACTTGCGGACTTGTGACGCACATGTTGTCAAGTGTCCCTACAAAAAAGCACTTGCCAAAACACGTTCTTGTATGGGAGTACGGACTTGGATATCACATCATTCATTGCGCGAAGCGATGACATAGGAGACGGGGAAGCTTATACATGTACACTCGACTTTCAGAAAAAGATACTGCCTGATTTGTAGCATAGATTTGTTTGTAGCTATTTTCTAGAGTCTATGGTTTGCATAGCGAATTAAACCACAGTCCAAACATCAGAAGCACACATTGCATCTCAAACAGGCTACACAGAGCTCTGAAGCAACGATGCACAAACTGATATGCGACCCAAACTTGGCTCTCCTGTATACACAAATGTGTAGGCTACATTCCAATGCAATCAGGCCTATATTGTGAGGTCCCTGTGTTCCGTCCCTGGTTTTCCCCTCGTCTCACAGTCCATCCCGTGTTTTCCCTCTCTCCTTCCTCTTGTGTTTCTCACTTCCCGCAGCTGCATTGTGTTTCCCTCTCGTGTCCTCGCTAGCCTTCCCCCAGCTGTTGCCCGTTCTGTCCTCATTTTGTGTTTGGGGCCGGACCGTCTTGTGTACCTTGTGATCTCCTAGTGTTCTCGTCATGTTCTTGTGGCGTCTTGCCCTGGTCTTGTGAGTTTGTTCTTTGTTAGTGTTATGCTTGCTATTGTTCTTGTTGTTTGTTTCGTCCGTCTGCCCTGGTCTTGTCCCGTCTTCAGTTTCCCCGGCGGCTCCCCTCCAAGGCTCGCTCGCCCCTCCAAGACTCCCTCCTGACCCATCTGAGTTCCTGTCCTGTCTGAGTTCCTCATCCCCCAGGCTATAACGCCCGCTTCCCCAGGCCGAAGCGCCTGCTTCCCCAGGCCGAAGCGCCTGATTCCCCAAGCCTAAGCACCTGATTCCCCAGGCCAAAGTGCCTGCTTTCCCAGGCCGAAGTGTCTGATACCCCAGGCTTAAGCGCCTGACCACGACCTCGGTCCCCGGTGTCTGTTCCCACCTGTTCCTGTGCATGGCACCCCGCACTGTCTTTGGCTCCCCTGCAGCCTCTGCGATGGCCCCGTGCCTGTTCCCGTCCATTTTTGACTCTGGTTGCCCACACCCGTCCTGTGCTGCAGAGCCAGCTACCCATCTGTCC
Organism: Ilyophis sp. 1 JC-2022; assembly: GCA_022702515.1. NCBI lineage: Eukaryota > Metazoa > Chordata > Actinopteri > Anguilliformes > Synaphobranchidae > Ilyophis > Ilyophis sp. 1 JC-2022. Next base: position 48,261,888 of record CM040396.1, read on the forward strand.
TAAGCTGCAGAGCCAGCTACCCGCCTGTCCTAAGCTGCAGAGCCAGCTACCCGCCTGTCCTGAGCTGCAGAACCAGCTACCCGCTTGTCCTGAGCTGCAGAGGCAGCTACCCGCCTGTCCTGAGCTGCAGAGCCAGCTACCCGCCTGTCCTGAGCTGCAGAACCAGCTACCCGCCTGTCCTGAGCTGCAGAACCAGCTACCCGCCTGTCCTGAGCTGCAGAGCCAGCTACCCGCCTGTCCTGAGCTGCAGAGCCAGCTACCCACCTGTCCTGAGCTGCAGAGCCAGCTACCCGCCTGTCCTGAGCTGCAGAGCCAGCTACCCGCCTGTCCTGAGCTGCAGAACCAGCTACCCGCCCGTCCTGAGCTGCAGAGCCAGCTACCCGCCTGTCCTGAGCTGCAGAACCAGCTACCCACCTGTCCTGAGCTGCAGAGCCAGCTACCCGCCTGTCCTGAGCTGCAGAGCCAGCTACCCGCCTGTCCTGAGCTGCAGAGCCAGCTACCCGCCTGTCCTGAGCTGCAGAACCAGCTACCCGCCTGTCCTGAGCTGCAGAGCCAGCTACCCGCCTGTCCTGAGCTGCAGAGCCAGCTACCCACCTGTCCTGAGCTGCAGAACCAGCTACCTGCCTGTCCTGAGCTGCAGAGCCAGCTACCCGCCTGTCCTGAGCTGCAGAACCAGCTACCCGCCTGTCCTGAGATGCAGAACCAGCTACCCGCCTGTCCTGAGCTGCAGAGCCAGCTACCCGCCTGTCCTGAGCTGCAGAGCCAGCTACCCACCTGTCCTGAGCTGCAGAGCCAGCTACCCGCCTGTCCTGAGCTGCAGAGCCAGCTACCCGCCTGTCCTGAGCTGCAGAGCCAGCTACCCGCCTGTCCTGAGCTGCAGAGCCAGCTACCCGCCTGTCCTGAGCTGCAGAGCCAGCTACCCGCCTGTCCTGAGCTGCAGAACCAGCTACCCGCCTGTCCTGAGCAGCAGAGCCAGCTACCTCCAAGTTCTTGAGCCTCCATGTTTCTGAAACATCCAGTTCCTGACCCGTCCAGTCCCTGACCCATGTCTTGTTTCTGTCTAGCCCCATTAAATGTACTCCCTGGTGTAGTTTTCCCTTGAGCCGTCTCTGAGTCTTGCATTTGGGTCCCGTCCCCTCACGAGAACGTAACATATATAAAGTGGTAGTTGCCAATGTTAATTCTATTCTGTATAAATAAAAATAAATGCTAAAAAAGAAACATTAACATGTTTTTACTGTTCACATTTGACTTTCATATGATCGCGTAAAAGCGTACTTTATTTAATCTTGTTTTGGCACGTCATTGCTACTGCACTCCAGGAGATGGTACCGATTCACCAAAAAGCTGACCGTAGCAGCTGTCTTTGTTACAAAGTTAGCTAGGTTATTAATTGTAGCTATATTGCTTTTACAACATATTAATGGCTTTAGCTAATCATCGCAATCCAGTCCTTTTGTGCTTTTGACATAAAATCTATATTAAAATATTAACTACATGTGGTTTATGTTTTCACTGGGAAATGGATAAAGTAGGCTACATCCCAGCAAAAAGAGATGCACTGACGATGAGTGTAACATTAACATATTATATTAACACAACAAATTATGTTAATTTCACGATGCTTTTTGTGATGAATTGCCTGTTAATTTCAGTAACTTTTCCACCTTCATTAAGCTTTTAGGTAGCCTATTAAAACATAGCTGTTGTCAGCAGTTGAACAATGAGTTGTTAATTAATTTGGTTGTGAAAAGTAGGGATCAATATCCCTGGGCCATTGCTAGAAAACAACTTTGTGCACCCCTGCTCTGAAAGACAGAATGCTGCTTAGTGCTACAAATATATTTAAAATGAGGTAAATATCCAACTATTATAAGACATATTTCACACCTCATTTTCAGTCGTAGAAAGATTGCAGTCCAATGGGGGAAAGCGCCAGTTGCGTATCTTGTCATATAGCCTATCTAAAAGCCTTTGGTAGTAGGTTGTATCGAGTGGAAACGTGAGGCTTAGGTTCCAGAAGCAAAAACTCCATTCACTTTTTACAACGGCTGTGTCCGAATGGCCTGTGTCCTGTGTAACAGCATATGACTACTGTTTACTGCTTAGGATACTGCATACTGTTTAGTGACATAAAAATATCCTCCATACTCCATATCAGCGAAACTCTGACAATATCATTTGGGGATTTTAAGCACAGTACATTTTGAAAACATTTTGCCTGCTTAACGTTCTCATCCAGTGTAGGCTACTCAACTATCATACTCAATAGTAGTCGATAGAAGGCAAGGTTTTTCCTTCATTGAAATGTCGGCCCGTCTAAGTGTTCTTTCATGCCGCCTAGAAATCACGCAAAAAACTGTTTTTTAAAGGTCCGTGTATTTATTTTCCTGGAGAGCAAAATTCCACCTTATAACATTAACATTAATGGTAATGGTTTAAACGTGATTCTGAAGATTCATATTTCAGCCTATTCATGTTACCTATGACAAGACGTGCTTCAAAGTTTAGGTAGCAAATAATTTAGGTACATAGCTGTAGTATCGTGACTACATTATAATAATGGAGCCACAACTGGTTTGGTTAACTTTGTATTCACAATGTCGGAAGCAATACAACACGCAGCCGAACATGGCTGGGCATACATCATAACAGCGGGGGTGAAGCATCTTCGGGAAAGTTTAAGTTCAAGGACGGTCTTATCCCATACTGTCAAGTTCAGGTAAGTATTCCAGGTTACGACACTCCCCCCCCTTTAAGTTAACAAATAGTTCTTACTATACTGTGACAGACATTTCCTTCCTTCAATTAAACATGAATGTTTTAAATGGTAACATTTAACCAAGTTTCTTTTTTTAAAACTACAACATTTAACCATGTTTCTTTTATTTCCATGTTACCATAATAATAGGAAGTTCAGGGTGCCAACATTAAACAACAATTTAAACACCCTTCACTGTTATTGCTACTAGGAAGGTCAGGGTAGACTGCCTGACTTCCATGAGATCAAGGCGCATTCTTGCCTTATTGAAACACGATCTCTATAGTATAGTCTTTTAAGTAGTTTGGGGAATGCCTCTCCCGGGTGGAGTGACGCACCTCCTGTGGTGGTGGAACGGGTAAGTCCTCTCTTTTACAACAACCAAGGATAAATACGGTAAACGCACATTATGACTTCCACGCCAAGTGTTCCCTGTGCTGTGTGTTCCATGTTTAGCCTTAGTTCCGTTGCCAATATTACCAGTAATGGTATATGTGCAAAGTGTGAGCTTAATTTAAAATTGGAACGGAAAATAGCTGAGTTAGAGGCCCGCATCCGGACGTTATATCAGATCCAGGATAGTGAGAGTTTGCTCGACTCCCTTTTACCTGAGCCGGATGCCAGTTTAATTACTAGTATCTCTCCCCCGTCAGAGTCCTCACTGCGGGACGATTTTGTCACGGTGCAAAAGAAACATAGCTGTCGGCTCAGAGCCGCCGAGCACCACCCTACTCATGTTTCAAATCGATATTCTCCACTCAGTAACACACCTACTGAGAAAGCCCTGATCATAGGGGATAGTATTCTAAGAAACATGAGTTTAGCGACACCAGCGACCATAGTGCAGTGTATGCCTGGTGCCAGAGCTACCGATGTTGAGGCTAGTTTGAGAGTGCTGGCTAAAAGTAAATGTAAATACTCTAAAATTGTTATTCACGTCGGCACAAATGATTTCCGATTGAGGCAATCGGAGGTCACGAAAAATAACTTTGTTTCGGTGTGCGCAGTGGCTAAAAAGATGTGTCGGGAAGTAATATTCTCTGGCCCGCTCCCAGTTCGTAGGAGTGACAAGGTCTACAGTAGACTTACGTCACTAAATCGCTGGCTGTCTGAGTGGTGCTCAACTAGTGGCATAGGGTTCGTCAATAATTGGCCTGATTTCTGGAGAAAGCCTGGCCTACTGAAGAGAGATGGACTCCACCCGAGCTGGAGAGGTTCTCTTGTCCTAGCAAAAAACTTAGATGCTAGTCTTAGTAAGGCCAGATCCTGACACCGTATCAGGGCGCCGGCCAGGCAGCAGGCCTCTGATCCTACATCGGAGCCTGTGCGTTTTCCAATGCCCGTGACTCAGACACATGGCCTAACACCGTTGTCTGCAAGGTGCGTTTTAGAGCTAGTAATTAGCAATAGCACTCATCCCAGCGCCCCATTATCTAACTTATCTGAGCTAGAAACTAATATTTATTATATTGAGACTGTGTCTGCCCCACGCATCTATGCTAAACGTAAAGCAAACCGTGGTATTAACACGGATAATCTTGTGATTCTAAAATTAAACAATTTTGCTGCCAGCAGCTGTTGTGAATCACTTCTAAAAATTGGACTACTGAATGTTAGATCTCTTGCTCCTAAAGCAATTCTTGTAAACGAATTGATCACAGATCATAATCTCAAGATACTGTGTCTGACTGAAACTTGGCTAAGACCTGGTGAATATGTCGCACTTAATGAAGCGTCTCCTATAGGTTTTTTAAGTACTCAGGTATCGCGCCAGTCAGGAAGAGGGGGTGGTGTTGCAGCGATCTATCAGTCCACCTTAAGCTTAACCCCTAAGTGTGGAAATACGTTCTCTTCCTTTGAAGTTCTCTCTATGAATTGTGTACAGCATGACCTAGCTAAAATAAGGGGTAACATGCAGTCCTTTCTCTTAGTGTCTGTTTACAGACCACCTGGGCCCTATTCAGATTTCCTAATAGAATTTGCTGAGTTTTTGTCCTGCCTTGCTATTTCGGCAGACAAGGTTGTAATTGTTGGTGATTTTAACATACATGTGGATAAACAGGGTGATCCCCTAGGAACAGCCTTTGCCTCTATTATTGACTCTGTTGGTTTTAAACAAAATGTCTATGGGCCCACTCATTACTATAGCCATACCCTAGACTTAGTGTTATCCTCTGGTATCAATGTTATGAATCTTAGTATTGCACCCCATAACCCTGTATTATCCGATCATTTCCTTATTACTTTTGAAATCGAGGCAACCACCACTTTTATATCAGAGACAAGACATTATTACAGCCGGTCGTTAAACTCTGACGTCATTCCAAAGTTTACAAATATGCTTCCGGAATCATTCTTTTCAAGTCAAGAAAATACCACTGAGTTATCGTTGGATGAATTGACCAACCAGTTAAGTTTAGCTCTCAGAAGCACCCTTGATGTGGTTGCCCCTCTAAAAAGAAAGTATTGTCGGAAAAACCGTACTCCCTGGTACAATGACACTACCCGTGCCCTGAAGCAATCCACAAGAATATTGGAGAGAAAATGGCGGTCAACTAAACTAGAAGTATTTCGTCTTGCATGGAAAGATAGCCTCCTCCAGTACAAGCAAGCTCTTATATCTGCTAGATCTGCCTTTTTCTCTATATTAATGAACAAAACAAATGCAACCCAAAATTTTTGTTTAGCACTGTGGACAAATTGACTAAAAAACCATCACCAGAATGTTCATCTTATCCCTGCGTTTACAGCAGTAATGATTTCATGAATTTTTTCAATCAGAAGATTGAAACTATTAGAGACCAGATTTCCAATTTGCCTATTCCCCTAGGCATCACTCCTCCCAAATTCAAAGAACAGCCTAGATCTTGGCCAACACAGGAAGATATATCAACAGTGGCACTGAACTGTTTCGCGCCAATCGACATGGAGGAGCTATCTAAACTGGTTATGTCCTCAAAACCGACTACCTGTCTACTCGACCCAATCCCTACAAGATTGGCTAAAGAACTTTTTCCTGTACTAGGCCAGCATATGTTAAAAATTATTAACACATCTTTAGTAACAGGATATGTACCAGAGTCACTAAAAATGGCGGTTATTAAGCCATTACTGAAAAAAACAAACCTCGAACCTGACAAACTGGAAAACTATAGACCCATTTCAAATCTTCCATTTCTATCAAAAATATTAGAGAAAGCAGTTGCGAAGCAACTTGGTGCATACCTTAGCTCAAACCATATCCATGAATTATTCCAGTCAGGATTTAGACCCTACCATAGCACTGAAACGGCACTTGTTAAAGTTATTAACGATTTACTGTTATCAGCCGACCAAAACTCTGTGTCTGTTCTTGTACTTCTTGACCTAAGTGCAGCTTTTGATACAATAGATCATGAGATTCTACTGAACAGGCTCCAGGGCTGTGTTGGACTCAATGGTCAAGCACTTGCATGGTTCAGATCATACTTATACAATAGGAAACAATTTGTTAAATTAAATGATGAAGTATCCAGTTACTCAGTAATGAAATGTGGTATTCCACAAGGATCAGTGCTAGGTCCAGTACTCTTTTCATTATATATGCTACCCCTTGGTGATATTATTCGGGCACATGGGGTAGATTTTCATTGCTACGCAGACGATACTCAGGTATACATTTCCATGAAACCCGGCGAAGCACTACCACTTTCTCGATTAGAGGCTTGCATTACAGATATTAAAGCTTGGATGCTCTCCAATTTCCTGCTCTTAAACTCAGGGAAAACTGAAATGCTGGTTTTAGGTCCTAAAAAACAAAGGGAGAAATTGTGTACATATACTTTAAGTATTGATGGTTGCTTAGTTGTTCCAAATTCAGCTGTGAAAGACCTAGGTGTTACTATAGACCCAGATTTAACCTTTGGCGCGCACATAAAAAACATATCTAGAGTTGCTTTCTTTCAGTTAAGGAACATAGCTAAAATTAGGCATTTCCTATCAGAAGGGGATGCAGAGAAATTGATTCATGCTTTTGTTACGTCTAGGCTAGATTACTGTAATGCTCTGCTATCTGGCTGTCCTAAACTGTTGCTAAATAATCTCCAGCTTGTGCAGAATGCAGCCGCTCGCATTTTAACTAGAACAAAGAAATATGAGCATATTACCCCAGTACTAGCATCACTTCATTGGCTACCAATTAAGCATAGGATAGACTTTAAGGTCTTGCTTCTGACCTTTAAAGCTTTACATGGACTTGCACCAGTGTATATATGTAATCTGCTTTTACCATATAAGCCGAAAATATCCCTTCGTTCCCAAGACGCAGGCTACTTAGTAGTCCCTAGAATATCTAAAAACTTGACGGGTGGTAGAGCTTTCTCCTACAGAGCACTCCTGTTACTCCTGGCGGGGGTACTTGTCCAACCCCCCCCCCCCCCCTAACTGTTCTCTCTCTCTCTCTTCTTCCACATTCCGCCGGCGGGGCTCATGCCCCGCATCTCGAGAGTTGCTGTCCAGCTTCCTGTCCGTCGCCACTTGCCCCTCCCTCCCCACCACCGCTGCCAGCTGATCCTGCCGCCATCGGCACCCGTTTTCCCACCATCATTGCCGCCACATCTGGACTGTCATCTAGCTGCTGCAATTTCTGCAATTGCCAGTCAGTTTTGACCATGCTGGTCATTAAGATCTAGACCCTGAGCCGACCTGAGGAGAATGGGTTTCCCCCTTGAGTCTGGTTCCTCCCAAGGTTTCTTCCTAGTTACACCAGGGAGTTTTTCCTTGCCACTGTTGCCTCTGGCTTGCTCTTGTGGGGGTTTAGGCTGGGTTTTTTCTGTGAAGCGCATTGTGACAACTAGTTGTGAAATGCGCTATATAAATAAATATTGATTTGGTTTTGATTTTCAGGCCCCTGAGATTCCACTGGCGGTTGCTGTTCACCCTCTGCATTTGCAGTCAGTCTCACTGGTGCTCCAACTGGACGGCCATCCAGGTCCTCTGGAGGGTGCACACGTCTGTCTGAAGACTGCCGTGCTTCCGGGTGACGTGTTCTCACCTGGTCAACATGTCTCCTCATTCTCTGCCCATTTCCCAGGAGCACGGTATAAGAAACAGGACCTGAAGGTGACTCGACTGTAGCTGGTATCCACTTTGGTCCTAAGCCGTAGTTCCTTGCATACACGGCCTCTCCTGGCATGAACTGTCTCAGTTTGGCTGTTTTGTCATGCTGTTCCTTCTGTATCAGCTGTTTTTGTTGAATTTTCCCTTTTAGGTCAGGCTTCAGCAAGTCAAAAGCGGACCTCAGTCGCCTTAACATTTCCGCAGGAGATAAGCCTGTTGTCACCTGAGGGGTGATGCGGTAGCTAAATAAAAACCTGGAAACTCTGGTCTCTATGCTATCTCCTCTCATCTTTTTCATCCCCTCATTAAAGCTCTACTGCACTTTCCGCCAAACTGTTCGAGGAAGGATAGAACGGGGCAGAGGTAACATGAATCCCATGTTGTTTCAAGAAATGGCTGAATTCTCCACTTGTGAAACAACTGCCATTGTCGCTCACCAACATCTGTGGCAGCCCATGGATTGCGAAGCACTGCCGTAGCTTTTCGATCGTTGTGTGTGTTGTGGAGGTATTCAGAGGATACACCTCCATCCACTTCGAGTGTGCATCTATTATCACCAGAAACATTTTACCAAGGAACGGCCCTGCATAGTCCACATAAAAGCGAGACCATGGCTGCTCAGGCCATTCCCATGGATGTAGAGGTGCATTTGGTGGTGATTTTCTGTTTTGCTGGCATTCTAAACATAGACTAACCTCTTTTTCAATGTCCTCGTCCATCCGTAGCCACCACAGATAGGACCTTGCTAGCCCTTTCATACGGGACATGCCTGGATGCGACTGATGGAGCATCTTTAAGAGGATGGACCGACCTTGTGGCGGAATCACTGTTCTGGCCCCCCAGAGAACGCACCCATCCCTAGCACTCAGCTCCAGCCGCCGGGTGTAATATGGCCTGAGTCTGGGATCCTTTACCTCCGGCCATCCATTCAGGTCATAACTGTGCACCAGAGACAGCGTGGCATCCTTCGCTGTCCACTTCCTGACCCGTGACATGTTCACTGGTGCATCGTCCATGTGATCGATCATCAGCACTTGACCCTGTAGACTGTCATCCTTCACCAGCTCAGGAACTGGGAGTCTGCTAAGGGCATCAGTGTTGCTGTGATCTTTGCCTGGCTTGTAAACTATTCGATACTCATACGCTCGAAGTAGGACTGCCCATCTTTGAATACGTGGGGAAACCATCTGGGGAACGGGCTTCATCTCGTGAAACAAGAATATTAATGGCTTATAGTCATTGTGAATCTACGTGTGAATCTACGACCATACAGATATTTATGGAACCTCTGAATTCCAAAGATCACGGCCAGCCCCATCTTGTCTAATCGGGAATACCCTTTTTCCGCAGTAGTCTAGACATAAACCCCAGTGGTTTTTCTGTGCCATCTGGCATTTCGTGTGAAATCACCGCCCCCACCCCGTACGGCAAAGCGTCACATACCAATATCAATTCTCTATCTGCAGAGTAATGGACTAGCACACTTGCTGATTGGAGCAGTTCTTTGGACTTTTGAAAAACCTCCTCTTGCTTTGTAGTCCATGCCCACTTGACCTCTTTCCTCAGAAGCTGATGCATCGGCGCAAGCAGCGTGGAGAGGTTGGGAAGGAAACGGTTATAGTAGTTAAGAATACCTAGATAAGCCTTGAGCTCTGTGACCTTTGACGGGGGCGGAGCTTCTCTAATGGCTTTAACTTTTGCCTCCATGGGGTGTAAGCCCTGCGCGTCTACTTTATGTCCCAGGTAGAAAACCTCATTCTGCAGCATTTGGCACTTACTTCGTTTTAGCCACAACCCAGCCTCCTCCAGCCTACTGAGCACTTCATTTAGGTTTCTTAGGTGCTCCTCTTTGCTTGCACCAGACACCAGAATGTTATCTAAGTATACTGCGACCATGGGTATGCCCTGCAGGAGGCCCTCCATTGTGCGTTGGAAAACTGCAGGCACTGACGAAACCCCAAAAGGTAAGCGATTGTAAGTGAACATACCTTTGTGGGTGTTCACTGTGAGATATGTTTTCGACTCGTCATCCATGAGAATCTGTGCGTACACGTGGCTCATGTCCAATTTCGAGAATTGTTGCCCCCCCGACAAGTTTTCAAACAAATCTTCTATTCTCGGAATAGGATACTGCAGTGAAGAGACGCGATTGACTATAAGTTTATAGTCTCCACAGAGCCTAATGGAGCCATCTGGCTTTAATATGGGAACCACTGGACACGCCCACTGTGAGTATTTGACTGGCGAAATGATTTGCTCTTTTAATAGTCAGTTAATCTTCGCTTCCACCTTGGAGCGCATTGTGAATGGGACAGAACATGGGCGGAAAAATCTGGGCGTGGCGTCGGGTGCAACATGTATAGTGGCCTTCACCCCCTGTAGGGTCCCAATTTAATCTTTAAAGACATTTTTAGTGTCTTTGTAAGCACCTGTTGCAATGTCAGTTCTTCAACATTCACCTGCTTAATTTCTTCCCAGTCAAGCTTTATGTGTTCTAGCCACGCTCTACCCAGCAGTACCACCCACTACATACAGTGGGAGAAATAATTATTTGACCCCTTACTGATTTTGGAGGTTTGCCCACTTACAAAGAATGGAACTGTGTAGAATTTTAATAATCCACAATAACAACATCATGTAAATTTTATAAATTTATTATCGTATTTTCGCATGAAATAAGTATTTGATCCATAGAACAATAGGACTTAATACTTGGTGGAGAAACCTTTGTTGGCAAGCACAGAGGTCAGACGTTTGTTGTAGTTTTTCACCAGGTTTGCACAGATCTTGGGAGGGATTTTGGTCCACTCCTCTTTGCAGATCCTCTCCAAATCCTTAAGGTTCCGAGGCTGTCGCTTGGCAACTCGAAGCTTCAGCTCCCTCCACAGATTTTCGATGGGATTTAGGTCTGGAGACTGGCTAGGCCACTCCAGGACCTTAATATGCTTCTTTTTGAGCCACTGCTTTGTTGCCTTGGCTGTATGTTTTGGGTCATTGTCATGTTGAAAGACCCATTCACGACCCATTTTCAGTGCTCTCACTGAGGGAAGGAGGTTGTCACCCAAAATTTCCCAGTACATGGCCCCATTCATCCTCCCCTCAATATGGTGAAGTCGTCCTGTCCCCTTAGCTGAGAAACACCCCCAAAGCATAAGGTTTCAACCTCCATGCTTCACAGTGGGGATGGTGTTCTTTGGGTTGTACTCAGCATTTCTCTTCCTCCAAGCACGGCGAGTCGAGTTGATGCCAAATAGCTCTATTTTGGTCTCATCTGACCACATCACCTTCTCCCAAGCCTCCTCTGGATCATCCAGGTGTTCTTTGGCAAACTTCAGACGGGCCTGTACATATGCCTTCTTCAGCAGAGGAACCTTGCGTGCGCAGCAGGATTTTAATCCTTCACGGTGTAGTGTGTTACTGATGGTTCTCTTCGTGACTGTGGTCCCAACTGCCTTCAGGTCATTAACAAGCTCCTCCTGTGTAGTACTGGGCTGATCCCTGACCTTTCTCATGATCATTGATATCCCACGAGGCGAGATCTTGCGTGGAGCCCCAGACCGAGGGAGATTGGCGGTGACTTTGTGTTTCTTCCATTTTCTAATAATTGCTCCAACAGTTGTTAACTTCTCACGAAGCTGCTTGCTTATTTTCTTGTAGCCCATCCCAGCCTTGTGCAGGTCTACAATTTTGTCCCTGATGTCCTTAGACAGCTCCTTTGTCTTGCCCATGGTGGAAACGTTGGAATCTGATTGATTGTGTGGACAGCTGTCTTTTATACAGCTACAAAACGATGTAACAAGTTGACACAGGTGTTTTGGGTAATGAGTTGAGATTAGGAGTGCTTCTTAATGGAAAACTAACTGGTGTGTGGGAGCCAGAATTATTGCTGATTGGTAGGGGATCAAATACTTATTTCATGCGAAAATACGATAATAAATTTATAAAATTTATATGATGTTATTGTGGATTATTTTGTGATATTCTGTCTCTCAATGTTAAAATGTACCTATGATTAAAATTCTACACAGTTCCATTCTTTGTAAGTGGGCAAACCTCCAAAATCAGTAAGGGATCAAATAATTATTGCTCCCACTGTAAAGAGGTAAAATTTTCAGTTGGTTTTGGTATTGAACATTTACCTCAGTGACCCCTAGCACCTTTATGTTTTCCCAAGTCTTTAATTTAATGGCTGTGGGCTGAAGTGCAGGCTTTGCCACCTTTTTCCATTGCACTTTAAATGTTGACTCATTCATCAAAGTAATGCTACATCCTGTGTCTAGCTGAAACTCAACGTATTTGTCATTAATTGTCATGTCCACTGTAATGGGTTTCACTTTTGCGTAGTTGCAGCGCACGGTATACATCGAGAAAGCGTGTTCAGAGTCCTCTGCCTCATCTGTCTCCTCTGAGACGTGATGCGAGTGACTGCTGTAAGCTCTGCTGTGGTGCCATTTGCTTGTGTCACATTCACTGGACTTTCTCTTGTTTTTGCACACCCGCGCAATGTGGCCTTTCTTTCCACACAAATGGCATTTTTCCTCTTTAAAACGGCATTCTGACGGCGCGTGTCTGCCTTTACAGCGGTAACAGTCTCTCATGAGACCCACTGCCCTGTTCTCTGTTCTCTTATGTGGCGCCATTGCCTCGCTGCTGTGTGCATGCATGCTGTTGCAAGCTGCTTTCCCTTGCAAATCCTGTGCTTGCTTTCCGGCGGACTCCATGGCCAGCGTGAATTTTAGCGCATTTTCAAAAGTGAGGTCGTTTTCCGACAGCAGCCTCCTCTCAACACGTTCATAATTTATTCCGCATACAGCCGGTCACGGAGCATTTGTGAAAGTGTTTGTCCATAATTGCAGCCCTGAGCTCCGTAGCTCAGCAACATACTCTGCTATCGACTCGTTGGGCTTTCTTGTGCGCGAATCGAATTTAAAGCGCTGCACAATTTCGCTGAGCTTGGGGTTAAAGTGGTCTTTCATCAACGTGATTAGCTGATCAAAGGTGCGCGCTCCAGGCTTGATTGGACTGAGCAAACTGCGCATTAAACTATATGTGGCTGCCCCGACCACACTTATAAGGATGGACTTTCTGTCCGCATCCTCTATGCCATTTGCGATAAAGAAATGTTCCAAAACCTTGCAATATTCTTCCCAAGTTTGAACAGTTTGATCAAATGCCAGCAGAGTTCCGATTGTCGCGGCCATTTCAGCTAGCGTTAAGGCTAACTAGCTAGCTTAGCTTTCGTTTCTTTCTTCCAGAAAATCGCTTCTTACCCAATGCTCCACTGTTTTTTTTCGTCGGCAGCACTGGTCAGCTCGATCCTCGTCGCCAATGTAGTATCATGACAACATTATAATAATGGAGCCATAACTGGTTTTGGTTAACTTTGTATTCACAACATCGGAAGCAATACAACACGTAGCCGAACATGGAGGGGCATACATCATAACAGCGGGGGTGAAGCATCTTCGGGAAAGTTTAAGTTCAAGGACGGTCTTATCCCATACTGTCCCCTAGTGGACTAATAAGGTAAGTTCAGGTAAGTATTCCAGGTTACTACACTAGCAACTGTAGTATGCTCAGACCAATGTGCTTCATCAACAGTGGACATCTTGACAATTCATCAAAAAAATAGAAAAATCATAAAAGCACTAACCTTTGTACTTCTTCATCTCTAAAATGGTTTGGCTTCCTATAGCATTTTTCCTCTTTTATTATTATTTTGAAACTAAAAATATTTAAAAAATGATTGCCTTGTTTACATCTAAGAAGTCTGTAGCTACAATGTTGTTACATGTAACACCCTTGCCTTTGCATATGCTACGCACGGTGACATCGCTATTGGCTAACATGCGCCAACCCCCCCAGAACAGACAGAAACCTTGAAAAAATCTGCTCAGTGATCACACTGAGCATTCTCACCGTGAGCGCTTAACGCGCCCACGAATATCCATAATTTAACGTTCTGAATGATTGCGTAACAATGGGGGCTAACAAAATACACAAGAAGAGAACTTGTGGATAGCCTACCACATGAACAGTAAAATAAAATGTTTTAATCATGAAGCAAATCATGTTCCAGAATTCAAGAGTAACTAGTATTTGAATCAAACGAGCAATAGGCTATACAACGTCGAATACAAACCCCAATTCCAAAAGAAATTAAAAGTTGGGACAGTATGTAAAATGCACATTTGTACAGTGATTTGTAAACTCTCTTTTACATATATTTAATTGAAAACAGTAAACAAATTTTTAAAAATGTTTTACCTTATCTTACCTTATACTTTATTGATTTTTGTAAATATGCGCTAATTCCGCATATTTACAAAATAGTAAAGCTCGCATAACAACGAGTATCTATAAAGATAGCTTTATAGATAGCTAATTTAAATATGGCTGTTTGCACCTGGAGTAATTAGCATAGTTACTCTTAGTTGATCATCCGCAAAGTGTGAAATGTTAACGCCTGCAAATACTTTGGCTGCGCCCGCAAAATAACACCCCTTATTTGGGATCTTAGTAAATCGACCCCACAGTGTTTTACCTCCAGTGTTGGGGAAGCCACTTTGAAAGCATAGCTTTGCAAGCTACCAATTACTTCACACTATTCATGGGAAAGTGCAAAGAATGTCAACTTTGGTTTGGTATACAATGTCCATCAGTCAGACACCTGCCTTCCAGAAACTAGAGTTCAGGTGGGGGTATTTCACCAAGCAGAATTACTCAGCTAGCCAGGTAAATTCTAAAATAGCATGCAACAACTTCTCTGAACATTTCTTAATAAATAGCAATAATCAATACTTATGACTAACTGACACGTAATATATTCAAGTTTAGTTTTACAAATTCAGATTCAAAACATTAAAAACAATAGCCAAATATTTTTCACTGGTGAGCTGACACAAAAAATGGCAAAAAAGTAATTTAACTACCTGAATCACTATGCAAATATCAATGTAGTTGAACTACCATCAAGATACTGCACAATGTAGTTAAACTACTAGTTTAATTGCATGTAGTTCACTACTCCCCAATACTGTTTACCTCTTAGTGCCTCATAGAAATACTACAGAACACACAGGCATCAATCATTTCACACTTTATGGGTGATCAACTAAGAGTCATTATGTAAATTACTCCGGCAGCAAACCATTTTTAAATGAGAGCATATGAAAAAATGGCAGATGGTTCTTGTGTGGGAAAATGGGGAAAGAAGGGACCATTCAATGATTGATTGAATAACAAGGATGAATTAGGTATGTAATTGCGGAATTGAATAATGATGATGAGCCGCGTGGGAAATGCGTTGGGGCTGGGCCCCTGAGGGGTTTAAATTAAGGCACCTGGGGCAAATTAGCCCCCATTGTTATGCAATCATTCAGAATGTTCAGTTATGGATATTACAAACCCACCTGTACGTGTCTTGCTACAATGACAGCCGTCATCTTTATCGATTCTGTGTCTTTTAATACCTGCTTTCCATTTGTACTAAAATGCAACCACAAATACCTATCCCAAACTACCTTTCAGGCTTAGTAAATCACTGTACACGTGCTAAAGTAATATATTTGCATGACCACCTCCCACTCTTTCACGAAATAACGTAGGGACGCCCATTTTGGCATATTAATTCAGGCTAACCCGCAAAAATGATACTAAAAGTAATACTACAGAACGCAGTGTTTTATCTCTTAGTGCCTAAGAGTAATACGACAGAACGCAGTGTTTTACATCTTAGTGCCTAAGAGTAATACTACAGAACGCAGTGTTTTACCTCTCAGTGCCTAAAAGTAATACTACAGAACGCAGTGTTTTACCTCTTAGTGCCTAAGAGTAATACTACAGAACGCAGTGTTTAATCTCTTAGTGCCTAAGAGTAATACTACAGAATGCAGGGTTTAATCTCTTAGTGCCTAAGAGTAATAAGACAGAATGTAGGGTTTTACCTCTTAGTGTAAGAGTAATACTAGAGAATGCAGTGTTTTACCTCTTAGTGCCTAAGAGTAATACTAGAGAATGCAGTGTTTTACCTCTTAGTGCCCAAGAGTAATACTAGATAATGCAGTGTTTTACCTCTTAGTGCCCAAGAGTAATACTACAGAATGCAGTGTTTTACCTCTTATTGCCTAAGAGTAATACTAGAGAACGCAGTGTTTTACCTCTTAGTGCCTAAGAGTAATACTAGAGAACGCAGTGTTTTACCTCTTAGTGCCTGAGAGTAATACTACAGAACGCAGTGTTTTACCTCTTAGTGCCCAAGAGTAATACTACAGAATGCAGTGTTTTACCTCTTAGTGCCTAAGAGTAATACTAGAGAACGCAGTGTTTTACCTCTTAGTGCCTAAGAGTAATACTAGAGAACGCAGTGTTTTACCTCTTAGTGCCTAAGAGTAATACTAGAGAACGCAGTGTTTTACCTCTTAGTGCCTAAGAGTAATACTACAGAAAGCAGTGTTTTACCTCTTAGTGCCTAAGAGTAATACTACAGAATGCAGTGTTTTACCTCTTAGTGCCTAAGAGTAATACTACAGAAAGCAGTGTTTTACCTCTTAGTGCCTAAGAGTAATACGACAGAATGCAGTGTTTTACCTCTTAGTGCCTAAGAGTAATACTAGAGAACGCAGTGTTTTACCTCTTAGTGCCTAAGAGTAATACTACAGAATGCAGTGTTTTACCTCTTAGTGCCCAAGAGTAATACTACAGAATGCAGTGTTTTACCTCTTAGTGCCTAAGAGTAATACTAGAGAACGCAGTGTTTTACCTCTTAGTGCCTAAGAGTAATACTACAGAATGCAGTGTTTTACCTCTTAGTGCCTAAGAGTAATACTACAGAATGCAGTGTTTTACCTCTTAGTGCCTAAGAGTAATAGGGAACGCAGTGTTTTACCTTAGTGCCTAAGAGTAATACTAGAGAACGCAGTGTTTTACCTCTTAGTGCCTAAAAGTAATACTACAGAAAGCAGTGTTTTACCTCTTAGTGCCTAAGAACGCAGTGTTTTACCTCTTAGTGCCGAAGAGTAATACGACAGAATGTAGTGTTTTACCTTTTAGTGCCTAAGAGTAATACTAGAGAATGCAGTGTTTTACCTCTTAGTGCCTAAGAGTAATACAACAGAATGTAATGTTTTACCTCTTAGTGCCTAAGAGTAATACTACAGAACGCAGTGTTTTACCTCTTAGTGCCTAAGAGTAATACTACAGAAAGCAATGTTTTACCTCTTAGTGCCTAAGAGTACTACTACAGAACGCAGTGTTTTACCTCTTAGTGCTTAAGAGTAGTACTAGAGAATGCAGTGTTTTACCTCTTAGTGCCTAAGAGTAATACGACAGAATGTAATGTTTTACCTCTTAGTGCCTAAGAGTAATACTACAGAATGCAGTGTTTTACCTCTTAGTGTCTAAGAGTAATACTACAGAAAGCAGTGTTTTACCTCTTAGTGTCATGGATCATGCCCTTCTTTCCTTATCTCCGCGTTTTTTATTCCTTTTTTGCTTTTACCGGTAATCCATCGGATTTTTCTGTGTTCCGCTACGGGTTTTGCTTTCGTCTTGGTAATTAGTGAGTTCACCTGTCCTGCATATCCGCTCACTACTTATACCCCGCTTCCTCCTTTTCTCATTGCTTCCATGTTATTTCTCATAACATTCAAGCCGGTAAAAAGGTATAGGAAGTTGTACTGCTATCGACCGCTTTGCTTCTCAACGCGGGACTTGTTGCTTTTTTTTTAGGAAAAGCAAAGTAATCTTTTTCGCTCTTATCACAGAGCTTAGGGTTTTCGTTTCTTTGTTTTTACACTCATACCTAGGAGTGCTCTAACCCAAGTCTTAGGGGTATTGAGTTTCTCTTTTCTTTCTGGTTATTTGCTCCACAAACGGGAGTTAGATAAGCGTTACAGCTTATTTATTTTGTTTTGCTCGGATATCGAGTTCCTCGTTTTTATCGCGAGGTTAATTGTGTTCTCCCTATTTTTCCCCTTTCCACTACGGATTATTGTCCGTTTCTGTGGTGTTCATTAGAACACTTTATCTGTCGCATCTGGATCTCCAACACTTCCTCCGTGTCTCTGGCATAGAGAACCCTAACAGAACATGGAAGCCACAGGGGAGATACCAGCGATAGATCCTAACATTCACAGTGTCCTAGTCACTCAGGAGGCAGCCATTTCTGCCCAGGGAGAGAGCGTTTATACCCTTTTGATTTCTCAGCAAACTCTGCACGAGCAGCTACGCCTTCAATCAGTTGCTCTGCGGGAACTGTCGGAGAATCTCCGAACTCTCTCTCTCAGGGCAGATCCACCTCCAGTTGCACAAGCACCTACACAATCCATTCCCCCGCCACTTAAACCTGACACTAGGGAACTGAAACTTCAACTCCCGTTGCGGTATAGCGGGCAGTCGGGAGAGTGTCAGAGGTTTTTGAGTGCCTAATTTTTTTTAAAATTCAGCCCTCACGCTTTTATTCACAAGAGTCCCGTGTAGCCTTCGTTCTCTCCCTCCTAACCGGGAATGCTCTTGCATGGGCCAACCCACTTATCAGGGCTAATTCGCCTATCATGAACCACATAGATGGGCTTATGGCGGAGATGGTGTCAGTTTTTGATCAGGACGTTTCTGGCAAGGAGGCCACCATGCGTCTGACCCGTCTTCGTCAGGGCTCCAACACCGTGGCCGTTTTTTCTATAATGTTTTGTGCTCTTGCGGGGGTAACAGGATGGGCCGATGAGCCTCTTAGTGCACTATTTCTCAACGCTCTGTCAGACCCAATAAAAGACGCGCTCGCGGGGTTAGAACCACCCACTACGTTCGGTGCCCTGGTGTCCACCGCTATTCGTTTAGATAACCGCTTTAGAGAGAGAGAGAAAGAGAGGGTTTCTAAAGGGTTTAGTTATCGCCCAGCTAATTACCCTTCTTCCTCCACGTCAGCACGGTCTCCTATTGAGCAGGAGAGGCCCATGCAGGTCGATGGGTCCTCCATGCGCGTAACAAAGTCTCGGGAATTGTGGTGTAGGTACTGTAAGAGGCGGGGCCATTTAAAGGATCAGTGTCCTAAGCTTTCTGGTAAGGGAGGGGTCCCGCTAGGGAGACCGAATCGCCTAGCGGGAGTGCATTTTAATTACCCTCGGACTCTCCTGCCAGTTAATTTACGCTGGAATGATTGCCAGCTCCACTGCAACGCTTTTATTGACTCAGGGGCAGTTGAGTGTTTTATTGATTTCAAGTGGGGCTAAATCCCACAAAATTCCCACCCACCCTTTGCCTCTTCCTCGTCTTGTGACAGCGCTGGACGGCCACCCATTGGGGACAGGCACCATCTCTCGGGTTACCGCCGCCATACACATGCGCGTTTCATACCAAGATCACACAGAGGAGATTCAGTTTTTTTTAGTTGAGTCCCCGGCTTATCAGCTGATCTTGGGCCATTCCTGGCTTAATCGTCATAACCCACATATTAATTGGGGGGGGGGGGGGCCCGGGTCCGTCATTCGCCAGTGGGGTTCCCAATGCAAACACCACTGTTCTTCCTCCAGTCCTTTTCTGTCAGGAGGAGGGGTTGAGGATTATGTCGAGTCCTCTCGTGTTTCCTCCGCGAACGGAGAGGAGAGTCTAGCCTGGGATTACTCTGCGGAGAAACCTCCTGCATGGCTGACGTCCGATTCAGAGATTGATTGGGAGATTCTCGGACACTGAGGGTGCTGAAGTGGGAGGGGCGCTTGAATTCCAGCTGCCGGTTAATGTCCCCAAACAGTACGCCGACCTCGCAGAGGCGTTTAGTAAGCAACGCTCCAACTCACTACCGCCTCACAGACCCTATGACTGTGCCATAGAGCTATACCCGGGCACTATTCCCTCTAGAGGGTCTCTTTATTCCCTGTCCATTCCAGAGAGCGCAGCTATGCGGGAATACATTGAGGAGGCTTTGGCTAACGGGTTTATTAGACCTTCCACCTCGCCTGCAGGGGCGGGTTTTTTTTTTGTGAAAAAGAAAGACGGAGGTCTCAGACCTTGTATCGATTACAGGTCCCTTAACGACATCACAGTTAAGAACAGATATCCCCTTCCCCTTATGAACTCCGCCTTCGAGCGTCTTCAGGGGGCGTCTGTTTTTACTAAACTAGACTTACGTAACGCCTATAATCTCGTTCGCATTCGCGAGGGCGACGAGTGGAAGACAGCTTTTAACACACACAGCGGGCACTACGAATATCTCGTCATGCCGTTCGGGTTCACTTGCGCCCCGCCCCGCCCCCTCTGTCTTTCAGGCGTTAATTAACGACGTGCTGAGGGAAATGCTGGAGAGATTCGTCTTTGTTTATCTTGACGATATTTTAATATTTTCGCCCGATCTTCCCGCACACGTTGGTCACGTTCGTCAGGTACTTTCTGCTCTTAAAGGCCCAATTATTTGTTAAAGCAGAGAAGTGCGTTTTTCACACCGGTTCGGTTTAATTTTTGGGTTTTATCATTGCGGAGGGTAAGGTACAGATGGATCCGGAGAAGGTTTCTGCTGTAAAGAATTGGCCCACGCCATCTTCCATTAAACAGGTGCAATGCTTCTTAGGCTTTGCAAATTTTTATCGCAGGTTTATTCGCAATTTTAGTGCGGTAGCAGCGCCCATTACTGCGCTTACTAAAAAGAACCTCGTCGGCCAGTTCCAATGGAGTTCTAAGGCGGAGGCGGCATTCACTGAATTGAGGGGGAGATTCACGTCCGAGCCTATTCTAGTTACACCCAACCCCTCCCTTCCCTTTGTGGTAGAGGTGGATGCCTCCGAACTAGGCGCTGGAGCCATTCTGTCACAACGCTCGCCACTTGACCACAAAATGCACCCCTGCACGTATTTCTCTCGTGTCCTAACATCGGCAGAGAGAAATTCCGATGTAGGGGATCGAGAATTGCTTGCGGTCAAGTTGGCTTTGGAGGAGTGGCGCCATTGGCTCGAAGGAGCGGAACATCCATTTACCGTATGGACAGACTATAAAAACCTGGAATATGTTCAGCTGGCTAAGAGGCGTAATTCACGACAAGCCCGGTGGGTGCTGTTTTTTTACGATTCAATTTTATTATCACGTATCGCCCTGGATCTAAGAACGTAAAACCTGACGCGCTTTCACGGATTTATGACCGCTCTGAAACAGACTCTGTTCCCGAGCCTATTATCGCTACTGACCTCATTGTTGCCCCAGTTATATGGGAGGTTGAGGCAGCGGTACAGAGAGCCTTGCGCTCAGACCCAGGCCCAGGGGGGGGCACCGGCTAACTGTCTTTTCGTGCCTTCTCGTCTTAGGTCTCAGGTTCTACAATGGGGTCACGCCTCCCAACTCACCAGTCACATCGTACTAGGGATTTTTTAACTCGACGGTTCTGGTGGCCCAGTCTGGAGAAGGATGTGCGCTCGTTTGTCGCAGCTTGTTCGGTTTGCGCTCGCAGCAAGGCTTCTCACCGTCTCCTTCGTCCCCTACCTATTTCCACCCGCCCCTGGAGTCATATTTCCCTTGACTTTGTCACGGGTTTGCTACTATTTTAGTGGTGGTCGACCGCTTCTCTAAAGTGGCCCATTTCATTGCACTGCCCAAGCTACCTTCAGCACCTGAGACAGCGCAACTGATGATTGATCACGTATTTCGGCCGCACGGTCTTCCCACGGATGTGGTATCCGATCGTGGCCCTCAGTTTGCTGCCAAGTTTTGGCGTGCGTTTTGCTCTCTGCTAGGTGCCTCTGTCAGTCTTTCTTCCGGCTTTCACCCGGAGACTAACGGCCAGACAGAGCGCACTAATCAGACACTAGAGATATAGAGACACTATAGGGCGGCAGTGTAGTACAGTGGTTAAGGAACTGGGTTTGTAACCGAAAGGTCGCAGGTTCGAGTCCCACGTAGGACACTGCCGTTGTACCCCTGAGCAAGGTACTTCACCTGAATTGCTTCAGTATATATCCAGCTGTAAATGGATACTATGTATAAATGCAAAAATGCTGTGTAAGTCGCTCTGGATAAGAGCGTCTGCTAAATGCCTATAATGTAATGTAATGTAGAGAGTACTCTTCGCTGCCTGGCCGCATCTAAACCTACCTCCTGGAGCCATCACCTCGCCTGGGCGGAGTACGCTCATAACACACTGCGTAACGCATCCACCGGTCTCTCCCCCTTCGAAGCTCAGCTGGGTTATCAACCTCCTCTCTTTCCTGAGCTCGAGAGGTAGGTGGAGGTGCCCTCTGCAGGGTCTTTCGTTCGGAGGTGTCGTTCGGTTTGGAGACAGGTGCGTTCGTCCCTTATACGTGCATCGGCTAAACAAAAAGCCACGGCTGATAGGCATCGTCGGGCTGCACCATCCTATAGAGTTGGACAGCGGGTTTGGCTCACTACTCGTGATCTTCCATTGCATGTCGAGTCCCGTAAACTTGCTCCTCGTTTTGTGGGACCATTTATAATTATTAAAAAGATCAACCCAGTCACATTTCGACTGCAACTGCCACGCTCGATGCGCATCCACCCCACGTTTCATGTCTCCCGTCTTAAACCGGTACTCGTCAGCCCTCTCGCCCCGGTTGAAAGACCACCTCCGCCTCTCCGACTCATAGAGGGGGGTCCGGCTTATACCGTTCGCCGCATTGTGGCCGAGAGACGTGTGGGCAGAGGGTGGCAGTACCTTGTGGACTGGGAGGGCTACGGCCCGGAGGAACGTTGCTGGGTTCCTAGGAGAAACATCCTGGACCCTCAGTTAATCACAGACTTCCGCTGAAATAAGGTCGTGGAAACGTCTGGTGCCGTTCCTTAGAGGGGGGGTCCTGTCATGGATCATGCCCTTCTTTCCTTATCGCCGCGTTTTTTATTCCTTTTTTGCTTTTACCGGTAATCCATCGGATTTTTCTGTGTTCCGCTATGAGTTTTGCTTTCGTCTTGGTAATTAGTGAGTTCACCTGTCCTGCATATCCGCTCACTACTTATACCCCGCTTCCTCCTTTTCTCATTGCTTCCATGTTATTTCTCATAACATTCAAGCCGGTAAAAAGGTATAGGAAGTTGTACTGCTATCGACCGCTTTGCTTCTCAACGCGGGACTTGTTAGCAGTACAATTTAGGAAAAGCAAAGTCATGTTTTTCGCTCTTATCACAGAGTTTAGGGTTTTCGTTTCTTTGTTTTTACACTCATACCTAGGAGTGCTCTAACCCAAGTCTTAGGGGTATTGCGTTTCTCTTTTCTTTCTGGTTATTTGCTCCACAAACGGGAGTTAGATAAGCGTTACAGCTTATTTATTTTGAGTTCCTCGTTTTTATCGCGAGGTTAATTGTGTTCTCCCTATTTTTCCCCTTTCCACTACGGATTATTGTCCGTTTCTGTGGTGTTCATTAGAACACTTTATCTGTCGCATCTGGATCTCCAACACTTCCTCCGTGTCTCTGGCATAGAGAACCCTAACACTTAGTGCCTAAGAGCAATACTACAGAACGCAGTGTTTTACCTCTTAGTGCCTAAGAGTAATACGACAGAATGTTGTGTTTTACCTTTTAGTGCCTAAGAGTAATACTACAGAATGCAGTGTTTTACCTCTTAATGCCTAAGAGTAATACTACAGAATGCAGTGTTTTACCTCTTAGTGCCTAAGAGTAATACTACAGAATGCAGTGTTTTACCTCTTAGTGCCTAAGAGTAATACTAGAGAACGCAGTGTTTTACCTCTTAGTGCCTAAGAGTAATACTACAGAAAGCAGTGTTTTACCTCTTAGCGCCTAAGAGTAATACTACAGAAAGCAGTGTTTTACCTCTTAGTGCCTAAGAGTAATACTACAGAATGCAGTGTTTTACCTCTTAGTGCCTAAGAGTAATACTACAGAAAGCAGTGTTTTACCTCTTAGCGCCTAAGAGTAATACTACAGAAAGCAGTGTTTTACCTCTTAGCGCCTAAGAGTAATACTACAGAATGCAGTGTTTTACCTCTTAGTGCCTAAGAGTAATACTACAGAAAGCAGTGTTTTACCTCTTAGCGCCTAAGAGTAATACTACAGAAAGCAGTGTTTTACCTCTTAGCGTCTAAGAGTAATACTACAGAAAGCAGTGTTTTACCTCTTAGCGCCTAAGAGTAATACTACAGAAAGCAGTGTTTTACCACTTAGTGCCTAAGAGTAATACTACAGAAAGCAGTGTTTTACCTCTTAGTGTCTAAGAGTAATACTACAGAAAGCAGTGTTTTACCTCTTAGCGCCTAAGAGTAATACTACAGAAAGCAGTGTTTTACCTCTTAGTGCCTAAGAGTAATACTACAGAAAGCAGTGTTTTACCTCTTAGTGTCTAAGAGTAATACTACAGAAAGCAGTGTTTTACCTCTTAGCGCCTAAGAGTAATACTACAGAAAGCAGTGTTTTACCTCTTAGCGCCTAAGAGTAATACTACAGAAAGCAGTGTTTTACCTCTTAGTGTCTAAGAGTAATACTACAGAACGCAGTGTTTTACCTCTTAGTGCCTAAGAGTAATACTAGAGAACGCAGTGTTTTACCTCTTAGTGCCTAAGAGTAATACTACAGAATGCAGTGTTTTACCTCTTAGTGCCTAAGAGTAATACTACAGAATGCAGTGTTTTACCTCTTAGTGCCTAAGAGTAATACTAGAGAACGCAGTGTTTTACCTCTTAGTGCCTAAGAGTAATACTACAGAATGCAGTGTTTTACCTCTTAGCGCCTAAGAGTAATACTACAGGAAGCAGTGTTTTACCTCTTAGTGCCTAAGAGTAATACTACAGAATGTAGTGTTTTACCTCTTAGTGCCTAAGAGTAATACTACAGAAAGCAGTGTTTTACCTCTTTGTGTCTAAGAGTAATACTACAGAAAGCAGTGTTTTACCTCTTAGCGCCTAAGAGTAATACTACAGAAAGCAGTGTTTTACCTCTTAGCGCCTAAGAGTAATACTACAGAAAGCAGTGTTTTACCTCTTAGCGCCTAAGAGTAATACTACAGAAAGCAGTGTTTTACCACTTAGTGCCTAAGAGTAATACTACAGAAAGCAGTGTTTTACCTCTTAGTGTCTAAGAGTAATACTACAGAAAGCAGTGTTTTACCTCTTAGCGCCTAAGAGTAATACTACAGAAAGCAGTGTTTTACCTCTTAGTGCCTAAGAGTAATACTACAGAAAGCAGTGTTTTACCTCTTAGTGTCTAAGAGTAATACTACAGAAAGCAGTGTTTTACCTCTTAGCGCCTAAGAGTAATACTACAGAAAGCAGTGTTTTACCTCTTAGCGCCTAAGAGTAATACTACAGAAAGCAGTGTTTTACCTCTTAGTGTCTAAGAGTAATACTACAGAACGCAGTGTTTTACCTCTTAGTGCCTAAGAGTAATATGACAGAACGCAGTGTTTTACCTCTTAGTGCCCAAGAGTAATACTACAGAATGCAGTGTTTTACCTCTTAGTGCCTAAGAGTAATACGACAGAACGCAGTGTTTCACCTCTTTGTGCCTAAGAGTAATACTACAGAATGCAGTGTTTTACCTCTTAGTGCCTAAGAGTAATACTAGAGAATGCAGTGTTTTACCTCTTAGTGCCTAAGAGTAATACTAGAGAATGCAGTGTTTTACCTCTTAGTGCCTAAGAGTAATACTAGAGAACGCAGTGTTTTACCTCTTAGTGCCTAAGAGTAATACTACAGAACGCAGTGTTTTACCTCTTAGTGCCTAATAGTAATACGACAGAATGTAGTGTTTTACCTCTTAGTGCCTAAGAGTAATACTACAGAATGCAGTGTTTTACCTCTTAGTGTCTAAGAGTAATACTACAGAACGCAATGTTTTACCTCTTAGTGCCTAAGAGTAATACGACAGAACGCAGTGTTTTACCTCTTAGTGCCTAAGAGTAATACTACAGAACGCAGTGTTTTACCTCTTAGTGCCTAAGAGTAATATGACAGAACGCAGTGTTTTACATATTAGTGCCTAATAGTAATACGACAGAATGTAGTGTTTTACCTCTTAGTGCCTAAGAGTAATACTACAGAACGCAATGTTTTACCTCTTAGTGCCTAAGAGTAATACGACAGAACGCAGTGTTTTACCTCTTAGTGCCCAAGAGTAATACTATAGAATGCAGTGTTTTACCTCTTAGTGCCTAAGAGTAATACTAGAGAACACAGTGTTTCACCTCTTAGTGCCTAAGAGTAATACTAGAGAATGCAGTGTTTTACCTCTTAGTGCCTAACCTCTTGGCGCAAATGGCATATTTGGTCAATCTTGGGGGTACTCTGTTTAAGGCTTTATAACTCCAGGTGTGAGCATCACATAAACTTGGTAAATGGCTTAAATGAAACAAACCCGGTGTACCATTTTTTGTACAAACTTTGATTTGTTTATTTTCATAATTTAAGTCAAAATAAAGTGCCGGAAATGCAAGCAAAACTTTGCAAAAAATGCAACAAAATATATATTTCTTCAAAATACTGAGAGCTACATAAATGAAACAGGTAAAACTACACATTTCCTGGATCATAAACTCCTTGTCCACAAGCATTCAATAATCGCAGGGTGATATACAGAACTACTAAAGATCTATGACACAAAATGTAAGCAGTGTAGCCTGATGTACCCAGGGTCTCCAAACCTATCCAAATTGGCTAAAATGTGAATAGCTGTAAATCTTAAACTAATCATACATTTCAGTGCAAATCAACCGTTTTGACTCATTTAACTCACCTTTTTATCATTTTCATGTGGGAATTATTTTGGATCAGTACAGGGGGGTGGATATCTAGGTGTCCAATAACCTACCCAAAACCTCTCCAAGAAATTATTAAAAAGCCTTTTGTCCTTTATAAAGCATATACATTTTCCCTTACGATCACTTAATGGATGAAAACATTGATATTGCACAGTTTCAGTTCAGTGTTTGATGCCAAGTGTGCCATTTTTTCACCATTATCCTTCATATACTGCTTCATCCTGTGCGGTGCCTTCGTAAGGATGCTGTAAGGATCTGGTCCTGCAGTGGCTTCACTCTGAACAGTAGAGGGCACTGCTGGAGTGGCAGAGGTGGAGGGTCAAGCATGTTATAGGAACAAATTACATAATGCAGAAGCATTATAACACTGTGGTACACACAGCTAAATATGAAATCATTCACTCTTGTACTTCAGTAAACACTTTCTTCTGTATGCTACATTATGTTATATTTTGTTGCATGCTCTAGGATGGCATTACTCTGTAGTGTGTTTCACAACTGTTGCTTATTTATTTTATTTATTTATTTTACATTCATCTTGCACACATCTGGACACAGTAAATTTGAATACATATTTTCCATTCCCTAAGTGAAAAGCATCACCCATGGATATACTAATACCCCATAGAGTACATTATGCACAAATAAATTACAATACAATAAAATAATATCGGAAAACACTGCCAATGTTCTAGCTTCACGGCAAATCGAGGCATAAAATATAACGTACGACTGAGCAACCAAACAGAACAGCGCTAAAATACTCAATTTCATTGTGAATGCTATGAATTCTAACAAAGCAGGCCACCACGAGCCACTACGCGAACGGCACGAACACAATAGTATCATTACATTACAGTTATTTGGCAGACGCGTTTATCCAAAGCGACGTACAATAAGTGCATATTGAAGGTCATAGACACAATCTACAAAGCAGTCAAGAAAGCGCTACTTTCTCACAACGTAGGAGCTATCGCTAGTCATCAACCGAATACAGTCAGCTATACATTCTAAGTCACGAAAGCGCTACTTTCTCACAACGTAGAAGCTATCGCTAGTACTCAACCGAATACAGTCAGCTATACATTCTAAGTCACGAAAGCGCTACTTTCTCACAACGTAGGAGCTATCGCTAGTACTCAACCGAATAGTCAGCTATACATTCTAAGTCACGAAAGCGCTACTTTCTCACAACGTAGGAGCTATCGCTAGTACTCAACCGAATACAGTCAGCTATACATTCTAAGTCACGAAAGCGCTACTTTCTCACAACGTAGGAGCTATCGCTAGTACTCAACCGAATACAGTCAGCTATACATTCTAAGTCACGAAAGCGCTACTTTCTCACAACGTAGGAGCTATCGCTAGTACTCAACCGAATACAGTCAGCTATACATTCTAAGTCACGAAAGCGCTACTTTCTCACAACGTAGGAGCTATCGCTAGTACTCAACCGAATACAGTCAGCTATACATTCTAAGTCACGAAAGCGCTACTTTCTCACAACGTAGGAGCTATCGCTAGTCATCAACCGAATACAGACAGCTATACATTCTAAGCTATGAGATAGCTAAACCAAATAGAAAATAAAAAATAAACGGAAAGAACGTACTATATAATTGACCTTATACATGTAGTTATTCAAGGTGGAGTCTGAAAAAGTGTGCTTTCAAATATGTTCAGCATTATTAGCAGTGGTTAACAGTGGTCTATTACGACCGATGCAAATACAAAAATAACGAAAATATAGCACGCAGTGGAAAAACGAATGTATATAATCAAAATATTACAAGCAGTAATACTTACATGTCGAGGAGGATATCTTCCCCATATTGATAGGCACCTCTTCCACAGAATCTATGCTACAGGGATTAGAAGAATCTCTGTTGCTGTCCTCTTCTGACCGACTTCGGGGGAAAAATGCTAAAAAGTCACTTCAAAGGTGCGCGCAGTTTTATTGCGTAATACCAATTGCGTCATACCAAATGCGTCAAACCAAATGCGTCATCTGCGCATGCCTGCGTAAAATTGTCGTGATATAACAAGTATTGCAGTTACGCTCGCCCTTAAATAGTTAATCCAATCTTTCAATTACACATGTAAATTACTTTTGGGGAAGTTTATCGTGCCTTCTATTGGATAAAACCATCGTCGATCAAACCAGAATAAAATTGATAGCGTCACAACGGAGCAATCAGGAAGTGGGTTTTACGCAGAGCTAGTTTAGGTTGTGTAATCGTGTTCAAATGCGCTGTGTATTTTTCCAACGGATTGTCCAAGACAATAAATGACCACGGAATCTTGAAAGGGACATATCTACGCTTAAATCCATGGTAGGATTGCACATGAATTCCATATTTAATCGCAGATATTGATAGTAGAATGGCATTGTATGATTAGAGAATGATTCCACTTGTTTATGTAGGTATTGATTGAGCAGCGATTTGCACCGCTGTTTTTGCATAAGGTGGGTTTATCTGGTTGCTATGACGGTATTCTAATATTATATGATGAATACATATATTTATGAACGCCAACATAGACGCTATTGCCCACTATGTCACGCATGGGTAGGTATAGGCTGGGTGGGGAGTGCTTGTTAAATGGACTTGCTACGGAAAGATAGTGACACTTAGAAACTACGCATTGGCCAGAAATCGTCGCGAATCGTCTACCAATAAAGTTAAAATACCGCGTTTGGGTTTTCCACTAATAGTTTGGCTGCAGGAGCAACACGTGTCTCAGTTGCGTAAAACGGTCTCGCAGGCGCGACTATCTAGACTATCTGAACTAAGGGGCTAAGAGTAATACGACAGAATGTAGTGTTTTACCTTTTAGGGCCCAAGAGTAATACTACAGAACACAGTGTTTTACCTCTTAGTGCCGAGCATTGAGCCTCCCTTCCCTGTCCAGCCTCCGACACCGGCCCAGTTAATGGGCTCAATCTGGAGATAGGGGAGGGTGGGACTGATGTTACCACAGCTGGGTCATATACAGAATCTGTCTACATGCATTTGAAATATGGTTGGAATATTTGAAGTATTTTCAAATACAATGTTGCATTTGATGGATTTAAAACATGCTCTCTATTTGAAATTTGAACAAAATACAAAATTTAGAGTATTTTTATATACAGTGCCCTCAGAACATTTTCTATAGATCTCAAGAACTGACAAAAGTATTTGAATTTGAATTTAGTACATTTGAATTATATACAAGTGACATTTAATAAACTTGAATTTTTTTGTGGTGTAGTTCATTGTGGTGAATCTCTCCAAGAGAATTTCTGAAATTCATCTTGAAATTCAGATTATTTTTGTTAACTAGGCCAAAGGTGAAGCATCCGGGCCACCCAGGAAAAGTAGAAGCTTTCGGAACTGACAAACTTCTGTTTAGTTTAGTGTTGCCGGGAAGACTTCAAGCTAAAAAAAAATAAGACTTCAAGCTAGCGGCTCTGATGCAAGTGTAATGTTAATGAGGTAAGTGCATACATAGCTAGCTAGTTATATATACGTTTAATTGTTACGTTCCTCTCTTTTATGTTTTCCCTGCTGTGTTTGTTTGTGTCTCCTCTACAGGTGGAGATGCCGACGTCACAGCCCTGTATGGAGATCCTGGGAGCTGTGCTGAAGAGAAGATGCACGCTGTTGCCTGGCAACCATCTTTGGGAGATATGGAGACATGGACGTTGCAATGTATGAGAAGATGCCCATAGCTGGGGACACCGAGGACCATCACAGAGCAGCGGAGTTGAAAGATGCGAGACTATGTATACTCTGTCTGCATCAGGGAGTTAGAGCAACCTGATGCTAGCAAACCCCACGACTTTCACAACGATACCTGACTACTGATCTGAGCTTACCGTTGTTATTGAAAAACAGACTACAGTAGATAGCCCGTGACTAGACTGATTGCTGCTAAATAACACGTAAGCAGCATTCCCCCTTCGCCATCTCAACGTGCTTATTTTGGACACTTGCAGCCTGTGTAACTGTAAATATTGTCAAACTGTCATATATGTTTAGAGAATAGCTAGCATAAGTGGCCATATCTTAAGTGCTTGTGTTATTAAACATTTTGACTTTTACATCACTTTGCGCTTGACTGGGTTTGTCTTTGAGGTTATGGTTTGCATTTAAGTGGCTTAGTGTTACCTCCACTACTGTACACCTGGTTATTGAAAGGCCGGTGGATTTTGGGACTTAACATTAATAAACACTTAAAACGCAGTATTGCTACTAGCGTCAGAGCCGCTAACTTCCGGTCAGCAGGGTTGCCAGATTTTACCTATCCCACTTACTTCCTTTCCACTTCTCTGCCCAATCAGAGCGAAAAACACAATCCACCAAAACCCCGAATTTGTGCAATGTATTCTATAATTTATTTATGCCCGGTCAAAGCAATTTTGTATGCGTACAACGAGTTTAAAAGAAATACAATTGGGCATTAAATTGCCACATCTGGCAACACTAAGAGTTTGACAGTTCCGAAAGCTTCTCCTGAGAATCCCAGTTGCTTCACCTTTGGCCTAGTTAACATAAAATCTTAATTTAAATCAGAATTTCAAAAATCTGAATCAGAGATTTGTATTTATGAATCAGAATTTTTCAAATCTGAATTTCAATCTGAATTTCAGAAATTTGAATTTGAGAGATTTGTATTTATGGATCAGAATTTTTTATCTGAATTTTAATCTGAATTGTTGATATTTAAAAAACAAATGATTTAAATGCTAATTTATTAAATACACCACAAATAAATTTAAGTTTATTAAATATCACATGCATATATTTAAAATATACTACATTCATATGCAAATACATTTGTCAGTTCTTGAGCTCCTTAATTTTCATCCCTCCTAATTACTTCTCATTTTGTTGTGTTGTAAAGTCAAATTAAAATATATTTAAAGAGGCTTTTCCTCTCATAAAAGTAACCCTCTATCACAGGTATGCCCAAACTCTGTGCTGGGGCCCCCTGTATATGCTGGTTTTCCGTTCTGGAACCCCCCTGTGTACATTGGTTTTCGCTTCAACCACAATTGCAATCCCAGAATTTTAACAAGCTGTTACTTTTTCTTAATTAGGTGCTTTTCATGTTTTGAGGGATTATTTACCCTCTTAAGCCACAATATGTCAGAAATAGCTATGCATGCCATGAAGAACAAAAGTCCCATGTTCACATTGTGCTTATTTTGCTATAATGCAAACAATTAAATTTTTTTAACTGATCAAATTAAAGACTGAGGTGAATCAATAGGCCCCTAATTAGGTTGCTGAACACAAGTTCTTTCATAATTTTTTTCTTAAACGTATTAATAAAATGCAGGTTTTGCTTGTTGTCATGTGCATTGACTTTGATTTCTTCATTATCTACCTAATGGTTCATTTTTATGGCCATGTGTCCACATTTTCACAAATCAAGAGCCTGTTGATTCACCTCAGCCTTTAATTGGTTGAGCTCTTTGGCCTGAAAGCAAAGCACTATGTTTGGCGCAAACGAAACACACCCCATCATCCAGGCAACACCATCCCACTGTAAAGCATGGTGGTAGCAGACATCCAAACTGTACAGCATGGTGGTGGCAGCCATCCAAACCGTACAGCATGGTGGTGGCAGCCATCCAAACTGTCCACCAACATTCTCCATCTAACATGGTAGAGCTGGAACAAATTTGTATGGAGTGGGCAAAAATCTAAATATGCAAAGCTCATACAGACATACTTGAAACGACATACTTGAAAAGAGCTGTAATTGCTGCCAAAGGCCTATCTATGTTTTGCACCATTAAAATATGTAAAAGAGAAGGGGGTGAATACATTCTGAAGGCACTGTACAAAGTACACTGTATCACTGCAGTGAGGACATGTACTTTAGTTTGATGCATCACCCGACAGATAACTTATATCACAAGTACTGCTATATATTTTTTGATGAATGGTGATAAATTAATAGGAATGCGATACTGAGTGTGCTTGAATGGCTAACTCCACGCACCAGTCCTTGAGCCAGCCCCTCAAACCCATCATGCACTGCAAGCATCTGGTGACCCTGAATGATGCCGATCCTGACGGCCGAGCGGACAGCTGCATTCATCCCAGCACAGGGAGCCCCGATGTTCATAATGGCAATATTGATGTTGCTCTGGTGGAGGAAGGGAGAGAGGGAGAGAGAGAGAGGGGGACAGGAAGAGAGAGAGGGGGAGATGGAGAAGAAGAAGGAGAGGGAGAGGGAGAGAGAGATTCAGCATTGGAATATCTTCTCACAAAATGTTTAATACACACATGGGTGAAAGTGACTAGTCTATTCCCATTGGAAACCCTGAAAGACGTGAAGTCCCTCACCTTTGTGTCTGGTAGGTGAACATGAGCCAACAGCTTGTAGGTGTTCCAGTTATTTTCAAAGCTCCTGGAAAAGAAAACTATTTGTATAAAAATAAATAAACACAGATAGACAGATATGAATAGAGATTAGTAAGATATGAATGGATATGAATAGAGTGATGAGTAAGATATGAATAGATATGGATAGAAATGAGTAAGATATGAATGGATATGGATAGAGAGATTAGTAAGGTATGAATGGATATAGATTTTTATGTTCTGAGATTTGAGTTCTGTTTGTTTTGTATTTTTTCATTATTATTCTGATTAGTACTTTTCATTCATACCATTCCCCTCTGTTCGTGGGTTGTCCAAGTCGCTTTCGTGTGTGTGTTTACCCTGTCTCGCGTACGCACTGTTTGGGTGACTTCGGGATTTTCTGAGGGTTCACGCTGTATTTCCGAAGTTTCGTTTTTTGTTTACTTCCTGCCTTACGTTTCCCGTGTTTATATTGTTTATATTACTAACTCGTGCTAACAATCACTCGGGTGTTTATTAGTTAGATGCACATTACTAAAACCATTAACTTAAATGTTTACTAACATACTAATTGTCTGTATTTAGTTAGAACTAACAATTAACACGTTTCCTCGCTGAATCTTTTCTATCTGCGATACTAAGCTGTCCTTGAGATACTGGTTAACTAGTTTCAGCTGTCTCTCCTTTGAGACCACGCCTCCTTAATTCTAGTCACGTTCCGCTCCTACTTGAGCCCGTTGTTTGTAATGCTTTAGTCCCTTCCATGTTTTCGTGATTTCCTTGTTATCGAGTTATTGTCTCCTAATGTGTTCACATTACGTTGTTTGTAACCCCTCCCACTTCCTTGTGTATTTAACCCAGTCATCCTAGTCCCTCTTTGCGAGTTCCTCATACTTTATAGCGTTGTTGTTTGCCAGTCTATTTCGAGTTGTCTTATCTGTTTTCCGAGAATCCGTTTTCCCCCCGTGTATATATTGTTTTTCCGAGTTCTGTTAGTTTTTTTGTGTTTGTTTCTTTGTCCGTCTTTTTGGTTTGTTTTTGACTTCTGCCCATGTTCTAGCGACCCTCATTTTCTGGACTGTGATTTTGTACCTCTGCCATGCCTTCCCGTTTTTGACCTCTGCCTGTTTTTATACTATTCTTTGGATTAAAATTTTTGTACTGCTACTGGACATTCAACTTCGGTTTTTTGTACTCCTGCCTGCTACTGGGTCCCTATTTTCCACCGGTCATAACATAGATAGAGAGATGAGTAAGATATCAATGGATATGGAGAGAGAGATGAGTAAGACGGCACTTGAAATACAAAGATGGAGGGATTGGCAGATGGAGGACAGTCACAGAAGAGGGTAAACTTACTTTCCCCTGAGCTTGACGGCATCTTCAAATCGGCCCTCTGCCATGGCTATAGTGACATCTTTGGTCTGACAAGAAACCAGGAGAAAGAGAGGGTGATTGCAAGTTCACCTTTACCATACCTGTACTGCTCTGTGCTAGATCATCTTCATAGTAGGTTCAGCTCCAGCTCCACACCTATCCCCTGCCTTCCAGCTCATCTCTTGTCATGAATAGAATCATCCTTTTCCGGCTTCAATAACACATTCTCATTGACATTTATGTCAATATCTTTTCTGTTTATTATACATATATTATGGAATCAGCCTTTTTCCAATTAACGGTGCCAGCCAGTGGCAGATGGGTGGGGAGCCCCTGAGTCAGGTTCTGCTCAAGGTTCCTTCCTATTACCTGCCAGGGAGTTTTTCCTTTGTCGCTCTCGGCGTGCTCTTGGGGGGTTCAGGCCCAAAAATGATCTGCACTGACCCTGCCTCTCCACCAAATGTCTCCTTGTAATCATTTGCCACAATTGATGAAAAATTAGCTTTTTAAAATTGTGAAAAATCTCAACTCTTCAACTTGTACTCTTGATCCTATCCCTACCTTCTTTTTTTAAAAAGTATTCACCTGTTTTTCTGGGGGGGGGGGGGGGGGTGCTTAACCTTGTAAATTGTTCACTACAAACTGGTTGTTTTCCATCTGTTCTTAAAACTGCTGTTGTATGACCCCTACTGAAAAATTCTAATTTAGACACTTCTATTCTTGACAATTATAGACCAATTTCCAAGTTTCCCAGCAAAATACTTGAGAAAGCAGCTGATTGAATTTATAAACACTAACACTATTTTTGAGAAGTTCCACTCTATGCTATGCATAGTACTGAAACGGCATTGGTTAAAGTCCTAACCGACATTAGAGTGAATCATAACTCAAAGAAACCTCTCAATTTTGTTGCTTCTTGACCTTAGTGCAGCATTCGATACTGTACTCCACGAAACTCCATACATGGGTTGGCATCTCTGGCACAGTTTTATATTGATTTAGGTCCTACCTCACAAACCATGATTTCTTGGTCTGTCTCGGCGAGCATTCATCACAAAAAGTCACCCTTACTTGTGGAGTTCCTCAAGGGTCAATATTAGGCCCCATCCTATTTAGCTTGTACATGCTCCCACTAGGCAACATCATCCGAAAACATGGCATTAACTTTCATTTCTATGCCGATGATATCCAACTTTATATCCCTGCTATGCCCGATGATCCTTGCCCCATTGATAGGTTAACCAGCTGTATCACATGCATTAATGCTTGGTTGGCATATTACTTCCTTCAGTTAAACCATAATAAAACTGAAATATTGGTATTTGGACCCAAGACACCCAGAGAAAAAATAGACAAAATTGAGCCCATTATCCCAGAACATCAAAACTGAGGTTAAAAACCTAGGTGTTATCTTTGACAGTGATCTGAGCGTTGAGTCACATATACGGAATGTAATAAAAACTGCCTAGAAATGTTTGAGAAATGTTGCTAAAGTCAGTCCTGTTCTCACTCAAGGTGACACAAAAAAACGAATGCACGCATTTATTATGAGCAGGCTCGACTATTGTAATGCATTATTCTCTGGGCGTCCTAAAAAGGCAATAGGTCACTTGCAACTACTTCAGAATGCGGCTACTAGGGTCTCAACTAAAACCAGGAAGAGAGCACACATTACTCCCGTATTAAAGTCTCTACACTGGTTACCTGTAAATTTTAGAATAAATTTTAAAATTATTTTACTCGTTTTTAAATCAGTCCATGGACTTGCACCAGGTTATATTGCAGACGTACTTCCTAAATATGTTCCTAGCAGAGCCCTCAGATCCTCTGACTCATTTATTTTAATAATTCCTAAATCACAGACTAAAACATATGGTGAGGCTGCTTTCAGCTCATATAGTCCCCGCCTCTGGAATAATCTCCCACCCGCTTTCAGGGTAGCTGAAAATGAAGGCGCTTTTTAGTCTCCCTTTTACCTAGGGACATTCATGGACAATTTTTCCCTTTTTAAATTAAATTTTATGTATATATTTGCTTTCTTATTTTTTAATTTTTTAAATGTTTTTATAGTTTTTATTATTTTTTTATTGTTATTTTTATTGTTATTTTTATTGTTATTTTTATTGTTTTTATTATTGATTGACTTTTAATAATGTAATTAAATTGTACGAAGTTAATTACAAATTAAGATTGATTGATTGATCTCTGTAAAGCTGCTTTGTGGCAATGCCTTTTGTCAAAACCAAGGGTGCACAACAAGGGCCTATCCAAGTATGCAAATGTTTCCAAGGATGCAAATATTGGTGAATGGTCATGCTTAGTTGGTAGCAATCATAGAAAGAACTGTTTTGAGAGAAATTCAGCACAATACACTGTGCTTTTATCCTCAAATTCTGTAATTCTAAAACCAGCGATTCAGCCCAAATTTTTGTTTAAAAAAAAAGTGGCTCATGACGTAAACCAATTTGACAGTTCATGATGCAAATCATTCAACGATGTGATTGACGCGTTCACCAGCTAGACATTTCACCAATAATGGGGAACAAGCGACCCGTTACACCGGTGCTATTTTAGAAAGAAAAAGAAAAGAGAATTGGATAAATCTTGCTGGAAAACTAGAGTAAACATATGAGCTAATTTTAGAAGGTGGCGGGTTTTTGGGAGCGGATTGGTTTAAAGACAGACGTGGAGTTTGTATTGTTTCTACTGGACAGGTAGTTCCAGCACTAATTTACCTGGGGGGTATACTACAAAGAAGGATTACTGCACTGGAATCCTCCCAAATTTGAAAAATGGACTGAAGTAAAAAGAGCTGTTCCGGGTTTTACTCAGTGCAGTTATCCAGCCTATACCCCCCTGGACTTTCTGCTTGTCAGCCAATTGTAATGACCTATAGTGGCTAGGTTGCTATTATTGATAAGGGTCAATCCTGTTAAGCCTTTTAATGTCCCCAGAAAATCCTAATTCATATTTGATGTAAAATGTTAAAAATGTTTATTCTAAAAGGCTTCAATTATAGGTGTAGGTCTTCCTTATCATATAAATAACAAAAAAAGGGTCTTAAAGATATTATTTTGTATTTTAACCACTTTGTATTTGGTACACATTTTTGCCATGTCCCCAGCACAAATTAGCAACTTTTACAAGAAATATTAGTCATTAAATAATAAAATAATCAAATTATTTGCTCATTATGTTATAGACCAAGTTTAAATCTTTCTGGTCATACATATTTTTCATGGAAAATAAAATAAATAATAATCATTTTTGTGATTTACTGTGTGTCCCCAAAATTATTTTACACTCTGTTAGTTTGTAGTTTTTTCCCCTTTAAGAAAATAGCCTACACTTCCCATTGTATAATGTTCAGGAAATTACATCATTTCCGTTGGAGGGAATTCAACTGATCCAACTGAAGTAAGTATGAACTGTCAGTTTTATCTTTTTTTCCAAGTTTTATAATGTCAACCTGCTTTACAACCTTAAAGTTACACCCTGTTAGGCTAATTTATTAAGAAAATGAATTACATTTTATAATTTCAAAACTAGTTTTATATAATAAGTAAAATGCTGTTCACATGTAGGGTCTCATGCTAGCTAGATCATGATCACTCGCAGAGCTAGGGCTAACTAACATAATGAAAATTTTGATAGAAAATGTAGTAAATCAATTATTTATATTAAGATACATATACTATTTGTGATGTATTTGCATCTGGACACTGGACACCCCCATGAGTTGTTGATTTTCTGTTTATTGTTGGTGTTAATTCCACCCTGTTATGTTACATTCCACCCTGTTATGCTCCATTCCACCCTGTTAGCTGAACAAAACACAATGGACTCATTAAATTGTTTAGTCATTATTTTTAGACAATAAACAAATATAATAGAATAAGGGACACATAATGCACAAGAAAATGTAAATATGCACTTGCATTTTTAACACTTTTTGATTGTTATGCATATGTCCTAACAGGGTGGAATACTGTCACGGTCCATATCTGAACAAACTGCCCATAATTATAAAGATTTAAGTGCCTGAGCTTGGCCAATATGTTTTCCAGACAGTTGAACATACCCCTTTTCTGATTAAATGTTAAAAACAGTAAAAAATAAAAAAAAATTAATAAAAAAGTTACCAGGTCAAAAAGGCACCGGTTAACAGGATTGACCCATAACATTACTTAATTCGACAGCTAGTTCCAGAAAGAAGGAAATGTTAGCTAACATTATTTGTTGTCCAGATCGCATTAGCTAGAACCAGCTATAACAATGCATGCCAGATAGCCAAATAATGCCTGGTTCAGACTAATGCTACACAAACTCAGTGTGATGCCGCAAGTTTTATGATGCTTTGTTTGCCAAATCTGATAGTGGCACAAACATATCTTGTAGCCTGAGCCAGGCTAGCTTTTTTCGGAACTAGAGCCTGGCATACATTTATATATCCAGGGTCTTTATAAAATTGGCTAGCTATATAATTCAGTTAGCCATCACTGTCAATTGTAGTGTTTCAGTAAAACTGGCTCGCTGAAAGTTGTCTCATTTATGTTCTCCTTTATTTATCAGTTATGAAAACCAGCGCCGGCCAAGCAGCATGTTTTGCCAGCGCTACCATATGCTGTCCTATTGTAAAACTTCTAACTTAGATGAGTAAGTTACTGTGTAACTAAATCTGGGATAGAGGGCAATGTTAGCCTTTAACAATTTAATAAATAAAATATTTAGCAAACGTTAGCTATCGCGAACCATCAGGAAGATAGCTAACTTTAGACTTATGGCTCTATTTTCCGGTACAAAGTGAATAGGCACAGTCAATTGTGCAGCGTATAGCGTACGTGGCTACTGAATTTAGCTATTTTTGGGACCAACGGCAAGGTATGCACAGCTAAAAGTGGGCTGTGCATGTTGAAAATGGGTTGGGTTAGGCTGAATATTTATCACTGGGTGCATGCAGCTGAATTCAACCATAGACAATCAAATGACCTATTTTCAGTCCATTTAAGAGCTGTGTGTATTATTCCACCTTACAACATTATTCATTGATATAATACTCAAACATTTCCACTAATCAAGCAATTGGACAACATCATGTGTGAATAAACGAGAATCAGAAATACCAGTTAATCCATTTGTCCATGCTTGCCAAGGGTATATGTGTTTATAAACACCATCGATCGCTACAACAGTACAACACAATCAATTGAACTGCACACTGTAAAAAAATAGGCTACCATAAAAAACGGCAGCAATGTTGTAGTGAAAAACCATTTAATGTACAAATCCTGTTATTTATCTGTATAATTCATGTAATTTTATTGGATGATGGTGTTTTGAAGAAAAAAAAAACTTAAATTCTTAATTTAGAAAGTTTTTTTGTAGAAAAACTGTATTCTTATGTAAAATTTTAAATGGTTTTCACTGGTAACATGCCAGTCTTTTCACAGTTTTCTTGAGATATTTATTTACAGTGCAGAATATTGATAATCATAATTAGGACTGAGCCTTGCCTAGCCTACTATTTACTATTTACAGTGTTGTAGCCTACAGTGAGTCTACATCTTTTCAAATGAGCTTCAGATTTTGATGACAAAGAAGCAGATGTCTCAATGTTCTTCACTGCTCCTCTCCTTTTCCCCCACTCCCTCCTCTCCTCCATTCCTCCACATACTTCCGGGTAGTAGAGGAGTTGGAGTGGGGGAGTGGAGGAAAGGAGGAGAGGAGTGAAGAATATTGGGACGCACCCCTACTCTCTCAATGCGAGCGGGGTCCGCTCAGATCAACGTTGTTAACAGACTGATTGTTTGTTACCAAAATGGCTTATAATGCACTTAAACAATCAGTGGTAAAGTCTATTATTTGCTTAATAAATATAGGCTTTTTGTCAGGTGAAAGAACAGAAATATACTATGATGATCAAAAAATAAAAGTTACTGACGTAAGTGCAAGTCACAAAAACCATTATATATTTTGGCTTGGGCAATAAGAAAACAGCGGGGCCTGCGGAGGAGAACGCACAAGAGATGAAAGGCTCACCACTTGGGAAAAGAGTGTCGGCAGAGTGTCGGCCTCGGCGCCGGCTATCTGGGCTGATTCCGGCTAGCCTTAGGCAGAGTCGCCTGATTCAAAGATGCGGCCATGCTATGGCTAGCCGCACTCGGGCCGATTCTGGTTACTGCACGGCATGTTTTGAAAACGGGCAACAATTAAAAATAAGTATATGTCCGATTAAACATTTGTGTATGGGCTTTTCTATGTTTGATCAATCTTCCCATCAATCAGTAGCCAAATTATCTTAGTTATGTAACCTATTTTTATTTATTTATTTATTAAATGCAAAGATTTCTTAGCCTTAGGCCATACTTTTAATCTTATTTTCTTCTTTTGGAGCATTGATAAAAATTTAAAAGAGATTGAATATGTGCACTCTCACATAATGGAAATGAATTAATTTCAGGCCAGAGGTGCATCGACAGCACAACTTCAGCAGTCACACTTGGGTCATGATTGAGGTAAACAAATACATAAATTAGTTACAAACATGTAATTCTTTGACCGATCGTGAGGATAACTGCACGAGAAACAGTCTTTCAGTCTCACTCTGACAGAATAAAGTGTACAGCTGGGTGAGAATTGGCCAAGTTTCTTTTATTTTTAGACTAATGACTAATGTTCAATTTTATAGTCAATTTAAGATGTAGCTACATAGCGAAACACGTTTATTTTCTGGTTGTCTGTTGATGTTCACCAAATTCAGGAAAACATTAGCTAATGTTATCTCTTTCAGAAATGGTCTTGACCGTTAAGTACCTGGATCTGAGGTAAGGTGGCTGCAAGGATAGCTAACGTTAGTGAAATATATTCCGAGACAACTATTCATATTTACATAGCTACATGCTAACAACAGCTCTCGGTAACGTTAACATTAGCTGGCTACAGCGACCTGTCAAAGCCTGTTGATGATAGCTAACGTTATAGCTAGCATTTGTGGCGATTTTAACTAACGTTACGCTAAGTTAACTTACAGGGCAGCATCTTGTGAAAACAAACGTGACGTTAACGCTATATAAAAAACAGTAAACATTTCCCTAAATTTTGTCCTTCTCTAATTTAACGTTAACATTCATTTTAATTTTAAAATTAACTGCTTGCCACAAGTTGAACATCCTTTTGTAATGAACGTTCCTGTGGCTATGAGTCAGTAAACCTGAAATTACTGAACGTAATTTGGTTAGCTAAATAATTATATCATACTATAAATAAAATTATGCTGGAACAGTATGGGATACATGGTTAGCGAAATGGCTGTAAATTGTTCCAGCATAATTTACAGCTAAATATAGTCCCACCCCCCCAATTCCCTTAGAGATCCATTCAAATGCTTGTCAGACAACCTGAAAATAAGATATCAGGAGTCTTTTGATATTGTTGGGTCACAGACATCAGGAAGTCAAGGCATGCAAAGGATGTGGCAAATATTAACCAAAAATTATTACTTTATTCTACATTATATTAAACTGTCCAATATTTGTTGATGCCCAAAAATGGGGGGGGGGACTATGTACAAAAGGTTCTATTATTTCTAAACGGTTCATCCGATATGAATGAAAACACCCTTACATTAAAGCTGACAGTCTGCACTTCAACCTCATTGTCATTGTATCATTTCAAACTCAGCAAAAAATGTGTCACTGTCCAATGAATTATGGTGCTCACTGTATGTTGTTTTCAGAGATTACCGAGACAGGCAGTTTTTTTTTTCCATTCAAGGGGAACCAACAGGAAGTACACATTTTCGAAAGCAGTTCTGCTTGTACCACATTTTAAAACAACAAATATAGATTTTTAAATTATTTTAAATATATATACAGTCAAGCCGGAAAGTCTGCACACCCCTTTTACCTTCTCCACATTTTATTACGTTACAGACATATTCTACAATAGATTGAGTTCATTTTTTGTCTCAAAATTCTACACAAAATAGCCCATAAGGACAAAGTGAAAACAGGTTTTTAGACATTTGTGCTAATTTATTAAAAATGTAATGTAAAATGTAAAATATCATATGTACACAAGTGTGCACACCCTTTGATATGAAACCCAAAAGTGAGCAGAGGTGCAATTTGTTTCCAATGATACTGCTTGAGATGTTTCTACAACTTAATTGGAGTCCACCCGTGATAAATTCAATTGATTGGACACGATTGGGGATTGCCAACACCTGCCTATATAAGGTCCCACAGTTGACAGTGCATGTCAGAGCAAACTCCAAGCCATGGGGTCAAAGGAATTATCTGCAGACCTCAGAAACAGGATTTTGTCAAGGCATAGATCTGGAGAAGGGTACGGAAAAATCTCTGCAGGTTTACAGGTCCCAAAGAGTGGCCACCATCATTCGTAAATAGAAGAAGTTTGGAACCACCAAGAATCTTCCTAGACCTGGCCGCCCAGCCAAACTGAGCCATCGGGGAAGACGGGCCTTGGCCAGGGAGGTGAGCAGGAACCCGAGGGTCACTCTGAAAGAGCTCCAGCGTATCCTTGTGGAGATGGGAGAACCTTTCAGAAGATCAACCATCCAGGCAGCACTCCACCAATCAGGCCTTTATGGTAGAGTGGCCAGACGGAAGCCCCTCCTTAGTAAAAGGCACATCACAGCCCGCTTGGAGTTTGCCACCTAGAGGACTCTCAAACCATAAGAATCAAGATTCTCTGGTCTGATGAAACCAAAAT
This sequence comes from Ilyophis sp. 1 JC-2022, assembly GCA_022702515.1. Taxonomy (NCBI): domain Eukaryota; kingdom Metazoa; phylum Chordata; class Actinopteri; order Anguilliformes; family Synaphobranchidae; genus Ilyophis; species Ilyophis sp. 1 JC-2022. The sequence goes on from CM040396.1 coordinate 48,304,918, forward strand.
AGAAATTTTTGGCCTGAATACCAAGCGCCATGTCTGGAGGAAAACAGGCACCGCTCATCACCTGGCTAATACCATCCCTACAGTGAAGCATGGCGGTGGCAGCATCATGATGTGGGGATGTTTTTAGCAGCGGGAACGGGGACTAGTCCTGATAGAGGGAAAAATGAATGCAGCTAAGTACACTAAGATCCTTGAAGAAAACCTGATCCAGAGCGCTCTGGACCTCAGACTGGGGCGAAGGTTTACCTTCCAACATGACAACGACCCAAAGCGCACAGCCAAGAGAACAAAGGAGTGGCTTCGGAGAAAGTCTGTGCATGTCCTTGAGTGGCCCAGCTCAATCTATTGTAGTATAAGTCGTAACGTAATAAAACGTGTAGAAGGTGAAAGGGGTGTGCAGACTTTCCGGCTTGACTGTATATACAGTACTGCTCAAAAGTTTGTGAACCTTTTAGAATTTTCTGTATATCTGCATAAATTCGATCTAAAATGTGATCACATTTTCATCTAAGTCCTAAAACTTGATAAAGTGAACCCAGCTCAACAAAAAACATTATTCTTTTATAATTAATTTATTGAGCAACATTATCCAACATTAAATGCTTTGTTGGAAAAAATATGTGAATATCAAAAGATATTGTATATGTGTTCTCAAAATCAAAAGACTCTCAATATCTTATTTTCAGGTACTGTTACAAGTTAATAATATAATATAATATAACCTCTCTGCATTTGAATGGATCTCTATGAGAATTGGGGGGTGAGACTAGATTCTGTAAGTCATCCGGGGTCAAAGGTATCAAACAAGCCACAAACCATTACTCTGCGGCCAGATATAGAGTAGATGTGGATGGATCACTTTAAGGGTTTCTTCTCCTGAATTTTTCCCTAGGAAAATGAGTCAGGAAAAATAACCCTTGCAGTGTAGGCTACAACAGTTAGCCAGCTAACGATAAAATATTTTCAATAAGGTGAAATTCACTTGGATGATATCCTGAGTTTTTCCCCCAAAACATTTATAAAACAGCCGTTGTTACGACCTGTAAATTTTTAACGTCTGTCACCGTCGCCTACCTTTAAATGGATGAAACTCTCTACCTGTTTACATTGATTATCAGTCAAGCAATTGATTTAGCTACTGAATAACAAAAAGCAATTGATTTAGCTACTGAATATCAAATATCAATAAATACAGCAAGTCTTGCGTGCTAGCATATTTCTTTGTCATAAAATTGTGTAGCATTGTGTAGGACAGCCTGTGCGCTGGAAAAAGAGTAGGTAGGCTATGAAGCATTTTAACCGAACATATTCTCAACCCGTTTCCGTTTATTTTGCTTGCTTATGTCAATCAAGCAATTAATTCCCTGAATAATCAAGAACAATTATGTCGCATATGATGATTAACAAATGACAATGACAAATGGATAACTAACGTGAGATTGTTTAATAAGGGTGGCAATCATTCTGAATAATTAACTGGCAAAAAGAAAAAGAAAAAGTTTTCTCAGAGTTGCACTGCGTTAGCATTGCGTTTTCTTCACATCAGTTAAAGAATGTAGCCTAATTAAGTTAAGATGGCACTCGATTCAGTCAAAATTATTTAAGCATTAGAAACCATAAATTTAAAGATGAAAACCTCTTAAATGGCTGAAACCAGCGTTGAGTGCAACGCATGCATTCAAGCTAAAAAAATTATTTACCAAAATATGTGCTGTTTATTGATCACTTGGCTAAACTTCAGAATCTTCGCATGACATATTAACGCATTTTATGTCATCACAAATGTGGATATAGGAAAATGCTGCGCAAGTTTATTTACCCATTTGTCTTGGTTATTAAGCAAATCAATTGTTTGATTGTTAGGCTATCTGGCATATACGAAAAAATATTTAGAGTAGCCTAATAATCAATTTAAAAGCAAGATTACAGAGAGCCTGTACATTCAACATTGTGACCTTTTGCAATTATTCTATGTCCACCTCAATCAATAGATCTACAATTCATGGTATATAGCTATGTACCACATATTCATATGCTCGTACCACAACCCACAGTAGGCTAGTCGAAACACCGGCTCTTTCATAGATGTTTTGGGGGAAAAAAACTCAGGATATCATCCAAGTGAATTTCACCTTATTGAAAATATTTTATAGTTAGCCGGCTAACTTTGTTGTAGCCAACCGAACAGCTTTGCTGGGTTTTCTTCATTCAAAATTTGGGCAACAGCTAAGGAGAGCCGTCGATCCACTGCACCAGTTACGCTTGACACACCCCTCACCACTAAATCGACAGGCTGCGCTGCGGTGATGGAAACTGAATCGTACGGATTTTCACTACATTTCTTTTAAGAACGCACCATTAGTATTGCAGGAAAATAACATGAGATTGTGTATTTTACTGTTTTGGATTTTTGTATAGCCGGCCTGTCCACTGGCCCTGCAGGCCATTGAAAAATTACTGGGGTTTAAGACCTTTTGACTTCCCACTTATTTAGCATCACTGATGGCTACATGTTGTGATGTTTTTGAAGATATTACAAGAGATCTAAATGAGGAGTATTAATTAAAGTATTAAATAAAGTATTAATTTGTCTTAACGTTTCAATTAAACTAACCTTTCCATTATGTTACCCAATTATGTTAGCAAGATTTCCATTATGGTTTAGGTCAGTGTAATTGGTTTCCTAAAATTATTTGAGTAAACTGAACTTAGCAGTTTTACAGTGTAGCCTACATGGTAACCTAGGCCTACTTATATTTTATGTCAAAGCATAAAACACTGATTTGTCCGTAGTGGAATTCAAATTGAAATTGTGACAATCATTTTCATTGATTTAATTACAACACATCCATTTCTCTTATAGACCAAGAGAAGAAGGACCGGTCAGTGATTGTTAGCTGGCAACAACCGGTAATGTTTTAAAAGTCTATTTTATTTATTTATTTAGCCAAATAAAAATGAAAAATGATCCTCGTGTTGTCCAGCGGGCAACCAGTCCAGCGAGTGTCCTCAGTCCAGCGAGTCGTGACTACTATACAGCTACAGATAGTTTACGCTAGCAATTATACACATTGCCAAAATGCCTTTTGTCAAGAAGCCTAGCAGCACTAATGCAAATAGTGAAATGCAGGCCAGTAGTCTCAGAGTCTAGCACATAACTAGTCTACATTTTTGTTTGAATAATACTGAAAAGCAAATACTTTGCTATGTTTTATGCAATAGCCTATGTCATTCATTCAGTTTTCGATTGTTGTAAATTCAGATTTTATTGAGATGGGCTATTCATTTAAAATCCAAAACAGGGATTATATGCCAACATGTGACAGTTGGGCCAGTTCTGGCTCAGGTTTGGTCCAGGCATCAGAATCCCTTTATTCGCCAAGTATATATATACATACAAGGAATTTACTGTGGTTTATTGGTGCGTACATAAACCAACATAAAACATAAAATAAAATAATATAATATAAAACATAAAGCATAAAACATAAAACAAAACACAAAAACAAGTAGTGCAAGTAGTAGTGCAGTGCAAGTAGTAGTGCAAATTTTTATATGCAAGATAAAAATAAAATAAAAAATATATAAGTAAAAATATAAATAAACAAAAAGTACAGTGGGAAGTAGGTAAGGCATGACACATTAGTGATGGGCTTTTCGAGGAACTGGATCTTTTGGCTCCGTTCACTGAAAACAGCCGTTCGTTTGGCTCTCATGTGGCTCTTCGTTCATTAATACTTCCGGGCTTTAAAAATTAATAAATAAAAAATGCGGTTTAATGTGGAGGGGGTATTGAGAATCTTTGCTATAAGTGTCGGACGCATGCGACAGTGCTGCTAATGTGTCTACGATATTTCTATCATGCAATGTAGGCCTATGTTTATTGTTATATTAATTATAATGTATATGATATTAATTACCCACACTTTAATTAAAGATGACTAGATCACTTCATCCTTCTACTATGATATACTAACAGGCTATGATCAAAATAGCCTATATGACAGAATGGCTCTTTTTGAACGGTGCTTGTGTGCATAACATAGGCTAGGCTAGCACTCTAGCGAACCCTGGGAAGTAGAACTAGGCCCTCTGCAATTTTACCTTTAAGATTTAAATCACTCTCAATCTGTTTCCGTTTACTTTGCCTGATTGTCAACCAAACAATTAGCCTAATTCGCTCAATAACAAAAACCAATAAGTAAATGATTAGAATACCAATTTATTTTCTAGTGCGTTATAAACTTGTCACATTTTTTTATATCCACATTTATGATGACAGAGTTATCATGCATAGATTCTGACGCTCAATGTTTAAATGTTCTGTAGATTTTCATAAATTCCTTTTTCTAGCCTGAATTGGCCTATGCGTTGTGCGCAACGATGCAAGACACTTAAGACGTTGTCCTCTTTAAGGTTTTGCTTTCTAATGTTTAAATGGCTTTGACTAATTAGAAAATTTGTCTTAAAGTTAATTAGCCTACGTTCTTTAACGCATGCTGCATATTATTGCCACCCAGGTTAAACAATCTCAAGTCGTTATCTCTTTGTCATTATCATTTCTTAATTTTATTTAGGTTATTTAGGCAATTTTATAAGCGATTATTCAGCAAATTAATTGTTCAATTGTTAGGCTACGTAAGCTAAACAAACGGAAACAACTACTAATGCGTTAGCTACACCCAGCTTTTTCCAGCGCACCATAGCCTAGGCTATACATATTTTGTTTGATGAGACAAAGAAAAATGCTAGCACCGAAAAACTTGCTATAGCCTATTCATTGATATTTCTTATTCAGTTAATTATCTGCTTGATTTCTAATTATCTGCTTGATTTATAATTTATAATATAATTAAGAACTATAAGTGGAAACATGTTGGGAGTTATATCCGTAGGTAGTCTAAGGTTACAGGTAGTCTATTTACAGCCAACCGGCACTTTTCACATAACGTTGGCTAACACGTGAAAAAGAGAGCCAAACTAAATGGCTCGTTAACCGAAAGGTGAACGTTTCCCTACGTTCACCAAAGAGAGCCGTTCAAAAAGAGCCATTCATTTGCGAACGACCCATCACTATGGCACATATGGCACAGTGTCGGCTGGCTGGAATTGGGCCGCATAAATTGGCCCAGACTCGGGCTGTAATTCAAGACCGAGGCTGAGCCGATTCAGAAGCCAAACCTGGGCCACACCCAAGCCGACTCAGAAGCCGCACTCGGGCCATATCTGGGCCACATTCATTTGGCTACTTGGGATAATGCTTAAAACATCGAGTGAGAAAATAAAGAATTCATTCATTAGATAATATCGAAATAGTCTACACGTTCGAAAAACACGATTCATGTCAATAGAAAGACACATACACGTTGCGGTCTTTATGAAATAATTTTTATCTCTTATTACATAGCTGGCTCTAGTACTATAAAAAAAGTATCCGTTCTTGTGCTATATATGCTAAATAGATTAAAATAGCCAGGTCTGCAGAATGTGCGCTGTGCTTGTCTGCTAACTGCATAAGCCCATGTTAATATGTTCAGGCTCAACTGCAGGGTAGGCTATATACTTTCAGTTCAATACCAGCTCATGGCTCTTTTATTCTCTGCCTCCTTCGTTCACTGGCTCTCGTTCATTCACTGGTACTTCGTTCACTTCTCAATCGCTGCTGGCTCTCATTTGTTCTCGTCAATGGCTCGCTACGACTCACAGGATGTTGTTTATCTGCTATTTTACTACTGGCCTCTGTGTAATTCACTAAAGTCATTGTAAGTCTGAGGGAGAGCCAAACGAACAAATCTTTGAAGCAGAAAACTCGGTTCCTATCGTTCATTTGAAATAATTTGTTTGAAAACATTTGGTCGTTCGCGAACTGCCCATCACGAATCTTGTCATCTTGATCTGACATTTGTATATGCACCAGCTACATCCGCAGACTAAGTCTATCTTAAAGATTTTACTGTGCCCAAATACAGGAGTGAACCAGCATAGTTCATAGACCTGTCAGAAAACTAAAACTAAGGTAACCCTTGTGCTATACAGTACAAATAAAATATCAATATCAGTACAAGCAGAGATATCTCACCACTTGCACACACTCCATCAGCGGCAGTCGGATTGCCATGTTCCCAGAGAGACTGACCACGCAGGCGGGGGTTTCTGGGGTGGCCTCTAACAGAGCCATCACTGCCTCTACTCCCATCCTGCTGGCCTGAGAGAGAGAGAGCTTATATTATACAGCCTATATTGTTGTTTTTATGGTTATTTTTTTTATAGCTGTTTATTACCATTATTTTATTTTTTTAGAAAGCCCCTCACCCGAGCTCCGCACCCCATTGTTTACATTATTATTGTTCATAGAGTTGTTACTGATATTGTTGTTTTATGTAAACTATTGCTTTAGCAATACTATACTGATCATGCCAATAAAACTTATAGGGAGATAGAGGGGAGAGTGAGGGAGGAAGAGAGAGAGAATGTTAAAGAATTATTGTTGTTCTAATTGTTTTCTATATCTTTCTTTATTCAATTAAGTAATATATAAAGAATATAGAAAATATTCCCCAGATAGATGAAACTGTACCCAAACATACTAACCCAACCTGATGCACAAAAAATGCAAAAGTATGGTCCCCACTGGGCAGCTCATTGTAGCGACCTACCAGAGCCTGAGAGAAAAGTCTGGCCACAAAGCACTGTACATGATTAAGATGAATAATAATAGTGTGATTACAGCAGAGTCAGAGTGCTTAACTGTACCAGGATTCTGTCGAAAGCAGAGGGAGTGCCTCCTCTCTGGAGGTGCCCAAGGGTGGTGGTCCGAGTGTCATAGCCAAGCCTCTTGGATACCAGCTACAGATTGAGAGAGAGGGAGGGAGAGAAAGGAAGAGTGGGAGAGGGAGTTTGAATCCTCCTCCATATTTGGTAGCCACAGCCAAGAAGGTAACTGTTACTGTAAAGTGTAGTGTTCAAATTGAATTAAATAGAGAGAGACAGAGATGGAGATGGAGAATGAGAGGGAGAAGGAGAGAGACAGAGGGAAAAGATAATTACGGCCTTGATCAAGTCGGGGGTGATGGGCTTGCCGTGCCTGTCCAAGGCACCCTCTGATACTATGATGATATTTAGGCGGGAGCCCCGCCCCCTGGTCTAAAAGAGAGGGTGAAAGATAAGACCGTTTCAGCATGAGAAAGAGAGGACAGGAGGAATAAGCTCTTGATGATGGGGAGGGAGGAAGTACCTCCGACAGTCTCCTGCAAAGGTGCTCCTCCCATTCCTCATCAGGGGGCATCTCTGGGATAAAGACCCAGTCAGCACCACAGGCCAGCGCTGTCACCAGGGCCAGATACCTGCAGCACACACACAACAACTGTTACTGTTACTGCCCACACACACACACACAGGTCAAAAACGGATACACATCCAAACCCAATTACAAGAGACAAGCAGAATATCACTGTCACACACTCTGTGGTCACACTCTATGAACAGTGTTATGGCCACATTTGAGCAGAATATCACTATCACACACTCTTATAATTTAACATGACATGGTCAGTGTCATGGCCACATTTACTCACCCGCAGTGCCGACCCATCACCTCCAGGATAAATGTCCTCTGATGACTGCAAACAGAAGGGTCAGGACAATTGGCTTAATTTCAAAACACGCAGACACTTGGTGCCTTTCACAGCACTTCGAATAGAGAAAAAAATGTTTTGTGCAATATGATCTCTGTTAATTTAGGTTTACTTTGTGGACAACCTGTTGTTATGACTATCTGTATGTACAGTGGGGACGGAAAGTATTTGGGAATTTTTTTTGTTTTGGTTCTGTACTCCAGAACATTGGATTTGAAATGGAACAGTGACTATGAGGTAAAAGTACAGAATTTACAGCTTAATCTAGTCCCCCCCCCCCCCCCAATTCCCATAGAGATCCATTCAAATGCAGAGAGGTTATACTATCGCTTGTAAGAGTACCAGAAAATAAGATACCAAGAGTCTTTTGATGTTGTTGGGTCACAGACATCAGGATGTCATGGCATGCAAAGGATATTAAATATGATGACTTTATTTAAGTTTATGTTAATTTGTCCAATTACTTTTCGTCCCTTAAAATGGGGGGGGGGGGGGGTTATGTATAAAAAAGGCTACAATTGCTACACGGTTCACCTGATATGGATGCAAAAAACCCCAAATTAAAGTCTGCACTTTAACATAGTCACTGTTCCATTTCACATCCAACAAAAATTATGTCACTGCCCCGAATACTTTCCGTCCCCACTCTATATCACAACTGCTTAGTTATACATGTACAGTACTTTATGGATTTCTATACTTTATAACTTAATTTGTAAATTTGCATCATCATACATCATTTCAGACACTATTTTTTACACCCAGAGTTGGAGTCAATTACATCTGAGTTCAGTTTCGAAAAGGAGAATTATATTTATCAATTGAAAACATATGGGAGCGCATATAAAGTGCAAAATATGACAAAATATCAAGCAACAATGGTAAAAAATTCTGCTTTCAAAACTACAACAATTAGTGTCCTTAATTCCCCCAAAAATGTGTTGTTAAAAGGAAAGGTGATGTAACACAGTGGTAAACATGCCCCTGTCCCAACTTTTTTGGGTCGTGTTGCAGGCATCAAATTTAGAATGAGCGTATATTTACAAAAAACAATAAAGCTGATTAGTTAAAACATTAAATATCTTGTATTTGTAGCATTTTCTGCCACAAAAGTGGCAGATCCTGCACAGAAAGAGGTAAACAAAAGAACGGGAGCAAAACTTCCCTAGCACAAGGCAAATCAAAACAACCTCAGAGGCGTATCTTGATAAATGGTGAGAATAAATAACAAAAGAACCTCACGCACTAAATAATTAGGCATAACAAAAAATGTTAAAAACCCAAAAAAACTGGTGATGGAAAGAAAAAAATAAATCAAACCTGTTACCTAAGCCCTAGTAACAATAGAGCTGAACACCAAAAGGTAAAATAGAATTAGGATAAAGCAAAAAATTGGAAGTAAAAAAAACCCCCCAATCTAATCCTAAAAAATAACCGGACTTGCTGCGTTTCTTATTTATACAAACCAGAAATGCAGTGACCGAATTCCTATTTTACCAACTTCGGTTGTCAACATAACCAAGACAATCTCGAAGTGAGGAAATGCGGAAGTCCTGAGGTATTTATAGCAGGCAGGAAATGCAAAGCAGGTGTAGCGAATAATTGTCGGGACAGATACAAACACCGGAACAGAGGCGGAAAAAAATCCGATATAACGTTCCGACGACACTAAAAAGGAAACCAAAACGTAGAAGAGCAGAGGCTGCAAATAACTATGCCAGTTATCAATGGAACACTGGTCAAAAAGGATTTGCAAATCATTGCTCACCAGTTTCTCTGTTCTGTGCCAGATCGTCTTGTGCCCTACATTCGTGCTTGTCTCATTTCTTTCCAGCAGGTTTTTCCTGCCTGCTCTTTACCTGTTCTGAGTTCCTGTTTCCAGTCCTGTTCTCCTACCTGCCTTACATGTCTTCGTCCAGCCCTGCCCCAGCCCTTCGCCCTCCTGTTCTCCAGCCCCACGGATTGATCTCCCGGTTCCGACCTCTGCCTGTTCTGGGACTTCGCCCCGCCTTCTCCTCATTGCTCTGGTTGCTTGGACTCTGACCCCTGCCTGGACTTGACTACAATTCTGCCTATCCTGTATTGCACTGTTTGCTGGACTTTGACTCTTTTCTGTTGACTCTGAATAAAGCCTGATTACTACTACATCTTGTTGTCTGCGTGTGGTTCCGATCGGTTCTACTAACAATTTCAATGGCACTAAAAGCGAGAAAATAAAATGGCGCTGCCAAATTAGACTATCACCTCTGTGCAGTTGTGGTGATGGCGTCTACCACCTCCATGATGCGGTGCAGGGCAGAATCAGTGCCGATGGTCATGTCAGTGCCACAGAAGTCGTTGTCGATGGATCCCACCATGCCCACTATGTTGAGGTGAGAGGAGCACTTGGCTTCTTCTGCAGTGACCTTACCTGAAAACACATAAGTGAAGAGAAAATGACTGTCAGGGAAGCAGGGTTTAAGAAAAAATTTGTTCATTTTCTGAATCCAGCAGTTCTAACACTCAATGCCCTTAAAATGCCCAGCACTCTGAATACTGAACACAAGCAGTATTGCATGAAAAAAAACCCTCACTCAACCTACATTTAATTATATTCAATGAATTTCATTTACAAACCCCAATTCCCAAAAAATTGGGACAGTATGTAAAATGCACACGAACAGCACGCCCAAGCTGATCCCACAAGTGTTCAATTGGGTTGAGGTCAGGACTGTTGGCAGGCCATTCCATTCTCTCTACTCCCAAATTCTGGAGGTAGTCTCTGATAAACCCCGCTCTGTGGGGGCGAGCGTTGTCATCTTGAAGGATGGAGTTCGGTCCCAGACTGTGGAGATATGGGATTGCCACTGGTTGCAGAATCTCATCTCGATATCTCTCTGCATTGAGATTGCCTCCACTGATGACAAGCCTCATTTTTCCAGTGATGGAGATGCCGCTCCACACCATCACACTGCCTCCACCAAAAGGTGTTACTCTATCGGTGCAGCAATCAGCATAGTGTTATCCCCGTCTTCTCCACACTTTGACCCTACATTCCAACTTCCATAGGCAGAATCTGGACTCATCGCTGAACATAACGTTCCTCAACATGTTCAGGTTCAAATGCAGGTGTTGCTGACACCAGCGCAAACGGGCCTGACGGTGAAGGGCAGTCATGGCAGGCCTCCTGGCAGCCCTATGAGCCCGGAGATTGGCTGCATGCAGTCTGTTCCGGATTGTCTGGGCAGAGAGCCGTGTGCCATATCGTCCTGCAAACCTTGACTGCAAATCTGTAGAAGACAGCATACGGTTCCTAAGTGCTGAAAGGGTGAGGAACCGGTCTTCTTGGGGTGTCGTCTTCTTGGGACGCCCACTTCACGGTCTGTCTCTGACATCCCCCGTTTCATGGAACTTGGCCTTCAGTTTGGAGATGGTATCACTCCAAATAATGCCGCAACTTGCTTTTGTGGAACACCAGCTTGAAGTTGCCCTATCGCACGGGCCTTATCGAGATCAGACAAACGTGGCATGCCGATTCTTGGAGCAGACACCAATTGACCACTGTAGCAGGGCCCATGCTCACAGGTGCTGCCAATCAGGTTCCAATCAGGCACCTGATTGTCAGCACCTGGGGGTACCGGAAGCTCAAAACAAGAGTCAATAGCAACAGCAGAATAAGCTGTTTGGCATTGGCAGAGAAGATTTGGCAAATTTTTCATGGGCGCAACCCACATACCCAGCTGTGCTGCTCATCCCACAAATGCATGTTCCTTACAAATGGGGCACCGTTTAAAAGGGAAATAAACAGGCTTTCCAACAGTATAAAATGTATTGCCAAGAAGCATTGTTACAACAGAGAAATAACCTACCAAACACAAATTTCCTAACTTTTTGTTCGATGTTTATTTAATTGAAAACAGTTCAAAGAAAAGATATTTAATGTTTCACCTGATCAACTTTATTGATTTTTGTAAATATACGCGAATTCCGAATTTGATGCCTGCAACACAAGTTGTGACAGGGGCAAAAAAAAACTGGAAAGTTCAAAAAACAGCTGTTTGGAACATTCCACAGATAAACAGGTGATGCTATCAAAAGGATATCAAAAGATTCTTGATTTCTTATTTTCAGGTACTCTTACAAGCGATACTATAACCTCTCTGCATTTGAATGGATCTCTATGGGAATTGGGGAGTGGGACTAGATTAAGCTGTAAATTACACGAGAATAGCATGGAACCCATGGTTGGCTAAATGGCTGTAAGTCATCAAGGGTCTGAGGTATCAAACGAGCCTCAAACCATCACTCTGCTGCCTGATATGCAGTAGATATGGATGGATCACTTGAAGGGTTGTTTCTCCAGACTTATTTTTCCATAGAGTTCAATAGGAAAATGAGTCAGAAGAAACAACCCTTAAAGTGATCCATCCATATCTACTGCATATTTATGTTCTGGTGTTTCTCTCCAACAGGAAACAAGACGCCATGTCCACTGCAAGATTTATATCTATAGATAAGCCAGTGCCTCAGCGTGACTTTGAACTTGTGCTGACCCTCTAATGAGCTAAAATGGGAAACTTAGCAAACAAAAGAACACTCACGGCTACCTTAGCTCAAAGCCGGTAGAGTGTAAAACCAAAACGAAAGTATAAAAAAAAACAGTCTCCTAGAACAGCAATGTACAAAATAGATAGAACGAAACGCTACCAGGCGGAAAACAATCCTATACCCGATTAAGTAGCTCTAGCAAGTCCCCCTGAACATAAAACAAAGTTTAATATCAGGAGGTCGCTAGTACCTGGCTATACCTGGCTTGAATGCAATATCGTAAGACAAACAAGCACCGGAGAAGCGGAAGTGAGGAAGCTAAATACCCTGCAGGTAGAAGCACAGGTGAAAGCAATAATGAGGCTGGCAAAACACGTAATGGAACGTGTAAAAAATCTGATTGATTCACAATCGTGAAGGCAGGACGAGAGCCGCAAAAGAAAAGCAAACAAACTAAATCAAATCAAATCGATATTTATTTATATAGTGCATTTCACAACTAGTTGTCACAATGCGCTTCACAGAAAAACCCCGCCTAAACTAAACCCCCACAAAAGCAAGCCAGAGGCAACAATAGCAAGGAAAATCTCCCTGGTGTAACTAGGAAGAAACCTTGGCAGGAACCAGACTCAAGGTGGGAACCCATCCTCCTCTGGTCGGCTAGGGGTCTAGATCTTAAAACAAAGGAGATCATCTTCGATCCAAAATCGTTGGGGGATCACAGCTCGATCCTAATCCACGGGGAGAGAGTGGAGCAGGTGACCTCCTATAAATATTTAGGCATTTATTTTGATTCCCAGTTAAGCTGGGCCAACCAAGTCGACTCTGTTTGCTCCCGTATTAATCAGAGAATGCACTTTTTGAGAAGGCTCAGGGTCCATGGTGTGGCAAACAATATCCTGATGTTGAAATCCAGATCCCCAGATGACCTGGCCTCCTATCACACTCTGCTGGCAGCCTTCACAGCTGCAACTACATCGGCTAAGACTTCTTTTTTTCAGACTAAAATTAATGCATGTGTGTCTAATCCACGGAAACTCTTTTCCACCTTCTCCTCCCTCCTTACCCCCCCTCCACCCCCTTCACCCTCCTCCCTCTCTGCAGATGACTTCCTGACCCACTTTGAGGGGAAGGTGGCCATGATTCGCAACTCCTTCATACCTCAGGTGACACCCCACATCCCCCGTACCGAACCTATCGCCACGCTGTCGTCCTTCAAGACTCTGGAGGACGCAGATGTGCTCCAACTTGTGACGCACCATCACGCGACCACCTGTCCGCTGGACCCCATCCTGTCAGCAGTCCTCCAGTCAATATCTGCTGAGCTCGTTCCATATCTGTCCACTATTATCAACACCTCCCTAACCTGTGGCCATGTCCCTGCTGTTTTTAAGACTGCCCGTGTATCCCCACTCCTAAAAAAACCTAGCTTAGACCCCTCTGATGTCAGGAACTACCATCCTGTATCTCTTTTGCCCTTCCTGTCCAAAACTCTGGAACGAGCTGTCCATAACCAACTGTCTGTTTTTCTCCACCAGAACAACCTGCTTGACCCCCATCAGTCCGGCTTCAGAACCGGACATTCCACAGAAACTGCTCTCCTGGCCGTGACTGAGGCGCTCTCCGCTGCCAGAGCCTCATCCCTCTCCTCTGTCCTGATTCTACTTGACCTGTCTGCAGCGTTCGACACGGTCAACCACAAACTCCTGATTTCCACACTTTCTGAGATGGGCATTTCTGGGACTGCCCTCTCCTGGTTTGTATCGTACCTCACTGATCGATCCTACCAAGTCTCTTGGAAGGGTTCTGTGTCTGCACCCCATCCCCTGTTTACAGGAGTCCCGCAGGGATCTGTATTGGGTCCTCTGCTGTTCTCCATCTATACAAAATCTCTTGGTTCAGTAATCAATTCACATGGCTTCTCATACCATAGTTATGCTGACGATACTCAACTCTTCCTCTCTTTCCCTCCCTCTACCCAACAGGTGAAGGAGAGGATATCTGCTTGTCTGGCCGACATCTCTGAGTGGATGACTACCCATCACCTGAAGCTCAACCTCGACAAGACAGAGCTCCTCTTCATGCCACACAAAACCTCCCCGCTACTTGACCTCTCCATCACCGTTGACGGGACCGTGGTGGCTGCCTCCCGCTCTGCAAAGAACCTGGGGGTGGTCCTGGACGACCAGCTGAACTTCAAAGACCAGATCAGGGCGACGGCACGGTCCTGTACAACATCAGGAGGATTCGACCGTACCTGACCACCTATTCCACCCAGCTTTTGGTCCAGACCATGGTCACCTCACGCCTGGACTATTGTAACTCCCTGCTCGCAAGCCTACCGGCCTGCGCCATCCTGCCTCTCCAACTGATCCAGAACGCAGCTGCCCGGCTTGTGTTCAACCTCCCGAAATTTTCACATGTCACCCCCCTGTTGAGGTCACTCCACTGGCTGCCAGTTGCAGCCAGGATCAGGTTCAAAGTTCTGACCCTGGCCTACACTGCAGCCAATAGGACAGGCCCTGTCTACCTGCAGGACTTGATCCAGAACTATGTTCCTGCTCGACCGCTTCGCTCATCTACTGCAGGGCGACTTGCACTTCCCCCCCTCCGTGTAAATGGCACTCGCTCGTCCCGACTGCGGAGCTTTTCCACCCTAGCTCCCCAGTGGTGGAACGAACTTCCCATTCCCCTACGTTCCATGCCAACCCTGCCTACTTTCCGTCGTGGCCTGAAAACGCACCTTTTCAGACTCCACCTGGACTAATACTTATCTAGGACCTCATGGTTTGTGCTCTTGTTGAACTGTTTACTCAAGATAGTCAAGTTTATAATAGTTAGAATAGAATTGTATTAGAGCTGATTTACCCAGTTCACTTTGAACTGCATTGTGTTCATTACTAGGGATAGCTGTTACTGTATGGGAAGAATGTGCTTTCTTATCTGTTCTGTAGTTACTTCGATGACCTTTCTGTATGCACTTACTGTACGTCGCTTTGGATAAAAGCGTCTGCTAAATGAATGTAATGTAATGTAATGTAATGTTGTTCTACAGGGCAAATATGGAATCCATTATCCGCTATGGCATCACCACATGGTTAGGTAACCTGTCCGTCAAACTCAAATCCCAACTTCAAAATCTAATTAAGAGGGCTGGTAAGATCATCGGCATGCAGCCCCCATGTTCTCTCCAAGAGATATTTGAAAGAACAGTGATTAAGCAGGGCCTTAAAATCACCCGTAGGCTGCCGCGGTGGTACAGCGGTAAAGACCGCTGACTTTCAGTCAGCGCAGTTGTACTCCGAGGATCGGGGTTCGCGCCCCGGTCCTGCCATAGCCGAGCGTGGCCGGTGCCCTGTGGAGGCGATAATTGGCGGTCGCTTCCGGGAGGGGGGAGGGGCTCGGAGAGAACTGCGGCACACAGGGGGACCCAGGGCGTGTCACGGTCAGGAGCTGCGCCCTGTAGAGGACGTAGCGTCCTCCCTGAAAAAAGTGCCGATTGACGGGGTTGTGCAGCGGTGGTTCTCTAGCGGTTGCTACACGGGGGGGAATTTAATTAGAATAGGGGTTCAATTGGCTACTAAATTGGGAGAAAAAGGGAAAAAATCAGAAACAAATTTTTTTAAAATAAAATCACCCGTGACCCAAATCACATCCTCCACAATGAATTTGAGTTGCTGCCATCTGGCAGACGGTACAGGGTACCAAACTGCAGGCTCAACAGGTACAAATTCTCATTTGTTCCACTGTCAATCAAAGCACTCAATAACAGCTAATTAACAACTGGAGGGGGAGAGTGCAATACGGGGGGAATGCAATAATGGGAGAGTGCAATACGGGGGGTGTGCAATAATGGGAGAGTGCAATACGGGGGGTGTGCAAGAATGGGAGAGTAATACGGGGGGTGTGCAATACGGGGGGTGTGCAGTACTGGGATAGTGCAGTACTGGGATAGTGCAATACTGTTATACTGCATCACTTTGAGATACCTGAACTGTTCACTGTTCTGTTCTCGTTCTTTGCTGTCTTCTTTCTTTTACTGTATGGATTGTATGTATGTATGTGTCTGTATAACGCTGTACCTTGCTTGCCCAACACAAATTTCTCTCCTGAGAGACAATAAAGGCTAATTGATTGATTGATTGATTGATCTTAATGACCAGCATGGTCAAAACACCACAACAACGAGTTGACATTACGCGCGGCCATTAATGTTTTATCAACATAGGCCTAAAGTTATAAGGCTAACGTAAGTTAACGTTACCATTATCTATTCGATGTTCTGGCTAACGCTAGCAGAGTATAATGTCTTGCTGCATTAACACCCTTTCCCATTGTAAAACTAAACGATTATTGTAAATTATTGTATTGTTGTATCGTACCTCACTGATAGATCCTACTAAGTCTGTTGGAAAGGTTCTGTCTCTGCACCCCATCCCGTCTACAGGAGTCCCGCAGGGATCTGTACTGGGTCCTCTGCTGTTCTCCATTTATACAAAGTCACTTGGTTCAGTAATCAATTCACATGGCTTCTCATACCATAGTTATGCTGACGATACTCAACTCTTCCTCTCTTTCCCTTCCTCTACCTAACAGGTGAAGGAGAGGATATCTGCTTGTCTGGCCGATATCTCTGAGTGGATGACCTGAAGCTCAACCTCGACAAGACAGTATACAAGACCTCCCCACTACTTGACCTCTCCATCACCGTTGGGACCATGGTGGCTGCCTCCTGCTCTGCAAAGAACCTGAGGGTGGTCCTAGACGACGAGCTGAACTTCAAAGACCACATCAGGGCGACGGCACGGTCCTGCAGGTTCCTCCTGTACAACATCAGGAGGATTCGACCGTACCTGACTACCTACTCCACCCAGTTTCTGGTCCAGACTATGGTCACCTCACGCCTGGACTACTGTAACTCCCTGCTCGCAAGCTTACCAGCCTGTGCCATCCTGCCTCTTCAACTCATCCAGAACGCAGCTGCCCAGCTTGTGTTCAACCTCCCGAAATTTTCACATGTCAGCCCCCTGTTGAGGTCACTCCACTGGCTGCCAGTTGCAGCCAGGATCAGGTTCAAACTTCTGACCCTGGCCTACACTGCAGCCAATAAGACAGGCCCCGTCTACCTGCAGGACTTGATCCAGAACTATGTTCCTGCTCGACCACTTCGCTCATCTACAGCAGGGCGACTCGCACTTCCCCCCCTCTGTGTCAATGGCTCTCGCTCGTCCCGACTGTGGAGCTTTTCCACCCTAGCTCCCCAGTGGTGGAACGAACTTCCCATTCCCCTACGTTCTATGCCAACCCTACCTACCGTCGTGGCCTGAAAACACACATAATTCCTCTCTGCCGATGTTAGGGCGCGAGAGAAATAAGTGCAGGGGTGCATCTTGTGGTCAAGTGGCGAACATTAGGACAGAATGGCTCCGGCGCCTAGCTTGGAGGCATCGACCTCTACCACAAAGGGAAGGGAGGGGTTGGGTGTAACCAGGATGGGTTCGGAAGTGAATCTTCTCTTTAATTCTGAGAATGCTGCTCCTGCCTTGGAATTCCATTGGAACTAGCCGCCGAGGTTTTTCTTAATGAGCGCAGTAATGGGCGCTGCTACCGCACTAAAATTGCAAATAAATCGCCGATAAAAATTTAACCTAAAAAACGTTGTACCTGTTTTACGGAAGATGGCGTTTTTTACAGCGGAAACCTTTTCCGGATCCATCTGTACCTTACCCTCTCTAACAATGAAACCCAAAAATGAAACAGAGCCAGTGTGAAAAACGCACTTCTCTGCCTTTCCAAATAATTGGGCTTTGAGAAGAGCAGCAAGAACCTGACGAATGTGACCGACATGTGTGGAAAAATCGGGCGAAAATATTAAAATATCGTCAAGATAAACGAAGACGAATCATCAAGACGCATCTCCCTCAGCACATCGTTAATTAACGCCCGAAACACAGAGGGGGCGCTAGTGAGCCCGAACGGTATGACGAGATATTCGTAGTGGCTGCTGTGCGTGTTAAAAGCGGTCTTCCATTCGTCGCCTTCGCGAATGCGAATGAGGTTATAGGCCTGTGTGCATCCTCCTTCCTGCGTTGCAAGAGCCGTTTTAACCGTCCCGTGAGAGGTAGTGACGTTTTTAAGCGTACTAGCCGCTGCTTGTATGATTTTATTTTAGACTTTAATTAGACCTTGTTGAACGCTCATCTTACCAATTGCTTTACTAGTTTGTTTGTTCTGCGTTTGGCTGTTTGCTAGATTGTTTGACTGGATAGGCTGTTAGTTTCAGGTTTTTGTGCCTTTTAAGTGGTAGTAATTATTTATCCGTGCTTCCAACGACGTGGCCCTCCATGACGACGCAAAACTTCCAACCTCCGCTACCCCTCGCTGACTCCCTGCGAGAACTTCACCATCGCAGGGGGGCTCTAGAACTGCCAGTCTGCCACACGGAAAGCAGACTTCATCTCCGGCTATGCCTCCTTCCTGTCCCTCCAGTTTCTCACCCTCACTGAAACCTGGATCACACCGGACAACACGGCAACTCCCGCTGCCCTCTCCTCCTCCTTCTCCTTCTCTCACACCCCCCAGCCGTCTGGTCGCGGAGGTGGTACTGGTTTGCTACTCTCCCCCTCATGGTCATTCTCTGTTTTCCCCCTCTCTGATCTATCTATTACTAGCTTTGAATACCACTCTGTGTTTATCAACCACCCTATTAACCTGTACATTATAGTTGTTTATCGCCCTCCAGGTCCCCTGGGGTGCTTCCTCGATGAGCTTGACACCCTGCTCGGCTCCTTCCCAGAGGACGGCATCCCGCTGATCCTCCTGGGAGACTTCAACATCCATCTAGATGCCTCCCAGTCTGCGGCCTTCCTACCATTTCTCTGCTCCTTTGACCTCTCCCTCCAAACCTCCCCCCCACCCACAAGGCTGGCAACATCCTAGACCTGGTCTTCCAGAGGGCTGCATGCCTCCGATCATCACTTAATTTCTTTCTCTCTTCCTCTTGTTCCACACCGTCCCCCCCCTCCCCACACCCCCACTGTCTCTGTCCGCCGTAACCTCTGCACCCTCTCGCCCTCCTCTCTTGCTCCCTGTGTCACTGCTTCCCTCCCCCCTCTCAAACCCTTCTCTCAACTCCCCATCGACTCTGCATCTGACACCCTTCTCACAGCTCTCTCCACATCACTTGACTCTCTCTGCCCTCTTGTCTCTAGGCCCACACGCCCATCTCCTCCCTGCCCATGGATGTCCGACGCCCTGCGCACCTCAAGGGCCGGTCTCCGCACAGCAGAGAGGATGTGGAGGAAATCCAGAGATGCATCAGACCTCTCCTCCTACCAGTCTCTCCTAGCGACGTTCTCTACAGCAGTCACTGCTGCCAAGGTAACTTACTATCACACAAAAATTTGCAAACACAGTTCTAACCCCCGTCAATTGTTCTCTATCTTCTCCTCCCTCCTCAGCAAACCCCCTCCTGCTCCTCATTCCTCATTCACTGCAGACGACTTCGCAGATTTATTTGATGAGAAGATCGCAGACATCCGCAGCTCCTTCAGCCCCACTCCCTCTCCCCTCACAGACACTGCTTTCCACTCTCTTCCTCTCTCTACCCCTTCTGTGTGTCCCCCCTGTTTCTCCACCTTTTCTCCCCTTTCTGAGACCGACGTATCCCATCTCCTACTCTCCCATCGCCCCACTACTTGTGCCCTCGACCCTATCCCTTCATCTCTCCTCCAGGCAATCACCCCAGATATCCTCCCGTTTGTGACCTCCCTGGTGAACTCCTCCCTGACCTCTGGCTGCTTCTCCTCATCCTTCAAGAGAGCCCACATCACCCCGATCCTGAAAAAACCTACGCTGGACCCCTCCAACATACAAAACTACAGACTCTTTTTCCTTTTCTTTCCAAAACTATTGAATGTGCTGTTTCTAACCAACTGTCGTCTTTCCTTACCCAGAACAACCTGCTAGACCCCCACCAGTCCGGCTTCAAACCTGGCCACTCAACGGAGACCGCACTCCTCTCCGTCAGCGAGATGCTTCATGCAGCTCGTGCAGCATCCCTCTGCTCTGTGCTAATACCTCTAGACCTCTCTGCCGCCTTCAACACCATAGATCACTCCATCCTCCTGTCGTCCCTGTCTGCAGCGGGGATCGGTGGCTCGGCCCTGGCCTGGATTAAGTCCTACCTCTCCGAACGCTCCTCCCAGGTTTCCTGGGCTGGTAAAGTATCGGCACCCCATCCCCTTATCACAGGAGTCCCCCAGGGCTCAGTCCTTGGTCCCCTCCTCTTCTCTACCTACACTAAATCCCTTAGCCCTGTTATCACTGCTCATGGTCTTTCTTACCACTGCTATGCTGACGATACCCAACTCTTTCTCTCCTTCTCACCCTCTGACACTCAGGTGTCAGCCCGCATCTCCGCTTGCCTGAGAGACATCCAGAGCTGGATGGACAACCACCATCTCAAGCTCAATCCAGGCAAGACTGAGCTCATCTACATTCCTGCTCTAACCTCTCCCCCTCTCAATCTTTCTATTTCCCTAGGAGACTCCACTGTCTCCACTGACCCCAACGCCCTGTGCCAGGAACCTTGGAGTCGTGATGGACAACAGGCTGTCCCTCTCCGAGAATATCGCAGTGGTAACCCGGGCATGCAGGTTCTTCCTGTACAACATCAGGAGAATCCGCCCCTTCCTCACCACCCACTCAACCCAGCTCCTGGTCCAAGCGATGGTGCTGTCCCGCCTGGACTATTACAACTCTCTCCTGGCTGGCTTGCCAGCATCGGCCATTAGACCGCTTCAGCTTATCCAGAACGCAGCAGCGCGCCTGGTCTACAACCTCCCCCGACACTCCCATGTCACCCCCCTGCTCATTGACCTCCACTGGCTACCGGTGATGACCCACATCAAATTCAAAACATTAGTGCTCGCCTTCCAGGCAGTCCGTGGATCTGCCCCTCCATACCTCCAAAAGCTCATCAGACCCTACACACCTGCCAGTCCTCAGGACGATTGGTACCCCCCCCCCCCCCCTCTTCATACTAGCAGCCGGTCTCGACGTCTGTCTGTCCTGGCCCCACGGTGGTGGAATGAGCTCCCTGTGGAGGTCAGAACAGCAGAAAGTCTGACCGCTTTCAAGCGCAGATTGAAGACTCACCTCTTCAAGCTGCACCTCTCTCCACCCCTCCCTACCTCCTTGTGACTATTGTTATCAAAATTGTGCAGTCCCCCCCCCCTCGCCCAAAAAATAAATAAATAAATTTAAATAAATCCCCAATCATACTGACTGCGCCTAGTACTCAGATTCGTGTTTGCCTTTTTAAGATTGTTTTAACGCACTAACTACTAGTTCGGAAATGCACTATGTACATCGCTCTGGATAAGAGCGTCTGCTAAATGTCTATAATGTAATGAAATGTATAGGCGTTACGTAGGTCCAGCTTAGTGAAAACAGACGCTCCCTGAAGACGCTCAAAGGCGGAGTTCATAAGAGGAAGGCGGTACCTGTTCTTCACCGTTATGTCATTTAAGGACCTGTAATCAATACAGGGTCTGAGACCTCCGTCTTTCTTTTTAACAAAAAAAAAAACCCGCCCCTGCAGGCGAGGTGGAAGGTCTAATGAGCCCATTAACCAAAGCCTCCTCAATATACTTATGCATGGCTGCGCTCTCAGGGATGGATAACAAATAAAGAGACCCTCTAGAGGGGGTAGTTCCCAGGTACAGCTCTATAGCGCAGTCATATGGTCTGTGAGGTGGTAGTGAAGTGGAACGTTGTTTGCTAAATGTCTCCGCAAGATCGGCGTACTGTTTGGGGACATTAGCGGCCAGCTGGAATTCGAGTGCCCCTCCCACTTCAATACCCTCAGTGTCCGAGACAGAGTGAATCTCCCAATCAATCTCTGACTCGGACGTCAACTCCTGCCACGCAGGAGGTTGTTCAGCAGAGTGATCCCAGTCTAAACTCTCTTCTCCATTCTTGGAGGGAACATGAGAGGACTGCTGTGTAATTGAATAATTCTCCTCCTCACTCTCTGAGTCAGACTCGGCATAATCCTCACCCCCTTCTCCCAACAGAAAAGGACTGGCGACATAACAGTGGCGTTTGCATTTGGGACCCCATTTATGAATAATGGAACCCGCCCCCCCCCCCCAATTAATGTGTGGGTTATGGCGAGTAAGCCAGGAATGATCAAAAACCAGCGGATAAGCTGGGGACTCCACTAAAAAAAACAGTATGATTACGAAACGGAACGCGCATGCGTATGGCGGCGGTAACCGGGGAGATAGTGCCAGTGCCTAAGGGCCGGCCATCCAAAGCCGTAACCAGGCGTGGAAGAGAAAGAGGGTGGGTGGGGATCTTGTGGGATTTAACCCAGTTGGAATCGACGAGGCACTCGACTGCCCCGGAATCAATGAACGCATTGCAGTGAATCTGGTGGTCGTTCCAGCATAAATAAACCGACAGGAAGGTCCGAGGGTAATTTAAATCTAGTCCCGCTAGGCGACTCGGTTCCCCTAGCGAGACCCTTCTTTTCCCAAAAGTTTGGGACAGTGGTCCCTTAAATGACCCCTCCTTCTGCAATACCTACACCACCACTCACGAGACTTAGCATCCCCTGTTTCGCGCATGGAGGAACCATCGACCTGCATGGACTCCTCCTGCTCAATGGGAGCTACAAAAGGACTGTGAGCCGGCGCTGACGTGTGGGAGGAAGATTAACGAGGTGGGTGATGTTTAAAACCCTTATAAGCCCTCTCCTTCTCTCTCTCTCTAAACCGGTTATCCAAACGAATGGCCGTAGATACCAGAGCCCCGAATGTAGCGGGTGGTTCGATACCCGCAATGCCGTCTTTTATGGGTTCCGATAAGGCGTTCAGGAACAGTGCACAAAGAGGCTCATCGGCCCACCCTGTCACCCCCGCAAGAGCACGGAAAGTAATCGCGAATGCAGCCACGGTGTCAGTGCCCTGACGAAGACGGGTCAAACACATGGCAGCTTCTGCCAGAAACATCTTGATCGAACACTGACACCATCTCCGCCATAAGCTGCTCTGTGTTACTAACGATGGGTGAATTAGCCCTGATAAGTGGGTCGGCCCATGCGAGAGCATTACCGGTTAAGAGAGAGAGAATGAAGGCTACTCTGGACTCTTGTGCATGGAACCGCGAGGGCTGTATTTTAAAATTTTTTTAACATTGTGTTAGAAACCCCTGACACTTTCCCGACTCTCCGTTATACCGCAAGGGGAGATGGAGTTTAGGCTCCCTAGCATCAGGTGGAAATGGCGGGGGGGTGGACTGTGTAGGTGCTTGTGCAACTGGAGGGAGATTGGACCTGAGAGAGAGAGTTCGGATATTTTCGGACAGATCTCGTAGAGCTACTGCTTGTAGGTGCATCTGCTCATGTAAGGCTTGCTGTGAATGTTGCAAGGCACATTCCAGGGCTGCCTCCTGAGTGGCTATGACCACTTTAAGATTGGCAACTATCGCTGGAACCTCCCCTGTGGCTTCCATGTTCTGTAAAGGATCTCTATGTCAGAGACACGGAGGGAATATTGGAGGTCCAGATGCGATAGCTGGGAAATCTTAAAGTGTTCCTAAGAACACCACTGGAATGGACAATGATCAAGCAATAGCGCTTATCTAACTCCCGTTTGTGGAGTGAAACAAAAGAAACAGAGAACTGAAAAGACCCCAAAAACTTTGGGTGAGGCACTCGTAGGTTCGAGTAGAAAACAAAAGAAAACGAAAACCTCTGCTCTGAAATAAGAGCGTTTAAAGAGAACTTGCTTTCTTTCTAAGGTTGTACTGCTAACAAGTCCCGCGTTGATAAGCAAAGCGGTCGATAGCAGTACAACAAATACCCTTTTTACCGGCTCGAATGTTACGTGAAATAACATGGAAGCAACGAGAGAGGCAGGAAGCGGGGTATAAATAGTGAGCGGAAATAAATGACAGGTGAACTCACTAATGACAAGGCGAAAGCAAAACCCGTAGCGGAACACAGGAAAATCCGATAGATTACCGGTAAACGACAAAAACGAATAAAGCGACGCGGAGATAAGGGAAGAAAGGCAAGATCCATGACATATATATAATTGTTGTAGAGCTGTTTACTGTGTTTACTATTTACCCAGTTTACTGTGAATTGCATTCAATGTTCGTTACTAGGGATAGCTGCTACTTTATGGGAAGAATGTGCTTTCTTATCTGTTCTGTCGTTACTTCGATGACGTTTCTGTATGCACTTACTGTATGTCGCTTTGGATAAAAGCGTCTGCTAAATGACTGTAATGTAATGTAATGTAAATTCTTTGATTTGTATCTCTCGTATGCAGCGGAAAAAAATTGTTCTCCGTGCTAAGGCAAGAGTTGACGCTAAACGTTATATTTAGGTGTGGTTGTGAAACCACACCTTTTGTTATTCACCATGCTTATTATTATTATCTCCTCCTACACCATTCACACCAGCGACACCATTCATAGCTTATATTATACCTTTATACACCTCCACGTTGCTATTACTTTTTTTACCTTTATACCATATACACTTTTTCAGATAATTGACCTTTTATCGCCAAAAAAACGAATGGGAGTCAATCGGCACATTTTGAAAATCGATGCAATAGAATGTGGATGCTGTAACATATTATGACATCACAATGCCTTCCTCTACAACACTGTTATGACCTAACAATACCATCCCAGATGATTTGACATGACCTTTTTGTGCTTTCATCACAATTCATTACTTCTTTGTATCACTTCCAGGTTCTTTAGACTACTTACCACAAAATACATCACCATATTTGAACACTTTCACCTTCTTTAGATCCTTTTTTACCACGTCATACCTTTTCCACCTTTTCTTTACCATCTCACACTACACCATATGATATTACATATGACGTCACATGGCGCTGTAATGGCGACATGTAGTCCAGCTGTCTCTCATGTTCGTGTTTGTTAATTTTAATGTATTTTGTTGTGTCTGGCTTTTGTCTTTTGTTTTTTTCATGCACTGTGTGTCTGTTGTGAGACGGGGAAGCGGGCTGGAGATTATTCAGAGCACTCCTGCTGCTCGTTTTGATAATA
The DNA here is from genome assembly GCA_022702515.1 of Ilyophis sp. 1 JC-2022. NCBI lineage: Eukaryota > Metazoa > Chordata > Actinopteri > Anguilliformes > Synaphobranchidae > Ilyophis > Ilyophis sp. 1 JC-2022. The sequence goes on from CM040396.1 coordinate 48,330,180, forward strand.
TTTATGAATTGTCTAGTCAGGATAATTTTGTTTGTGGTCATCACCATGGAGACGCATTCGCAACATATTCTCGGGAATGTCCGTTGGATCTGTAGCTACAAAGTTTACCATCGCTCTTCACCGGAGTTGAAAATGTTGGGGCTGATCCAGGACCAGGGCCAGATCATGGTTCCATGAGGCCCCTGGGCACATGTGACAATGAGCTGAGACGTGTTTGGCACATGCTACTAGTTTTTTATTCTGCATAAAAGGGAAAATGTCCGCTCACCCTGGCAGTTTGTCGCTGGCAAAGTTAGAAAAATCAGAAGTGCCACGAAAACATTGGGGAACACTGACTGTAGATGAAGTGCCTACAACGTCTCAAGCAATTTAGTTGGGCACTTCTCACCCTCCGAGACATGAAAAACTTGAATTGGATGAGTTTGTTGGTAAAGTTCATGTTCATGCAATCTTGGCGCTTGGTCTAAGTCTATTTAGGGTGTGTCCAAGTAAATTTTTGCTAGTTTATCGGCATGTATTTTGGGCGCTAAGCACGGCGCAATGTGCAAATGGGCTGAACTTAGTCTCTTCATTAATTATAGTTGTGTCTTGGGCGTGACATGCAATAAACCAATCAAATGTCCTATCCCATTCCCTTTAAAAGCCTGCTTTTTCACCTTGGCGGATTGCTTGATGGCGAAACAGACATGCTTGTGCGTATTTAGTGCGATCAAGGAATAGGCTAAATGGATCAATAGTATGATCAATATTATTCGGACTAACCATTAGCCTATGAGTTCCAGGTAATTCCCGACATGGCTGTTATTTTACAAAATATATGCGTTTACATTTTGTTAAAATAACCTGCAACAGCTGAGAATAAGCTATCAATGGCTTCAGTCTTACCTTAGAAAACGTCAAATTAAAATACCGTTATTTTGCCTTAATAATTACATTAAATACAATAAAGCTGTCAGGTTGGCAACCCATATGTTCACGCATATTTCCCCTTGTTTTATAATATCCTGCTTATAGAAATGTGACCAACCTGTTTTACTCGTAGCATAATGCTTTAAGACAATCCACTTTAAGTCTGTGAAATGTGCGACTTACAGCAGGAGAAACAGAGAACAGCGCGTGTGCAGAGAACGGAATTCAAATTAATTGTGAATTAATTGTGTAACATGCAGCAAATTTGTTTACGTTTTTAATTAGACGCTTAGTTCTCTTCTCGTTTTGTTCAGTTATGGAATAACAGGTGAAATCAGCTAGGTTTTAATAAGCTGAGAGTAAGCTTGTCACTGTAATACTAAGGTTCAAATTCAGTTAACATGGTGACATTTATCTCCGTTGTTTAACCATAGGCTATGGAAAAAACATTATGCACAGAAAATCCGCTGTAGCTTAGACTATTTTCAGTCAAAACCATTATATTTACTTAGGCCTACAAGCTGTAGGCTTAGAAAGCTGTATTGTACGGAAGCCGACGGGTATAAAACACAACGACATTTCGGAAAACACACCAACAAGTTATAAAACACACCAACAAGCTATAAAACACAACAACATTTCGGAAAACACATCAACAAGTTATAAATGGCAGGGTGTATATTATGAATACGGTCAACATGCCACGGTATGGGTCATCCTCGCAGAGAGGGGGAGTTACTAGGAGATTGTTTATCAAATTAACCACCACTACGGGCGGAACCACGTCACGCCATAAATATGGCGCTTGTACGCCGCTCAACCTCTTTTGCCGACTTGAGGGCACTTGGCGTCCTGAGGGCGCAAGGTTCCCCGCCTGACAACACCGCGTGGAGCGTTGACCGTATTCATAGAACCGGGGTTACATCCGTAACCCGTACGTCCTATTTCATACCGGTCAACACGCCACGGTATGGGTTACTGTCTATCAAATAAGTCAGGCGGGGAATGTAGTGGGGTAACCAGGACCGCATGTCATAGTATGAGTGCGAGACCAGTCAATAAAATTACACTATTGGCTGCTGTTAACATAACCACTGGGTGATAAAAACCCTGAATCATCACCATTTTTACTTACAAGGTTGCTCAGCTGCCCCAAGGACAGAGGAGGCAACTGATGCCGATGACACTACGTCCAAGTTATAAAACCTGGCGAAAGTGAGTGATGAGGCCCAGCCCGCCGCTGCGCAAATGTCAGCGAGTGGGGCACCACGTATTAAGGCCCAGGAGGTAGCTACGCCCCGAGTGGAGTGAGCTACCATGCCTGTGGGAGGGTGCATGTTAGAGCTGCTGTAAGCCGTGGAAATCGTATCTACGATCCAGTGGGCTAAGCGCTGTTTAGACAGGGCAAACCCCTGTGTAGCCCCTCCATAAACCACAAACAGGTTATTGGTCTTCCTAACCGCACTTGTGCGGGAGATGTAAGACCGCAGGGCCCGGACAGGGCACAGTGAGTGCAGTCTGGCCTCTTCAGGGGTCTCATGGGGAGGAGGATGAAACGCCTCCAACACGATAGGCCGCGAGACGTATGACCGCGAAAGGACCTTAGGCCGAAACGCAGGGTTGGGACGCAAAGAGACCGATGAGCTACTGTCCCCCAGCCGTATACAGGCAGGGTGTATCGACAGTGCATGCAGCTCACTCACGCGCCTCGCGGAGGCGATAGCGAGCAGGAAGGCCATCTTCCAAGAGAGCTTTAGGCTGAGCCCAGTCAGGGGCTCAAACGGCCGTTCAGTGAGAGCATTTAAAACCAGCTGCAGGTCCCAAGAAGGGACTGCGTTCGATCTAGGCGGCCGCAGCCGCCTGGCTCCTCGGAGGAATTGACTGGCGAGAGGGTGAGCTCCCACCGTCCGGCCTTCAATAAGGTCATGGTAGTCCGATATGGCTGACAAATATCCCCTTAGTGTAGATTCCGCCAGACCTTCTTCCAGAAGGGACTGGAGGAACGCCAAAACGACTGATACGTCACACCGGGTCAGGCTAGACCCATTCGTTTCACACCAGCGGCCGAACCTGCCCCACTTCCCGGCGTACAGCGCCCTCGTGGAGGGGGCCTTGGACGCCTGAAGTGTCTCCAGCACTGCTGATTCTAGGCCCTGCCGGCCATCATAGAGAACCACAGGGGGCAGTGAGCATTCTCCCTGGATGCGCAGAGGTCCACCTGTGCTTCCCCGAAGCAGGACCAAATGGACTGCACGATTTCTGGGTGCAGGCGCCATTCCCCTGGTCTCGGGACACCCCTGGTCTCGGGACACCCCTGGACAGCATATCGGCTGCCACATTAGTTGTACCCGGCACGTGCACTGCATTCAGGAACATGCATTGGGCATGTGCCCATAGCAGGATTTGATGTGCTTTCGCATGCAAGATTGGGGACCGAACCCCACCCTGGCGGTTGATGTAGGAGACTACTGTGGAGCTGTCTGTATGGACAAGAACATGCCTGTGCCAGACCACTGGGAGGAAATGGTACAATGCCCGAAGCACTGCTTCCATTTCTAGCAGGTTGATGTGTTTCCCTGCCCATGAGGGGCTCCACGACCCCTGCACGGACTGGCCACCTCTGACCGCTCCCCAGCCAGTCATGGAGGCATCCGTGGTGACTGTCACCCTCACCCCTACCGGCCCCAAGGGAACGCCCTCCTTGAGGCCAGGGGTGGTGAGCCACCAATCCACCATTTTTAGGCACTTCTGGCTAATGGGGAGGAGTCGCCGCCCGTCTTCGTGTGGGCTCACTACCTGTGCCGTCACCCAATGCTGCAACGGGCGCATATGCAGCAGCCCAAGTGGCACCACCTGGGCGGCTGAGGCCATCAGGCCGAGCAGCCTCCGGCAAAGTTTTACTGTCCCCTGCCGCGCTGCAGCAAAATGGGACAGACTCTCCATCAAAATATGTCCCCTCTCTGGGGTTAGAGAGGCCCGCATGGACCCCGAGTTCAAAACCGAGCTTTCTTAGATCTAGGACGGGGCTAGAAAATAGGCTGAATAAAACCCTCGTCCCGCTGCCACCAGGGGCAGGGGTGTTATTACTCCCTTCTCTCGCAACACCAGAATCTCGTCGGAGAGAGCTCAGCGGCCCCGTCTCTCACCCAAGTAGGAATAACCCCGCAAAAACGGGGGGCCTTGGTGTTGATTTGGAGCCTGTACCCCGACTCCCCCAATGTGCTGAGCACCCAAGGACATCGGGTACATAGGCGCCACTTTGCGAGATGAAAAGGGGAAAAACGCGGTGCCGGAGGCTGGTAACCGTCACCGACGAAACTGGCCTCGGGAAGCTGACTTACCGGAAGGTTTCCGGAACCGCGAGGGCCTTGGCTCCAGAGAGCCGGATGAAGGCCCCTGAAAGGTCCTGTGCTCCCCAGTGGGGGCGGGACCTGAAGCTGGGGGTGCTACGCGAATAAAACGGGTCCCTCTTGCTGGGGGCCGTGGGGCTGGAGCCCGTCCTACCACCCCCAACATCTTTCTAGCCCTGCGTGCCTGCTCCAAGGCAGCCTTCGCAGGCGGCCCGAACACCTGCCCCGGAACTACTGGGGCAGTAAGGGCTGCTACCTGTCCTTGGTCTGAGCCAGCCACACCTGGCGGCGTCCCGGGGCCTGGGTGACTGCTGCTGTGATGCTACCAGCCCCAGGAGGGTCTGCTGCATCGTCTGCACCTGTAGCTGAACCTGATGGAACTCCGGTTCCTGATGCTTACGCTTCCTAGCGCGCTTGCTAGCCCCAGCCCCTTGAGCGTACGGCTCCATATCATGCTCCACAAAAGCTGATTGCCCAGGTGGGACGTCTTCCCCCGACGGCCCACCATCTCCCGGCTTCTGTACGCCTTCCGACATGCTTAGTCCAGAAGTGTGTCCAGCACCAAGCCAAGGGCCCAAATCAGTGGTACTGAAGGACCGAGGGGGTGTGGAAGCTTCAGGTAGCATCTGCCCTGACTGACACAGGGGCTCCTTCCAGCCTTTTCGTTGTTCTTATTGTTGTTGTTGCTACTGCGCAACTAGCCCAGCGGCTAATATAAGTCAGAAGAATATTAGTTAACAATGAATATAACTTCTGTAAAGAACGGCAGCAATCTGCCTACAACAACGTTTTTTTTTTTTTTCAAGCGAGTCCAGCGCCAGTCAAGGGCTCGCAACAGTAGCACTGGAGGGCCATGAGAGGACGCGGAGGTTTACTTTATTGTATCATGCGTTGTAACCGTTGTTATTGTTGCTATGCAATTAACAAGTGAACCAACGCAATGCAATCAGAAAAATATCGGCTGAAAAACCGGCAGTGAACCGGCTACAACAAGGTAATCATTCTACCGAGTAAAGTAACAAACAAACAGCAAGCAAACCGCAGTTCCGCGTTGCTGGGGGAGGGAAAGCCCCGGAAACTTACTTTGTCCGGGCGCTCGGAAGAGGCAGAAAACAAAAACTTTTGCGAAATCGCAGATCCCAGAGGAACCAACAAACACAATCTCAGCTCACCTCGAGGAGGCAAAAAGAGGTCGAGCGGCGTACAAGCGCCATATTTATGGCGTGACGTGGTTCCGCCCGTAGTGGTGGTTAATTTGATAAACAATCTCCTAGTAGCTCCCTCTCTCGGCGAGGATGACCCATACCATGGCGTATGAAATAGAACACAATGAAATTTCAGAAAAGAACTGCAAGTCAGAAAACACAACATTTCAGAGAACAACTGTCAGAACAGCAAGTCAGAAAACACAATGACAAAACCCAAAACACATTTACAAATCACGTTACGGGAAGGGTAGGTACTAGACGTACATACAATTGTAGTCTCCTTCTGATTGGACGTGCAGTAGCCTATGTCAAATGAGAGTCTGACAACGCGAGTGACCAACCAACAACAGTTTCCGTTATCTAACTTGACATTCAAGACAAGCCTATGGAGTTTATATAGTTCTGTAAATAGCGTGCGTGGAATTCTGAAATGAGTGCACAGAGCAGTATTTTTCGCCGTTTTGACCTTGTTAAATTGGCATTTTTAAAAAAACGTGGCGTTTTAAAAAAAAAAAACAGCTAATTCGTTTTTTTCCTGAACCCGTGTGGTTGCGTTCTTCCATCACTTTCCCATAAATGTATTAACACAATGCAGGTTTGGCTTCGAATTCTTTATTGACTAATGCTTAGTTTTAGTGGCCATGTGTCCACAGTACCAAGTAGGAGCCTATAGATTCACTTCAGCCTCTCTCAATGATCTAAACCTGCATTGATTGTGTTAATGAGTTTTGGAAAACGAGCTCCACCTGGCTGCTCCACCACCCGATCAATGATGGTGAGGTTAGACCAGATCTGTTCACCAGAGATCTTGCATGTTGCTGAACGATCGTGCCCATTAAATTTGTTTACGTAATGTTGTGTTAATTTACGTAACGTAAAAGCGAACTTACTGATATTAAGATTTCTGAGTAGCTAGCAGCAGCACCGATGTTATTTCCTGACTACTATCTGCAACAAATGTGATAGAATGTTTGCCGTCTCGATTAAGTGATTGAGTGTTTTCTCATTGGATAAGGCTAGAAGGCCATACATGAATTATGATTTTAAAATATCTAACCTTTCCTCCAGCAGAATTAGGCTATAGCTACCATAGGCAAATTACGATACCTCCTTTACAATTGCTCCATTTCAGTGGCGCAGTGCTTCGCTCTATGCACCAGGGTCGATTCTACTCATAAGTTTTCCACTCACAATATATTGTTTTATTGCATTTTAAAGGCGTTCTGGGTGTGGGTGTTTTGTTCCTCTACTTTCAATTAACCAGTCCCTCTGCCTTGCTGAATAAAATTAATACTATTGTTTCAACATATGTCCACTAGGTGGCATTCAGACACCTTTCAGTGTTAGTGTGTAGCATATGCTATTTAAGTTTATTTTTTAATAAACCAGTTCATAACACATATAGCCTACAGATTATTTTGTCCTTATTTAAAATGTGAAATACCTCTAATCAGCATAATCATAAAATGCCAATTTGCCTTTAGTTAATCTGATATTTTTCAAATGCCTAAAAACACAAGAAGAATCCAAATGCAAAACGGAAACATTATCCCTGTGCCAAATATACACTGCTCAAAAAAATTAAGAAAACACTTAATCATCACAGTATAACACCAAGTCAATTAAACCAAACCGGCCATGCTGGATGATGTTGCAGGCAGCATAACATTCGCCACGGAGTCTCCAGACTCTTTCACGTCTGTCACATGTGCTCAGTGTGAACCTGCTCTCATCTATGAAGAGAACTACAGGACGTCGGGACCTCATGGCACCCTCACGGAGTTTGTTTCTGACAGTTTGGTCAGAAACATGCACATGAGTAGCCTGCTGGAGGTCATTTTGTAGGGCTCCGGCAGTGCTCCCCCTGTTTTTCCTCGCACAAAGGAGCAGATACCGGTCCTGCCGCTGGGTTGTTGCCCTTCTGCGGCCCTGTCCAGCTCTCCTCGTGTAACGGCCCGTCTCCCGGTATCTCCTCCACGCTCTTGAGACTGTGCTGGAAGACACAGCAAACCTTCTTGCGACGGCTCATATGGATGTGCCATCCTGGAGGAGCTGTGCAACCTGAATGGGCTGCAGGTACCGCCTCATGCTATCAGTAGTGACAAGGGCACGAGCAAAATGCAAAACTAGAGAAAAATCAGTCAGGAAGGATAAGGAGAGAGAAATGGTCTGTGGCCACCACCTGCAAAACCATTTACTTTTTGGGGGTTGTCTTGCTGTTGACTCTCCTGTCCATCTGTTGTCAATTTAATTTGCACCAAAGCAGGTGAAACTGATTCACAATCGTTTACGCTTCCTAACTGGACAGATCGATATCCCAGAAGTTGAATTGACTTGGTGTTATACTGTGTTGATTAAGTGTTCCCTTCATTTCTTTGAGCAGTGTAGTAAGCACTGATTTAATTGAACTGACAATCCCATGAGTAGAATACTGGCCAAGACAACGTAGCTGACAGGCTAGCAAATCAATTCGGTTTAAATTGTCAGTAAAGGCTGTTATTTCTTCAAGGTTAGTCGCTGAAATTCAGGGGAACATAGAAAACTTGCCAAATGTCCATTCTTCCCCCCTCCTCTTCGTATTCCATTAAATCTTTGTCACCTAGTAGCACATGATGCATAGAGCTAAACTAAGCTGCGCTAATGAAATGGAGCAATTGTAAATAAGGTTTCAGTAATTAGCTTTCCTATGGTAGCCTATAATTGTGCCACAGTGGTTCCCAAACTCAGTCCTGGGGTACCCCTGTTTGTTTTCTGCAATCCTTGAATTTTAACAAGCTGTAAATGTTTCATAATTATGTGCTTTCATTTAGCCTCTTAAGCTACATTATGTCATAAATATGCATGCAATGAAGAATAAAACTCCCATGTTCCCGTTTTGCTTATTGTGCTATAAGCCTATTGCAAACAATTAAAAAAATAAATTAACTGATCAAATTAAAAACTGTTCTTTAATAATTTCTCTCTTAAACTCATCAACACAATGCAGGTTTGGCTCGTTGTCATTTGCTTTATCTTGGAATTCTTCATTATCTACTAATGGTTAGTTTTATTGGCATATGTGTCCACGCTATCACCAATTACAAGCCTATTGATTGGTTATTTGAGGTAACTACATTTTTTACATGATCAAAATACAGGCTGTGGTGAATCAATGGGTCAAAAACAAAGCAAATGACAACGAGCCAACCCTGTATTGTGTTAATACGTTTAAGAGCAAATGATGGAAGAACTTAACCACACAGGTTCGGGAAAAAAACGAATTAGCCGTTTTTTTTGGAAAGAAAATGCAGTGTTTTTCACTGTTTTTGAGTTCATAAAAACTCAATTTTTATGCCATTTTAACAAGCTCAAAACAAACTGTTCTGTGCACTAATTTCAGAATTCCATGCACGCTATTTATGGAACTAAATAAACTCCATAGGCTTGTCTTGAATGTCACGTTAGATAACGAAAACTGTTGTTGGTTGGTCACTCAGAATCTCATTTGACATACTGCGTGTCCAATCAGAAGGAGACTACAATCTACCATCATGTAGGCCTAGTACCTACCCTTTCCGTAACGTGATTTGAAAATGTGTTTTGGGTTTTGTCGTTGTGTTTTCTGACTTGCATTTGTTCTCTGAAATGTCGTTGTGTTTTCTGACTTTCAGTTGTTTTCCGAAATGTCGTTGTGTTTTGTAAATTGTTGGTGTGTTTTCCGAAATGTCGTTGTGTTTTATACCCGTCAGCTTCCGTAGTACTGTAATGACATCTGGAGCGCATTTTCAGAACTCAAATGTCCGTCTATTGCAGTGCGCGAGTTTTCCTTTGAATGACAATTCTAGGTGTAAATGACAATTTACGCATTAGGGTGTTATCAGCAAATGGAAAGCCATTTTTAATGGATAGCCATTGTCCCATAACAGACGATTGTCCCCCCAGAAGATTACAGGAATTATTGGCAAATATAGGCAAATATATAAGTCATAGCTTGATCCAGAATAATTGCGAATAGTCTATAGCCGATACATGTAACCTTACACATACCATCGCACATCGCCTGGATGTTGATGGAGTGGGCTGAAAACAATTTAATTTGTCATTCCCCTTCGCTGAAAGACAGGTAGCTATGTGGTCTTTGACCTATGGACCCTTTTATTATTATGCATTTGTTTATATATAGCCTACACATTAATAATATTTCACAATGTAATCTTTATATTTTTAGTCGTGCTTGTGTGCGCCCCTGTGTGTAACAGACTGGAGAGTGTACGCGCGTTGTGCACACGCCTATGTAGACACACTTATATGCGCCATTCAAATAACATGTAAACAAATGCACATGTTTGTGGTGGTTTTAGCGCAAGTGCATTCTGCTGCCCTCAAGATAGCAATATACCAAAAATAATCCTGGCCACTCCTCATCTTAAGACCAACACGTCCAGTTCACTTGTAATGGGCGCAAGAATACACAATATTTAAATGACGTGAACGCAAGGCGTTATAATGAACCATGTGCCGGGTGTAAGATAGCAAAAAAACTTGCGTTTGGGTTAGCACCACTTAGCGCCTGGTGTAACATAGAGGGCCCCTGATCTGACGTAAATAGAACTCCAAAGAGACTGGTCAAATGCTTGTAAGCGTCCAAGTGATGTTCAAGGCATGCCACTAGCTTATCAATGACCACATAAAATGTTTCTATTTTGAAATTCTCCCTCCCCTCAAGTGTCACACCTGGCTCTGAGCTCTCATCTGCAAATGTTTTGCGTTTCCTCTTTCGCTGAAGATCGTGCGGCTGCCCTTTCAAAAGCCTGAAACTGGTCTCGCTGTCCCGCCACAAAATCCCTCAACGAAGACAAAAGCTGTGCTGCTACAGAGACGTCAATGTCCCTTTTCTGTAGGTGCATGCTTGTAGCGTGGAACCAGTGAAGTATGATGTCCCAGAAACGTGCCATGAACACTGTCGTGTATTAGCTACATAAATGATATTGTATGGATACCAAGTTACTATGCTGTTTCATACATCTTGTAATCCTCGCTCTTGGGCATTGTGCGCGCGTGCGCTGTTTACCTGTATTCTAAGACGTGCCTAGTAAAGTGTTGAATGCAACTACGAGTCCGCTTCGTCAATATATCACAGTAAACTGGCGACGAGGATAAACCTAACGTTTTCTTGCGGGGAAGGAGAGACACACGGTGTCGATACTAGTGAGTACAATGGCCCTGTTTGGAAGAATTGACGAGTTTAAGCCAGAAAATGAACAATGGTCGGCATACATTGAGCGAGTGGAGCAGTTCTTTGAAGCTAACGATGTCACCCAGGCTAAACAAGTAGCCACGTTGCTAAGTGTAATGGGCGCAGCTGCTTACGGACTTTTGACAAATCTGGTGCAGGCCGATAAACCTAAGGACAAAACACTTGACGAAATAGTGGCCATTCTCAAGGGACATTTTGAGCCAAAGCCTTTATTAGTGGCCGAAAGGTTTCGTTTCAACAGGTGTAACCAGAAAGCTAGCCAGCCGGTGGCTCAGTATGTTGCCGTGTTGAAACAATGCGCTGCTAACTGCGAGTTTGGCGCAAACCTGGATGCATCGCTGAGAGATCGGTTCGTCAGTGGAATAAGAAACGAAGCCTGCCAGAGAAGATTATTATCTGAAAATGATCTCACTTTCGCCAAAGCTTTTGAGATCGCCCTCAACATGGAGACTGCCGAGAGAGATGCACGTCAACTGAGAGGTGAGGGTGACAACGTCGGCGCTGCAAGCGTTCACATGGTGAGGCCACAGCAGGGGAACAAAAACTGCTACCGGTGCAAAGGAAAAAATCACCAGGCAAATGAGTGCCGTTTCAAAGAGACTAAATGCCATAATTGTGGAAAAACTGGACACATTATAAAAGCATGCCGTTCTAAGAAACAAACAGAGAACGGTTGGACGTCACAGGGCAGAGGACAGCAAAAGAAATACACACAAAAATATGTGGAGGCTGAATAAGACACAGAGCTGGGTTTGTTCAGTATATTGACTGTGACAAGTGAAGACGAGGACCTGTACAAAGAGACATTTACTGTAGCTGATGTTGCCTTAGAGATGGAGATAGATACAGGGGCTACTAGGAGTGTAATGTCACAGGGAACATACAAAGAGAAATTCTCACATTTGCCACTGCAGCAAACTAAGGTTAAGCTTAAAGCTTATAATGGAGGTCACATCCCTGTGTTGGGACAGATTACAGCAAAGGTAGTCTATGTGGATCAAACAGTTGATTTGCCACTGTTAGTTGTTAAACGGTGTGGGTCAACACTGTGTGGCAGAAATTGGTTAAGGAAGCTGGAACTTAACTGGCAGCAGATAATAAGTCTTGAGGAAACAAAGGGTAAGTCACTTAGTGATGTGCTGCAGAAATACTCAGAAGTGTTTAGAGAAGAGTTGGGGACTCTTAAAGATATAAAATCCTCAATCATAGTGAAACCTGAGGTACCAGCTAAATTCTGTAAGCACAGACCCCTCCCATTTGCTATGAAAGACAAAGTTGAGGCAGAGCTTAGGAGGCTGGAGGAAGCTAATATTATTTCTCCAGTTAAGCACAGTGAATGGGCAGCACCCATAGTGCCAGTGCTAAAAAAGGATAAGTCGCTCCGCATATGTGGGGATTATAAGGTGTCAGCAAATCAGGCAGTGGAAACTGAGACCTACCCCTTACCACGTTTAGAGGAGCTGTTAGCAACCCTTAGTGGAGGTAAGATTTTCTCTAAGATAGACTTAGCAGCAGCTTACCAGCAGGTTTTGCTAGATGATGATTCCAAGAAGTACACTACTATCAACACCCACAGGGGACTGTTTGTGTATAACAGACTTCCTTTCGGAATCAGCTCCGCACCCTCCATTTTCCAGCGGATTATGGAAAATCTGATGAAAGAATTGCCAGTAGTTGTTTTCCTCGATGACCTGCTCGTCACGGGACGCACAGAGAAAGAGCATCTCGACAACCTCCAAAAGGTGTTACAGTGCCTACAGGAAAATGGATTACGGGTAAAACGTCCCAAGTGTGAATTTGCCAAAAAATGGATAGAGTATCTGGGCCATGTACTGGATGAGCATGGCATTCACCCCTCAACAGACAAGATGAGAGCTATACAGGAGGCTCCTGCTCCTACCAACATCACAGAGCTCCAGGCTTTCTTGGGACTGTTTAATTATTATGGAAGATTTGTGCCACAGCAGAGCACAGTCTTGGCACCACTGTACAAACTGCTCAGAGCAGATGTGAAATGGAAATGGACTGGGGAGCAACAAGCTGCTTTTGTTAAGTGCAAAGAGCTGCTGACTAGTGACCAAGTTTTAGCTCACTACGACCTCAGTCTGCCACTCACTCTAGCATGTGATGCCTCTGCATATGGCATCGGAGCAGGTATCCAACACACCATGCCGGATGGAAAGGAGAGACCAGTTGCTTATGCTTCCCGCACATTCAACCCAGCTGAGAAAAATTATTCTCAAATTGAAAAGGAAGCTCTGGGACTGATATATAGTGTAAAGAAATTCCACCAGTACTTGTGGGGTAGACACTTTACCCTAGTGACTGACCACCGCCCCCTAGTGACACTGTTTGGTGAGCACAAGAGTCTGCCTACTTTGGCTGCTGCACGTATACAGCGGTGGGCAATTATACTATCAGCTTATGACTACCACATTGTTTATTGCAAGTCAGAGGAGCACAGTAACGCGGATGGACTTTCCCGTTGCCCTTTGCCAGAGACCAGCGACGCAGGAACCGCTGGGTCCACAGCACAAGTCCACTCACTGCTGGAGGAGCATCTGCAGGCAGCACCACTCAACGCCACACAAGTTGCTCAGGCGACACGCACCGACAGTGAACTTTCCAGAGTGTATAAGTATGTAATGGAAGGCTGGCTTAACCAGGTAGAGCCACACTTGAAAGCATTTTCCAAAAGGAGAAGTGAGCTGTCCATAGAGCAAGGCTGTGTACTATGGGGCACCAGAGTCATCATACCCTCAAAAATGAGAAAAGTGGTGTTGAAAGAAATTCACTCTGGGCACCAAGGCATAGTGAAGTCAAAGTCTCTAGCTCGCAAATATGTTTGGTGGCCAAACCTTGACTCTGAGGTGGAGCAAATTTGCAAGGAATGTGAGACTTGCCAGCTGGATCAAAAAATGCCGCAGCAGGTTCCACTACACCCGTGGGAGTTTCCAGGAGAATCCTGGTAAAGACTTCATGTTCAACATGTTCATGATTGTTGTTGACGCGCTGGAAGTGTTTCGTATGTGACAAATCACCGCGCAGGCTACCATCACGAGGCTGAGGAGAATGTTCGCCTCCTTTGGTCTGCCTGAGCAGATAGTGACTGACAACGCTACCACATTTACATCGGAGGAGTTTCAGACTTTTGTCAAGCAGAATGAAATTCTGCACACTGCAAGTGCCCCGGGACATCCAGCAACAAATGGCCTGGCAGAGAGATACGTCCAGACGTTTAAGGCAGGTATGAAAAAGCTTGCCAACACTAACATGAACATAGAGGACAAGATTTCTCTGTTCCTATTGCAGTACCGATCTACGCCAAACTGCACTACTGGACAGTCCCCAGCAGACCTGTTCCTACACAGGCACATCCGGACAAGGCTAGATTTCCTCTTGCCTTGCACTAAGGAGAGAGTGCGTAAGAAACAGTATCAACAAAAGGATCGCCATGACTACAGTGCTGCAGACCGATCCTTTGAAGTGGATGACACCGTGTATCTGCGAAGCACTGTGGGGGGAGACCACAAATGGATTCCTGGAATGGTGGTGAGACAGACTGGCCCTGTGTCGTATGAAGTCCGGGAGCATGACTCCGACACAGTGCACCGACGACATGGAGATCAGCTGCGAGCCCGAGCCGTGGCTGAACAGGAAACTGAACATGATGAACAAGAATTTGGACATGATGCACATGAGACTGAACCACAGGCAGAACTGGATGTAAGCAAAGACAGTTCTCATGATATTGTGGACTCAACCAGGCAGACACCCAAACTCCCTGAGCCCGAACCAGTGGCTTTGAGGCGCTCACACCGTGAGATTAAACCACCGGAGCGTTATAGGCAATAGACTATCCTATTACTATGGACTGTGTTTATTTACACCTACACAGACAGTCTGAACATTAAAGTAACGTAACGCACACACATAACCTAACACCCACTTTCTTTAATGTTACTTAAGGAAATGTTATTTTGTTGAAGGAAAAGTGTTTAAAAAGACAAAAAGTGTCTTGTGTATTGTTGAAGGAAACATTTCATTTAAACTGAGGCTATGTTTGATGTGGTTTTATTGTCTGCAGTTAGGAAAAATGGTTATTGGTATTACCGGTATCATATCGGATCATTTTGGTTGTAAATGTTCTCAGCTAAAAGGGGAGAAGATGTGGTGTATTAGCCACATAAATGATATTGTATGGTTACCAAGTTACTATGCTGTTTCATACATCTTGTAATCCTCGCTCTTGGGCATTGTGCGCACGTGCGCTGTTTACCTGTATTCTAAGACGTGCCTAGTAAAGTGTTGAATGCAACTACGAGTCCGCTTCGTCAATATATCACAAACACCATCTCTAAAGTGTCCAATTTAGCACATAGTCCAGCGGCCTCAATTCGAGTATCTTTTTTCTCATTATCATCATTGCACATACCACCGAAGGCCTCTCTAATGTGGGTGTCATTCCTCCACAGTGCCTTGGTTGACTCTGCCCGAGCACTCCATCGAGTACTGGACAGAGATTTTAATGTCATTCTGACATCTGTCTTCTGAAAGACTTTCCCCCATCTGTGTGTGGATGAAGAGCAACATGTGTACAGTGACTGCAACATGTTAAAAACTCATCAGCATCTGGGCTACTGCCATCTAAGGTGTTAACACCAACTAAGTTAAGTGAATGCGCTGCACAAGGCACATACTCTATCAGAGGGTTTTTTCATTTCAGGTGGACCTGTAGCCCATTGTATTTTCCTGACATGTTGCTTGCATTGTTATATGACTGACCTCTACAGTTTGAGAGGTCCAACCCAAGGCCCTCCACCATCAAAGTCACAGAGTCTGCTACCAATTTTACCAGTATGGCTCTCAATTGGCTCAAAGCCCAAGAATCGCTCTACCACATTCCCGTTAACAAACTGGAATATGAACATCAATTGGTCCACATGGACACTGTGCCTCTTCCTTTTCCGCCAAACGTTTTAATATGTTCAGCTAAGAATGGGTCAAATTGTGATTCTAGGCAATTCTAGGATGCCATAGAAATTACCGTTATGGGTTGACCCAAACCGTTCATCATCTCCCGTAAACGCAAGTCCTCTTTCGCCCAAGAACTTGATCACTGCTACAACTCTTTTCAAAATGTCCCTCCAGTATTTACATTCCCCATCAAGTTGCTGCATGAGATCTGCATCTATAGCACTGCCCTTTGTTCATTGGTGCAAGGCAAGCATGCATGATCTGTGTTCTGTACTTTTTTCGTGTTCCCCTATTCTTTCAGAGTGCTTCCAGTCACTAAACCCATGACTAAAGCCACGAGCTTGCTGGAGAACAGTTTGCATGCAAAACAGTACACACCAACCTGTTGAGGGTGAGTACAGTAGCCACTGTCTAGAAACCTTCTGCCCATTTGGCAATATACAGTTCAGAAGTTCATTGTTGAAACTTCTAGTCTTTCCACCAAGGGCTCTATCTCGGACTGAACCTGGATATTTTTCACTGCGGTTTTAGAAGGGGACTGCTCCTCTTTCAATAAGCACTGACATAACAATGTCACTGGAAGTGCTTTGCCATAATGCAGGCTCAGTGATCTCATAACCCCAGGAAATAGCTTGGTTGCTGATTTGATTCTTGTGAACTGCCCAACTGCTCCTGAAGTGGAAATGATGGGTCTTCAAAGGATGAATCTGGGGGAGTGACAACATTACTCGAAACGGAACTAGTGCTAGTTCCTGACAATAGTGCTGCTGTCATCATTATTACTATCAGAGGGTTTTTGAAAGAAGTTGGCAATAAGTGGAACACTTTGAAGCAAAACTGCTTCTCTTGCTTCCTTTTCTTTTTTGGCTTTCCTTTTGGAAGCACCACTATTCCAATGTTTGTGGTCCATATTTCAGAAATAGTATGCTATTTATATGAATATATTTATAGCATATGTCAATACTTGTATAAATAAATTATAATTGAATTAATATATATTTATAATGACAACACCTTTCAAATACTGTTGTTGGAAAATACAATCAAGTGATTGTATTTTATAGTCTACTTGTACCTAAAGGCAGCTTTGAGTAGATTAAAAAAAAAAAAATAGAAAAGCACATAAAATAAAATAACCCTAACCCTCGAGGGATTGTTGAAATAGCCTTTAAAAAGTCTGTTGTTTTTATAAAAGTCTCTGAATATATTACTGTGGCGCAGTGGCGGATTTAAGTATGGGCGACATCTTGCCGGGGGCGGCACGGGGCGCCCGCACAATAAAATTTGGAATGGTGACATTTGGTTTTCTATCGCTCATTTGCACGTCACATCAATGATATCATGTCACCGTGTGGGTCAATTAACCTTGTCAGAGTGGGCGCTCTGATTCTAGTTTGTGTGCTACTGCCTGCGCCTGGGAAGGTCTCCCACTCAGAAGTACAAGATGGGAAGGGGGCGGGGGTAGGTTGACCTCAGGTCTCCCCACTGGAAGCCAGAGGTAGGGGGAGTGGGGGAATCTATCAAATAGCGCACGGTAATGCTTTGCACTTTTGTTACATTAGAGTTGACTGAGATTAATTCAACAGAAGACATATGGAAAATAGCCTTTTTAATTAACCTTCTTAAATGTAGCTATTCAGCTCGTTTCAATTGACAATATAAATGTAGTAACAGGGTGTTCAAAATGTTGCTTTTAAAACTCTGATCATGATAATGTGTGTAGCCTGCAGCAAAACGATTACAACCTAACTAGCACATTATTGATTTGGTTAACTTTCATTGAGGTGACATCATAAAGGTTTTTTGTGATTGTATTGACTAGGTCCTGAGCTCAGAAAGGGGAATTGCCAATGCTGTAGGCTAACTTAAAAGACGTCGACTTTTTGATATTGATGAGTCTTATTTTTATACAGGTGCAGCTCAAAAAATTAGAATATCGTGAAAAACTTCAATATTTTTTGTCACTCATGTCAGAAAGTGAAACTCATATATTATATAGATTCATTACAAATAGAGTGAAATATTTCAAGCCTTTATTTCTTGTAATTTTGATGATTATGGCTTACAGCTAATGAAAACCCAAATTCAGTGTCTCAGAAAATTAGAATATTACATAAGATCAATAAAAAAGGATATTTTAAACAAAAATGTCAGCCTTCTGAAAAGTATGTTCATTTCTACGCACTCAATACTTGGTTGGGGCTCCTTTTGCATGAATTACTGCATCAATGCGGCGTGGCATGGAGGCAATCAGCCTGTGGCACTGCTGAGGTGTAATGGAAGCCCAGGTTGCTTTGATAGCGGCCTTCAGGTCATCTGCATTGTTGGGTCTGGTGTCTCTCATCTTCCTCTTGACAATACCCCATAGATTCTCTATGGGGTTCAGGTCAGGCGAGTTTGCTGGCCAATTAAGCACAGTAATACCATGGTCATTGAACCAGCTTTTGGTACTTTTGGCAGTGTGGGCAGGTACCAAGTCCTGCTGGAAAATGAAATCAGCATCTCCATAAAGCTTGTCAGCAGAAGGAAGCATGAAGTGCTCTAAAATTTCCTAGTAGATGGCTGCGTTGACTGTGGACTTCAGAAAACACACCAACACCAGCAGATGACATGGCACCCAAAATCATCACTGACTGTGAAAACTTCACAGTGGACTTCAAGCAACGTGGATTCTGTGCCTCTCCACTCTTCCTCCAGACTCTGGGACCTTGATTTCCAAATGAAATGCAATATTTACTTTCATCTGAAAAGAGGACTTTGGACCACTGAGCAACAGTCCAGTTCTTTTTCTCCTTAGCCCAGGTAAGACGCTTCTGACATTGTCTCTGGTTCAGGAGTGGCTCACACGAGGAATGCGACATTTGTAGCCCATGTCCTGGATTCGTCTGTGCGTGGTGGCTCTTGATGCACTGACTCCAGCCTCAGTCCACTCCTTGTGAAGCTCCCCCAAATTCTTGAATGGATTTTGCTTGACAATCCTCTCAAGGCTGCGGTTATCCCTGTTGCTTGTGCACCTTTTCCTACCACACTTTTTCCTTCCACTCAACTTTCTATGAATATGCTTGGATACAGCACTCTGTGAACAACCAGCTTCTTTCGCAATTACCTTTTGTGGCTTACCCTCCTTGTGGAGGGTGTCAATGACTGTCTTCTGGACATCTGTCAAGTCAGCAGTCTTCCCCGTGATTGTGTAGCCTACTGAACCAGACTGAGAGACCATTTATAGGCTCAGGAAACCTTTGCAGGTGTTTTGAGTTAATTAGCTGATTAGAGTGACACCATGAGTTTCCAATATTGAACTTTTTCACAATATTCTAATTTTCTGAGACACTGAATTTGGGTTTTCATTAGCTGTAAGCCATAATCATCAAAATTACAAGAAATAAAGGCTTGAAATATTTCACTCTATGTGTAATGAATCTATATATATGAGTTTCACTTTCTGAAATGAGTGACAGAAAATATTGAACTTTTTCACGATATTCTAATTTTTTGAGCTGGACCTGTATTTTTATTTTTATATAGTTTTAAATGTTACAATTATTTATTTGTGTTTTTCCAAATGTCTGAATAAAAATTACAGTTAGGGCAGAATGGTGCAGGGGGGTTCGCCCCGGGTGCCATACAAGCTAGAACCGCCACTGCTGTGGCGTACCAAGCAAGAAAACAGGCATCTGTCTGTGGCTTTTCCGACCAAGAAATGTCTTATATACCTGCCTGACAGAGAGAGAATTATGTTGCTTTCTTTTCATTGGCTGAACAACCAACAAAGGTTTCTGATAAGTCAGTGAAATGACTTGGTGAGAGACGATGCACATAGGCCACACCCCATCGATGGGGAGGGGGAAAAAAGACCTCGTAAGAGCCGTCGACAATTTTCATGTCAACATTAGCATTATCTACTTCCTGTCATGGTCCGTGGCAATTCTTTCCTGTTTCACTATGGTTCTTGCCCTATCTCTCCGGTTAGCAGTCTATCGGATTTTTTCCATGTTCCGGTTCGGGGTTTTGCTTCTCCCCGCCTATCATTCGTTTCACCTGTCCGATTACCTGCTAGATATTGAAGTCCCTCACTTCCGCTTCCTGGCACTTCTTTGTCATTTCGTGCCTTCACGTAGTTAGGGTTGATTAGAATATACAGGTGCAGCTCAAAAAATTTGAATATCGTGAAAAAGTTCAATATTTTTTGTCACTCATTTCAGAAAGTGAAACTCATATATTATATAGATTCATTACACAATAGAGTGAAATATTTCAAGCCTTTATTTCTTGTAATTTTGATGATTATGGCTTACAGCTAATGAAACCCAAAATTCAGTGTCTCAGAAAATTAGACTATTTTGCTTTAACATATTTTTAAAGTATCATATTTAATATTTGGTCGCATATACTTTGCATGCTGTTACTTCCTGAGGTCTGTGACCAATCAACATCAAAAGACTCTCGATATCTTATTTTCAGGTACTGTTACAAGCGATAATATAACCTCTCTGCTATTTGAACTGATCTCCAAGGGAATCTGGGGGTGAGACTAGATTCAGCTGTAAATTACACTGGTACAGTATGGAACACATGGCTGGCTAAATGGCTGTAAGTCATCAAGGGTCTGAGCTATCGAACGAGCCCCAACTTCAGACTTCAGGAAGTAACTGCATGCAAAGTATATGCCAGCAGCCATACCACCATGCACTCTGCTCCTGCTGCATGACTGAAGCTAAGCAGGTGTGGGCTTGGTTAGTACTTGGATGGGAGACCTCCTGGGAAAACCAGGTTGCTGCTGGAAGTAGTGTTGGTGGGCCAGTAGGGGGCAGTCTTCCCTCTGGTCAAAATAAAAACCCCAATGCCCCAGTGCAGTGATGGGGACACTGTGCTGTAGGGGATGCCGTCTTTCGGATGAGACGTTAAACCGAGGTCCTGACTCACTGTGGTCATTAAAGATCCCATGACACTTATCGCAAAGAGTAGGGGTTTCCCCGGTGTCCTGGCTAAACTCCCAACCCAGGCTCTTTCAATCTGCCACTGAATCATCCCCCAGTTTAATTGGCAAAAAAAAAATATTCTCTCCCTCTCCACCTCAGCTGATGTGGTGAGCATTCTGGCACAAAATGGCTGCCGCTGCATCACCCAGGTGGGTGCTGCACATTAGTGGTGGTTGAGGCGAGTTTCCCCCTCATCATTGTAAGCGCTTTGAGTGTCGAGAAAGGCGCTATATAAATGCCAATAATTATTATTATTATTATGCGACCAAATATTAAATATGATACTTTAAAAATATGTTAAAGCAAAATATTCTAATTTTCTGAGACACTGAATTTGGGTTTTCATTAGCTGTAAGCCATAATCATCAAAATTACAAGAAATAAAGGCTTGAAATATTTCACTCTATGTGCAATGAATCTATATAATATATGAGTTTCACTTTCTGAAATGAGTGACAAAAAATATAGAACTTTTTCACGATATTCAAATTTTGAGCTGCACCTGTTGCTGCTCTATATTTTCATAACTAGATTGGCTTTAGCTGCCCTTGAAGCGCTTTAGGGATTAGTCCCTTTCATTATTTTTGTTTCTGACTCTCTTCTTCTCTCTGCTATATTGAGAGTGAGAGGTTTATTTTTATTTCATTTATTTTTCTTATCGGGCGTTATAGTCTACGTTCCGAAGGTGATTCTTTGTTTTCTCCTTTTCGAGCTTATGCTTGTGTATTTTGTCAGGATTCTGTATTTTGTTTGTTTATCTGTGTATTTACATTATTTATTTATTTATTATTTATTTATTTATCATTTTGCATTCCGTTTAATTTATGGTTTCACTGTTCTGTGTTTTCAGTGCCGTCACTCCCTTCGTCACACTTTTCGGGAGCCTTTTGTGATTGCGGTTTTTCTCTGTATTTCCTCTGTCATGCACTTCCTTCTTAACTAATTTTCTCATTGTATATAATACTAATTAACAAACTACTACTAACAGCTTAGATTTAGGTTTTGCACTAATTAACTAACTCACTAACGTAATCTTAGTTTCTATCTGCAGCTGTCTCTCTTTCTACCTGTTCTATTGCTTATCATCTTTCTTTTTATTAAGGTTCCGGACTCAGAGACCCAAATGCAGACAAGGATAATACAGAAATGTAGTTTTATTCCAGTCCAGTGTCAAAAGCCAGGTAATCCAGAGATATCAAACGAGATCCAAAATCAAAGTCAGAAAAAGCAAAGGTCAAAACCAGAAATCAAAAGGCTAAGGTACAAAAAGGGCTAGGCTAATCAACGTAGATAAATGCAAAAGAAAAGTCGAAACCAGGAAATCAAAAGGCTAAGGTACAAAAAGGGCTAGGCTAATCAACGTAGATAAATGCAAAAGAAAAGTCGAAACCAGGAAATCAAAAGGCTAAGGTACAGATAAGGGCTAGGCTAACTCAAAAACAAAAACAAAGGGTGTCTCAAATATCTCAGCAAATCTCTGGCTTTACAACAACAGGCTCAGGAAAAGTGATCAACGTTCTGACAAGTAACAAACAGATTTGTGGGTCTATATATACACGTAGGAAAGGGAGGAGTAACAAATGACGTAAGGTTAACACATTAGGTAAACAATAATTCAATCACGAGACATAACGAAAACATGGAAGGGACTCGGAAACATGCATAGCAAACAACGGGCTCGAAGAGGAGCGGAGTATGCTCAGTAATCACGAGAGGTGAAGTCTACATACAAACAGCTGGAGCGAATTACAGAGATAGCTCAGAGGCAGTTAGAAATGCGAGTAGTACAAAGAAAGTGGAGAAGCTGGTTAACTGTTAGTATCTAACTAAGATAGACAGTTAGTTGTTAGTATACATCTATGTTAATTTGTTTAGTAAGTGCACGTAACTAATAAAGCACCCGAGTGATTGTTAGCGCGAGTTAGTAATCTATACAATTACACAGAAAGGAAATCAGGAAGTAAACAGAAAACGAAACTTCGGAAATACAGCGTTAACCCTCGGAAAATCCCGAAGTCACCCAAACAGTGCATACACGAGACAGGGTAAACAAACACACGAATACGACTCGGACAACCCACGAACAGAGGGGAATGCAATGATGATAATAAACAATAATACAAACAGACAGATATACAGAATATAACACTTTTACTACAGCTGACTCTTGTTTCCTCTTTCCCTTCTCTAATTGTATGCGCTTGTCTTTTAGTACCCAGTTCATGTTCAAGTCTATGTGTTATGTGTGAGTCCGGTCCACATATTACGTGTTACCTTATTATTTAATCTTCAGCTTCCCTCATCGTTTCATTACGCTCACCTGTTTGTCATTTCCCTTCTCTGTTTCCACACACCTGATTCCCATTGTATCTCGTCTCTCCCTGTGTATTTTAACCCTGCGTCTCAGTCTGTCTCTTGTCAGAACATTGATCACTTTTTCTGTGCTTGTTATAATAAAGCCAGTGATTTGTTGAGATTCCCGAGACACCCTTTGTACGACTTTGATTTCTGCCTGCCGATTCTGTTTTGTTTGCTTTTTGTTATTTTGGTTTTTGACTTCTGCTTGTTTCATGACTTTGCCCTTGCCTGCCGCTCCTGTACCTTCGCCCGTGATTTCTTGGTTACTGATTTTTGGACTGTCTCACTATTCTTATTGCCTGTCAATTTGGATCGGTCAACATCTGATTACCTGGCTTTTGATTTTGGACTGGAAATAAACATCTTTTGCTACATCCTGGTCTGCGCTTTGGTCTCTGAACATTTCCTGACATATTTTTGTTTGGGAGTCTCTGTTCTTTTACCTTTCTGCTCGTGTCTATGAGCCACACCCGTGTTAATGGGTTGTTTATTATTTTGCTACTGAGACTCCTTTAGTGGTCCTCACGTTGGTGAGTGACTTGTTCTGTAATCGTGTTTTGTTTACTCATATTTGGCTCATCGTTACAAACCTAAACCCTTATGTAATATCCAGATACCCAGTAGGCTGATGTATTACGGTATATTGTAAGGACTATACGTAGACCGTATACGTCATCACGTTTAGTAGAAGCGCCAACTGGATATATGTGATACAATGCCTTGCGCGTAGGGTTCCCGGTTCTCGTGTGAGAAATAAAGCACCATTCATGCGGAGCTCCGTCTGATCATTTGTAATACAGTATAGCGTATGTATAAATGTTACAATGGCGACGAGGATCTAAGTACGAGACACAGTCAACCGAGTCTTCCAAAAGACAGGAAAATCGCGTGCTGATGAAAAGATAAGTTAACCGGAGCTTATAGCCTAGCCAGCACCGAAAGTAACGTGAGCTAGCTGCAGAATGTCGTTAGCTAACAGCCCGTCTGTACCATCATTTGATTCGGAGAGTGAACCGAGCTCTGTCGGGCCACGGTGGACCAAGTGGGTTTCGAGATTTGAGAACTACACTACAGCTGTGAACATAACCGGGGATGCAAGACTGAAAGCCCTTCTGTTGCATTTAGCCGGCGAAAGAGTGCACGACATATACGACACGTTGGCGGCGGAGGCTGACAAGTATGCTGAAGTGAAAGCCAAACTCACTGAGTACTTCTCGCCGAGAAAGAACGTTCAGTATGAGGTCTACATCTTCAGGAAAGCTTCACAACAGTCCGGTGAGAATCTAGATGCTTACCAGACTAGACTGCGCATGTTAGCTAAATACTGCGAGTTTGGCGATGTGGACAATGAGATAAAGGCGCAGATAATCCAAAGCTGCACGTCATCCAGAGTGCGCAAATGCGGTTTGAGAGAGTCAAACAAGACATTAAAGGAACTCCTCGAATATGGCAGAACTCTGGAACTGTCTGAACTGCAGGCAAAAGGAATTGAAGAGGGTTCCAATGTAACTGTTGCAGTGAATGAAGTGCACAGATGACCTCATGAAAAGGCATACCAGAGACATACAGCAGGGGGCAGCTCAAGCGCAAAGTTCAGGAATTGCGGGGGTGAGTTTCCACACAAAAATGACTGTCCTGCAAGAGGCAAACAGTGCGCAGCATGCGGGAAGCAAAACCATTTTGCAAGACAGTGTAGGTCAAAACCTCAATATCCAGAGCAGCAAGCAGAGACACGGACATACAAGAAAAGCTATGGAAAAAAGATCAACCAGCTCGAAACACAAAGTGAGCCAGCTCAGCGTGAGTCATCCTCAAGCAGTGATGAGTCTTATGCGTACACTGTTAAAAGCAGTGGTGGTAGTAAACAGCCACAGGCACATATCAAGCTGAATGGAGACACAATACCAGCTCTAATTGACTCTGGTGCTGCAGTAAACATCGTCAGTGAAAAGACCTACAACACTTTGAGTCTCCAGCCCCGCCTACTGCACACAGATCTCAGAATACTGGCCTACGGATCCAAATATGCACTACCCATCCTAGGGAAGTTTACATGCAGAGTGGAAGCGCGGAACAAGAACAAAACAGATGGAACATTTTATGTCATCAAAGGTGAGGGCTGCTCTCTACTCAGTTTTCAGACAGCTGATGAACTGGGGTTGATTAAAATAGTACACTCTGTCAGTCCTCCTCCAGTGAGCCTCACAGTGGCAGATGAGCTTGTGAACAGTCACCCCGAGCTGTTTGAGGGCATTGGTAAGCTCAAAGACTTTCAAGTGACACTCCACATCAACCCAAATACACAGCCCACATGCCAGCCTCACCGCAGAGTTCCATTTCATGTACGCCAGAAAGTTGAAGCTGAGCTACAGAAACTTGAAGCCGAGGGCATCATAGAGACCGTGACTGGTCCAACACCCTGGGTCTCGCCCATCGTAACGCCACCAAAGCCCAAAGATCCAGACAAGGTGCGTATCTGTGTTGACATGCGCCAGGCAAACACAGCCATCCTCAGAGAGCGTCACCTCACCCCTACTATGGATGACGTCATTCATGAACTGAATGGATCGACGGTGTTCTCAAAGCTGGATTTGACGTCAGGATACCACCAGCTGGAACTACATCCCGACAGCAGGTATATAACCACTTTCACAACGCACTTGGGCCTGAGGAGGTACAAGCGCCTCAACTTTGGCATCTCCTCAGCAGCAGAGGTGTTTCAGAACGCCATCCATCAGACACTGCAGGGCATCGCCGGGGTGAAGAATCTCAGCGATGACATCATCGTCTACGGAGCGACACAAGCTGATCATGACAGGAGCCTGACAGCTGTGTTCCACCGACTCAAAGAACGAGGCCTCACACTGAACCGAAAGAAATGTGAGTTCAACAAGTCACGGCTAGAGTTCTTTGGGTTCATATTTTCAGAGGGCAGTGTCTCAGCAGACCCTAAGAAGGTCGACGCCATTCACCAAGCAGACAAGCCCAAAGATGCAGCAGAAGTTAGGAGTCTCTTAGGCATGGCGAATTACTGCTCACGCTTCATCCCCGACTTCGCTACAGTCACAGCACCCCTGAGGATGCTCACAAGGAAAGACACTCCTTGGCAGTGGGGTAAGGAACATGATGCAGCGCTGAGCACACTTCAAGAGAGTCTCACCAGCGAGACCACGATGGCGTACTTCAATCCAAACAGAGAGACTGAGCTCATCGTCGACGCTAGTCCGGTAGGACTAGGGGCAATCCTGCTACAAAAAGACAAAGGTAAGAAACACATCATCGCATATGCAAGCCGAGCACTCAGCGACGTTGAAAGGCGCTACTCTCAGACAGAGCGTGAAGCACTCGCAATCGTATGGAGCTGCGAACACTTCCACCTCTACATCTATGGCAAAAAGTTTACAATGGTGACGGATCACAAGCCACTTGAACTCATCTGGAACAACCCGAGGTCCAAGCCACCTGCCCGCATTGAACGATGGGGACTACGGTTGCAGCCATACAACCTCAAGGTGGAATACAGAAAAGGGACAGACAACCCGGCTGACTACATGTCCCGACATCCAATCCAAGCACAGACACCTGCCAAGAACACCCGTGCAACTAAAGTGGCTGAAGAATACGTGAACTTCATCGTCCAACACAGCACGCCAAAAGCAATGACACTGGATGAAATAAAGTGTGAGACACTCAAGGATCCTACACTTCAAAAGGTCAGTGCTCTCATACGCGACAACACATGGCAAACAGTCACAAACGACACAGCGCTGAAACAGTATGACCATGTGAAGAGCGAGCTCACAGTGTCACACGGAAATGACATCATACTAAAGGGCTCCAGAATCATCATTCCCTCCTCACTCGAACACAGAGTACTTCAGCTTGCCCACGAAGCACATCAGGGAATCACAAAGACAAAGGCCCTCCTAAGAGAGAAGGTGTGGTTTCCAAACATCGACCAACGAGCTGAAGCCATGGTGAGGAACTGTTTGGCATGACAGAGTTAGCGGAGGTGGAGTGTATGACTGAGTGAGTATTCATCCACGATGACTAGTAAGTGTTCACCTGTCGGCAGTGGGCCGTAGAAATCCGCACTGACGTCTTGCCAGACTCCGTCGGGGAGGTCTGGACAAGATCTTCTCGATGTTCGGCATCCCCAGAATTGTGAAAACAGACAACGGTCCCCCCTTCAACGGCGAGCAGTTCAGCAAGTTTGCAGTTTACATGGGGTTTCACCATCGTAAGATTACACCCTTATGGCCCCAAGCGAACGCCACTGCAGAGAGGTTTATGAGAACACTCGGAAAGAGCCTCCGTGTTGCCCACGCAAAGAACATTCCATGGAAGCAGCATCTCTACACATTCTTACGTGAGTACCGTGCGACGCCACACAGCACAACAACAACATCACCCGCTGAGTTGCTATTCAAATGCAGGATGCGCACAAAGATGCCTTCAGTGGACACAAAAACACCAAACAGGCGCGATGATGACCTTCGCAGGAGAGACCACAAGGCCAAAGCCAAAATGAAGGCGTACTCTGACAACCGCCGACATGCTGCGCCCTACTCTCTCCAACCTGGAGACATGGTGTTATGCTCCCAACCCAAGCGCAACAAACTCACAGCAACCTACAATCCCAAGCCATACAAAGTGACCACCGTCAAGGGCTCTATAGTCACAGCTGAGCGGAATGGACACCGTGTGACAAGGAACTCATCCTTCTTCAAGAGACTCAGCCCTGGCCTACACGACACCTCTCCATCAGCAACAGACGAAGAAGATGAGGAAGAAAACACCGACACAATCCCAGTGTTGCCAAGGTACCCTGCTAGACATAACAGACAGCCTCCACGATACCTGAGAGACTTTGAAACAGACTGAAAAGAAAAGTAAACATGGCTGACCTTATCATAGTTGACATTGTCTGCGTGACATGATTGTTTCAGTGAATCCAAGAGAGACGTTACTCTAAGACAAGTTTGTCTGTTCAACATTTGAGAATGTATTTGTGAATGCAATTCTACGTTCAATATTTGAGAATGTCTTTGAGAAAGCATTTGTGATTTGGTTTAATACACTCCAGTAATCTAATTGTTTATTTCATAGGTTATTGTGATTACAGACAGAGTGGATGTTACTAGTTATCCAAAGTAACCATTGCTACAAGTAACGGGAAGACAAGGTGAAGTTCATTGTTTCAAAAGAAAAAAAAATAAGTGATGTAATATCCAGATACCCAGTAGGCTGATGTATTACGGTATATTGTAAGGACTATACGTAGACCGTATACGTCATCACGTTTAGTAGAAGCGCCAACTGGATGTATGTGATACAATGCCTTGCGCGTAGGGTTCCCGGTTCTCGTGTGAGAAATAAAGCACCATTCATGCGGAGCTCCGTCTGATCATTTGTAATACAGTATAGCGTATGTATAAATGTTACACCTTATACTTCCATGGATCTAAAAACAGACTGTCTATGGAAAAAATTTATGGGGTTTTCCTTAATTTTTAAATATGGATTGGGTCTTTTATATATGCGTTAGTGTATGAAAAAAATATAGCTTTTGGCATTTTTTGTTTTGTTTCACAAAACCACAAGCTAATAAGCTCTCAATGAGGTTTTTATTCCCATGGCCACAGCATCCAATGTTTTGAACTAATAGTAGTTTTGAACTAATGGCACTAATAGTTAGCTAGCTAGTAGCTTTGATTTAATCATCATGACTATGGCATGCTGTTTTAACATTTATTAAACCCACTGTAGCTAGCTACCCTTTTATCTTATACCCCTTTCACACAGATGATCCGCGAACAAATGCCACCTAAAAGTTGCGTGCCGCCTAACTAGTGTGAGTTTTAGGCCGATAGATAATTAGCTGGCTTTTTAGTGCTGCTAATTTGGTTGTAAGAGCTGCTAGCTGGCAAAAATGGGCAGCTAGCTAAAATAAAAGGATTGCTAGTTACGGTAAGTCAAATAACGAA
The DNA here is from genome assembly GCA_022702515.1 of Ilyophis sp. 1 JC-2022. Classification (NCBI taxonomy): domain Eukaryota; kingdom Metazoa; phylum Chordata; class Actinopteri; order Anguilliformes; family Synaphobranchidae; genus Ilyophis; species Ilyophis sp. 1 JC-2022. The sequence continues at coordinate 48,359,184 of CM040396.1, forward strand.
CGACTTGCGGCTTGCTATAACATGACGCCCTTCAAACTGTCCTGTTATGCAGAATGAACTGACTTGTTGGTGAATATTGTATCATGTCACAGCATATTGTAGCGTGCCAACCAGTGGCTCAGTCGTACAGAAGCACTGTACTCTCCGAGAGGCTCTCGTTTTAAGCATGCACTGTATGTACCAAGGGGCCCAGGTGTTACGCTCGATGTATGCACCGAGGGGCCTGGGGGCTCTAGTGGTCAACTCACACTGTAAGCACCCAGGGGTCCGGGGGCCCTAGTGGTCAGCTCACGCTTTAAGCACTGAGGGGCCTCACATTGTAAGCGCTGCGGGGCCCAGGGGCCCTAGTTGTCTGCTCATGCTTTAAGCGCGGAGGGGCCCAGGGACCCTCACACTGTAGGTGCCGAGGGGCCCAGGGGCCCTAGTGGTCAGATCACGCTTTAAGCCCCAGGGTCCCTAGTGGTCAGCTTACGTTTTAAACACCAAGGGGTCTGGGGGCCCTCACATTGTAAGCACTGAGGGATCTGGGGGGCCCTAGTGGTGAGCTCACATTTTAAACAACAAGGGGCCTTCGGAAGTCCTTGAGCCACGCACCACGCGCGGCCTGAGGCTTGCAAGCCCCCCTAGCAGGCACTGGCCCGGTGCATAATCTTAGCTTGTCCAGCTAGGCAATCTTGAGTAGGCGACGAGTGGGAAGGCTTACACAGTCCGGTGCTCCGTGTTAACAGAGACCGCAACACTGCATGTATGGAGGAAAGTCGTGGAGGCGGAATTTGTGTGTTGGTCTGCTTGATAACACTGGAATCTCGGGACAGCGGGGGCAATTTTTAATCATGACGTTTGGCTGTAGGCTATTCCACTTGAATTCACTTAATTAGTTTGATTAATGCAATGATTCTATTGAATGTCTGTATTTAATATTGTGGCAGGGTGGGCGTGGTTAGCCTCTGCTTGCAGAGAGAGGGAGAGCTGAGCAGCTCTCGGACCCTGAGCCACAGCTGTCATAAGTTAATCAGTATCACGGGGAACCGTAATTGAATAATGGTTTAATTGTTTCTGATTGCTGTGACAGTGAGCCGGGGCTTGAAAAGGGAGAGGCGGGCGGACAATTGGGGCTGGCTGTGAACGGAGAAGGAAACGCTCCGGAAAGCCAGAGCCGGAAAAGAAAAAGTTTAAAGAAATAAAAACCCACTGTATTCTGTGTGTCTCCAGTTCTTTCCCGAGAGGTGGCACTCGACTTTGCCACAAATATGTTTGTTTGTGTGTTGTGAGTCTGCCGGTGGCTGGTGGCTACAACTGAAGTTCCCTAATGGGAAAATTTTAATTCTATTCTATATGACAGAGGCTGTGTTTTAGCTTAAATTGCAATGCCAATTGTGTGGAATAGTAGCATTTGATTGATTTGTTTTATACTAATATGGGAGTACATTGCATGTTGATGTTATACTGGACGAGGAAAATATTTAATCTCTCCTGAGAGCATGCTTCATCATTTATTGGGCTGGGAATCTGCTTCACACTGGACTTTGTAGCGTGCTGGGCTCAGTGTTCAGAGATATGGAACTTAATTTGAACTTGTGCGCTTGTGGTGAAAATTCCATCAGCCATTTGTGATGTCACAGTCCTACAGAAGGTGGGTACATAGGGCGAGGTCTATTCATTTCTTTCATGTGGTGTCACTTCCTGTATTTGCTGCCATGTGACAACCTATAGGCGTTATATGTCATCTAATAATTTAACTTGTACTTATTAGGGGTCCAGGTTAGCCATGCTAAGCATTACTATGCTGGATTTGAAGGACTGTGTTTGAAAATATGGGTTCAACTTCTGCCTAGGACACTCACCTGCTTTGACCAGGATGGCCAGCAGCTCACTCCACTCTGTACGGAACTGATTGGCACCTGTCAAGCTACCATCACCTCCGATGACACAGAGGTTAGTGATGCCAAGCTTAACCAGGTTACAAGCTGCTTTGGTGCGCCCCTCCTTTGTGCGGAAGTCCTGGCATCGAGCGCTGCCAATGACGGTACCACCCTAACACACACACACACAGACACACACACCTTTACAGCAAACAACTTTTGGCAAATCCCTAGTGTTTGTCTTCCTACTAAAGCTCATTTGAACTTTAACTTTTGTTTGAACAAGAATCAGATAACCAAAACATTCCAATTTTATATGAATGAAGTGAATACTCAGGGCAGATACACTAAGAAAGAATACAGAGAGCGGTTAGTGTTACAATGGTATGCAAAGGTTTGGGCACCTCCTGGTCAAATTGTATGTTTTGTTGATTTTCAAAGTAAAAAGATACAGCCCCTACAGGGAACAGACTAAAACATGACATATTTATGCAAGTTGTAAATTGAATTTAACATATTGCAACAAAAAAAACAGCCAACGTGGCATGTGCAGAAGTTTGGGCACCCTGTCAGTCAACACCTCCTTTGGAAGAAAAGCTTCCAAATGTTTCTTGTAGCCAGCAGACAGTCTTTCTATTCTTGCTTTAGGAATTTTTCCCACTAATCTAGTTCACTGACTCAGGGAAATTAGCTTCTAGGATTTGTTGATATTTAGTTAAATACATTCTTACTTCCACCTGCACAATATTTACTGTGCCACTGGCTGCCACATACCCCAAAGCATAAGAGATCCACCGCCATGCTTTACAGTTGGCAAGGTGTTCTTTTCTTCAAATGCTTCCCTAGTTTTCTCCAAATGTAACTTTGTACTCAAGTGAGTATGTCAGACGTGGGCAGAGTCTGGTTTTTGGAGACAACGCTACACTATGGTTGCTCGCAGATGCGTCATGCCCATTCAAGCTGGGGGGGCACGTGCCCCACCAGATTTTGGATATCTGGATTTTTTATATTTTTACTTTATTTTATTACTATTATTTTTTATAATACGTAGTTATGATCATTTTATATTATGAGTCAAACGTATTCTTCTAATTATGTCATAGATCATACCTCAAAAAGTCACACACCCCCTTTCCCTATGGTATTGTTTTCTTCCTAAAGTTGCAGGATGAAATCGGTTCGCAACAGCAGGTACGCACGCACACAGCACTCTGTTGCGCATCAATGCTGGAAGAGATTTGTTGGAGGTGTGTTGCTGAAGTGGTTAGTAGAGCATCAATCCCCTTTTCAAATGTGTGGAAATTAAATGCAATTAGTTATACAAACTTAATTGCATTTGAGAAATATAGATAGTTAAGATAGTTGGCTATGGGTACCAGCTAAAGTTAGTAGCCATCCCTCAATCCGGTTGTTTAGCCTTCTGGCTCGCTAGCTAGTCGTGACTTGTGATAGCATAGCATCCTGTGTAATATTGGTAAAGGAAAGCTGTGTGAATCTTATGGCAGTAAACTGAGAGTTTTTGTTTTTGTACCAGCACTATCACAGGTTTTAGTAAGCAAAACACTGAATTCCATTTTATATCTCCAGGTCAAGATGCAGCGGAATATCTCGTTGTAATGGGTTTCTTAATTGTTTGGAGATTCAAACGCGAAGGTGGGAGGAATCTGAAAGTCAGCTCACAAGACGTGAGGACCAATAATTAAGGGAGAGAAAATAATAAAGAAAGAAAGAAAAAACAGGAACGTTATTAATGATTTTAAATGTTCCAATGTACCGTGGAGCAAGGTTCCGTGACTCGACCTTCAAGGGCAAATTACGCGATGAGAGCCAGACCGACCCTATAAGAAGGAGCTGTCCGGCGATGTCTGTCGGCCGAAACCTTTTGCCAGTGGAGGCATTGCGCAGAGTATTATGTGCATACTCAGCCCAAGGGAGATAACGACTCCACAAAGCAGGGTTGGCCGCCGCCAAGCAGCGAAGAGTGTTCTCCATAGTCTGGTTAGTTCTTTCTGTTTGCCCGTTAGTTTGCGGGTGAAAACCAGAGGAAAGACTAACCAACGTGCCCAACTGAGCGCAAAAAGAACGCCAGAAGCTGGCAGCAATCTGAGGGCCGCGGTCATAAACAATATCCAGAGGTAAACCATGTACACGAAACACATGGGAAATTATCAACTGAGCGGTCTCCAGCGCAGATGGTAATTTAGTCAGGGTGAGAAAATGAGCAGCCTTGGAAAACCTATCAACGATGATCAAAAACACCATGTTACCCTGCGAGTCGGGTAGTCCAGTGACGAAGTCCAAAGCGATATGGCTCCAAGGTCGCCTAAGCATGGATAGAGGCCGCAACAGACCTCAAAAGGAACAAAAAGGCGACCGACGGGACCCCCAACCGGATCCGGGGTAAACAGCAATGCCTGCTGAACCGCCACCTCAATTTCCCACAACACCGAAGCCACTATCTGTGAAACAGGCACAATGTGCTCCAGAGACAGGACCCTCTGTACGTTCAAAAACCCGTGACAGTGCGTCAGGTTTAACATTCTTTGTACCAGGGCGGTACGTTAAAAAAAAGTTAAAACGGGTAAAAAAACAGTGCCCAACGCGCCTGTCTAGGATTACGTGTCTTGGCCTGCTTGGACGTACTCCAGGTTTCTATGATCGGTCCATACCGTAAATGGGTGCTCTGCTCCCTCAAGCCAATGATGCCACTCCTCTAGAGCCATTTTGACCACGAACAACTCACGATCACCTACATCATAGTTCCTCTCAGCTGCAGTAAGGGCACGAGAGAAATAAGCACATGGATGCATTTTTCGATCACTAGGTGAATGCTGAGACAGAATGGCGCCTACACCCAACTCGGAAGCATCAACCTGAACCACAAATGGGAGGGAGGGATTGGGCATGATGAGAATAGGCTCAGAACTGAACCTCTTCTTAAGTTCCTCAAATGCAGAATCGGCCCTCTGATTCCACACGAATTGCGTAGCAGATGTTTTCTTGGTAAGTGCAGTAATAGGTGCGGCAAACGCACTAAAATTGAGAATAAAACGCCTATAGAAATTCGCAAACCCAAGAAAACGCTGGAGCTGCTTCACAGAATTAGGAGTAGGCCAATTAAGTACAGCAGAGACCTTCTCAGAATCCATAGAGACCTTGCCCTCTGACACAATGAATCCCAGAAACAAAACCGTGCTAGCATGAAATGAGCACTTCTCCACCTTGACAAATAAATTAGCCTCCAGCAGGGCTTTCAATACCTGTTTAACATGCCCAATATGGGTCTGTAAATCGGCAGAAAAGATTTTAATGTCATCCAAGTAAACAAAAACAAATTTCTCCAACATCTCCCGTATTGACTAATGCCTGAAAGACCGAGGGGGCGCTAGTGAGACCGAACGGCATGACCCGATATCCATAGTGTCCGTTATGAGTATTAAAAGCGGTTTTCCATTCATCACCCTCACGCATGCGCACTAGATAATAAGCATTACGGAGATCTAATTTGGAAAAAATTGTAGCTGCTTGGAGACGTTCAAACGCCGAATTCATAAAGGGAAGTGGGTATCGGTTCTTTATCGTTATGGCGTTTAACGCACGATAATCAAAGTACCATCCTTCTTTTTTACGGAAAAAAACCCCACGCCAGCGGGCGAGGTCTATGGTCTTATGAAACCGTTAGCTAATGCCTCATCGATATAAGCCTTCATAGCAGCACTCTTGGGAGTCGACAAGGAATAAAGACTCCCTCTCGTAGGAGTAGTACCCGGATACAGCTCAATAGCGCAATCAAAAGGGCGGTGGGGCGGAAGGGTGGTTGCCCTGTCGGTTTGCTAAATACCTCTGATAACTCTGTGTATTCAGTTGGCACGTTGAGAGGTAAAGGAAATTCAAGAGTGCCTGCTTAAGGAATTACGTTCCTGTTTTTTCTTTCTTTCTTTGTAATTTGTTCTCCCTTAATTATTGGTCCTCACGTCTTGTGAACAGACTTGTTCAGATTCCTCCCACCTTGTTCAGATTCCTCCTGAATAGGCGACCCAGGAGGAGGCGACCACGAAGGTGGAGGCGAAGGTGGGAGGAATCTGAACAAGTCTGTTCACAAGACGTGAGGACCAATAATTAAGGGAGAACAAATTACAAAGAAAGAAAGAAAAAACAGGAACGTAATTCCTTAAGCCTAAACAGCCAAAACGAGAATAAACCCACAAAAATGGGCGAACTAGAAAACTAGTAAATAACAACTAAATCTCCCGAACACAAATAATGACACAAGAATGGGAAACTTAGTAAACAAAAGAACACCCTCGGCTGCCTTAGCTCAGAGCCGAGAAGTGTAAAACCAAAACGAAAGTAAAAAGAAAAACTGTCTCAGAGAGAAGTGCTAAATAGATAGCGCAGAACGCTACCAGGAGGAAAAACAAATCCTATACCCGATTAAGTAGCTAACTAGCAAGTCCCCCCTGAATATAAACAATGTTTAAAATCAGGAGGTCGCTAGTAACCTGGCTATACCTGGCTCGAATGCAATGTTGTAAGACAATTAAGCACTGGAGAAGCGGAAGTGAGAAACTTAAATACCCTACAGGTAGAAGCACAGGTGAAAACAATAATGAGGACGGCAAACCACGAAACGGAACGTGAAAAAAATCCGATTGATTCACATTCGGGAAAGCAGGACGAGAGCCGCAAAATAAAAAAATTAAAAAACAACCATGAACCACTACACTCATCATTTTTTTTTTAAATGACAGAAAGCCCCAGCCCTGTCCTCAGTCAGGAGGTTGATATTGCACGAGGTAGGTTATCTCAGGTGAGATTTATAGTGATAGGCTATTTTTCCTTCAAATGTATGCAGATTTAATTGAAAGATTTGAAAATCCTACACTTGGCTATTATTGCTTCCCCCCTCTCTCTCGCTCTCTCTAGTTATATCAGTGTGTGTAGGTGTGGTTACAGGTTATATGTACTTAGGCTAGTGGTGATGATGGATCTTTCAAAGAGGCTGAGCAGTTGGGAAAATAGGTTACTACTGCTCAGTCTGAGCTTTAATTAGCAATGAAGCAGATATGATGTGATGTCAGCACAGTCTCATCTGTACTCATGCTGCTTCCTAAGCATTGTGTTTGAAAATACAGCTATTACCATGTTGGCAGGTTCCTTTCATCTGTGGCCTTATTATCTATGTTCTCTAAATTAATGTGCATTGTGGATATAGTCTTTTTATGTGAATTTATGCCCCTTAAAATTTTTTGGGTGAAGCAGACAAGATTTAGCTAAAAGTGGCAGCAGTGTAGAAGCTCATACAGTGATTTTCAATAACCATAACAGCACAAATAATTGACATGAAAATCTCTAAATAAATATACAGTATTTACCCTAATATAAAGTGGGAGATTACTGTGCTACAAAAACTGATTTAGTGAAGTTTTAAAAGAATCCCCCCAAAGTCTTTGTATATATATGTCAAATTGCAGAAAACTGTGTAATTAAAAAAAAAATTCCTGGGGAAGGACCCCCAGGCCCCCCGCTCTAATTGTGCCCTCCCAGGATTTTGGCTTGCATGACGCCCCTGGTTGCTCGTCCAGAGGGAATTATGGGACATTGAGTTTTTAAACAGTGCCAGCGCTGGTATATTCACCAATAAATACTAAAACGTAAAATATACTCAAAGCTGGTCCAGAAAAACAACATATTTTGCGAACGGGCGTTATATTGAACAATCCAGGAAATTGATGGTAAGACATAATCACTAGAAATGGTTTAAAAGTAAGTTTTAGTTAATGTCTACGCTCTAAATGAATGGGGAATTTACTTCCGAAACCAGTGTGACGTAGTCACTTGAGTACTCTATTGCTGACAGGCAGTAGGGCAGCTCCGCCCAGCTAGGGTCCTGCTCTGACAACATAATGTTGGCATTGTGCTAATTGCGTGTCAAGCCGTGTTCACAATGTAAGCGCAGCAGATGTTTTCTGCGCGTCACTCGCAGCTTTGAAGAGCGGTGTTCAAATAATGAGAAGTGCATTCAATCTGCGCATCAATAACTGTAGGAGAAAAGGAGAGAGAGATTTGTCTGTGTAATCCGTTTTAATGTACAATGTACTGAAGTCGAATGAAGTGTGGAAACTGTATTTGTTTTAGTGAAACAACGTTTTTGAGTGATGTAATAAAATACATTTGTTAGCATCTACAGTAACAATCATGAGCCTCTCACACACACAGGCATCCAAACACACATGCACACACACGCGCATCAACACACACAAACACTTGCTTTCTTTTAAATCAGAGTTCAGAATTAAATTAGAAATTAGGGAACCACAGAATGAACAAAGTGTACAGCTGTTCTGACAATGTAACGTTGGCTGTGACCTTGGCCTACACTGTATATTTTAAACAGCTTCTAGACTGAACTAATGTAAAAAATGTACGTGCAGAACTGATTTCCCTTCTGTGTGTTTCATTGTGTTTGCAGTAAAATTCTTCAAACTTCACACATTTGTGAATGGTCTCATTTTGCAAGTGTGCAATACCATGGTTGAGGTTAGGTAAGTGTGCAACACCCTGAGAGGTTAGGTTGGAGTATTTATTAAGCTATGGAATTGTCTTAATCTAGCATGAGGCCTAACAAGTCAATTAAGTTTTGAGACCAGAAAAAAAGTATTAATTAATTAACTTGAAGGGTGCCTAAACATTTGAGCATGCCACATTTACTATTTTTTTCAAACTGTTAAATTCAGCAAATAATTCATAATTTATTAAAAAATTTGACATGTCATGGTACTCATGCTTACTAATTATAATACCCAAACAAACTTACCGTATGTTCTGAAAAAGCAGATTTTCTCTCATTGAAAGCCAACCACAAATCAGGGATACCCAAATTATGAAGCAGAAAAGGTATTTATACTGCAAAACCTCAGAAATATGAAGCCTTCAGGAATGGGAGTTGTTCAGAACTCTGAAATTGTCAGATTTTTGAAAGTCAAATTGCCCCAATTTTCATTTGTTTATTGGAATGAATACATTACTTAAGCCATATAAAAAAAGTAGTTATAAATTATTTAAATGAAAAACCAGAAATCAAAATAGCTTTAAGCAGGATCTTAAAACATTATATTTTTTCTAGGTAGGCTTTTAAAAAGATTATAAGATTAACATAATAATATCCTGTCTATAGCTGAAAAGTGATAGCAAAAAAGCTAGCATTACCTACCTGTACCTACATTACCTCAAAAATGCTAAATATAAAAAATTTAAATGAATGTCATAAAAAATTAAGCCTGTGCTTGATGTTTACAGAGAAATTGAAATGTATTGAATTAGAAAGGTGCTAGAAGGATAGGTTACACAAGGCATACATATTATTTACAAATAAAAAAGCCCATGCACAACGTGCAATCAAAAGGTGCTGGCAAGTGGCAAAAGTATAATCATATCAAAACAAGATACCACATTCTATGTGGCTTAATGTCGCACACTTAGGACAAGAGTCTTACTCGCAGGATCTTATTTATTTTGAGCTATGCGTTTCGCATTACAGCTTCATCAGGCTCATACTAGGCACAGGAAGTGTACCGTCTTAAATGGGAAACATTTACATATATACAAAAATGTACATATATAATTGAGATAATTTATTTACAGAAGGGATTCTGTAAAGTATAATAAGTAGCATAACATCAAGACACTAAAGAGCTTTAGAGGGACAAACTCAGGTCTAATGATTCGTTTAAACCATGAGGTTCTATGCTATTAAGTGTAAAGATCCAAAAGGATTCTCTTTGTAACTTTTTTAACAATCGCTCTTTGACGACGAAGAAGTTGTACTAGATGCAAAGCTTGGAGACCTAAAGTCCAAACTGGATTATCTCTACAACAAAGAACTTCACCAAAAATGGCACGCGATTGCATTGTCACAATCCTGGAAAGCTAACCTGGTGAAAATTAATAACCCCCAAAAAATCCAAAACATCAGCCTCTAAGAAAAAAAGCCCTCAATGAACTTCAATTCAACCCAAAAATTATAATTAAAAGAGCTGACAAGGGGGGTTTCATTGTTATTCAAAACACATGTGATTATGTGGCTGAAGGAATGAAGCAGTTGAACAATTCAATATTTTATCAACCATTACCAGCAAATCCCGAAGAACATTTTATGAACAACAGAGATGCTATTTTGGATAAAGCATTGAACAATAGCTGGATATCTCAAAAACAATATGGTTTTTTAAAAGTTGAATATCCTTCTATGCCTGTGTTCTATTTACTACCTAAGGTTCATAAACGGCTCTCCCAACCCCCAGGTAGACCTATTATATATAGTAACAATTCTATATCAGAACCTATAAGCCAATTTGTTGACCTTTTCATCAAAGACATTATAGAAACCTTGCCATCATACCTGGCTGACACCAGAGATGTGATTTGTATGCTGACAGTTGTCACTATTCCAAAAGAGACCTATTTAGTCTCTTTTGATGTTGAAAGCTTATACAGTAATATACCACATGATGGGGGTTTAAATGCCATGTCCTACTTCCTGGAACAACAACCATGTGACGTCCCCTCTGAACTGCTACTGGATTTTTCAGAATTTGTTCTTAAATCTACTTCACGAACTACTTCATGTTCGATAATAAGTTCTATAAGCAAATTCAGGGAACAGCGATGGGAGCTACCTTCGCCCCTAATTATGCCAACCTATTCATGGGACATTGGGAACATTCTTATATCAATGATAAAAAAGCGAACCCACTCCTTAAGCATGTCCTATTTTGGAAACGGTATATTGACGACATACTTTTATGTCTTACAGGAAGTAAGGAGGAACTGTTTGCCTTTAAAGACAACAGCACATACCCTTCCCTGAAATTCACTATGGAATACAGTAAGACCAAAATCCAGTTCCTTGACCTACTGATCACAGCTAAAGACACAGGAAAAGTTGAAACCACAATCTTTTGTAAGGCCACTGACAGAAACACCTATCTGCATGCACAGAGCCATCACCCAAAAAGAATGGTAGAAACCATCCCTTATAGACAAAGAACTGTAGCAACGAAACTGATTTCAAATTAAAAGCGCAAGACATGCACAAATGTTTCTCAAAAAGAGGATATAAAGAAAGCACTATAATAAAAGCCGATAACAAAGCTAAGGAACAAAACCGAAATAATCTCCTAAACCCCACTACTGTCACCAAAACCTGGGACAACAGAGCTACATTTGTATCTGAATTTAACAACAAATCACAGGAGATTCAGAGGATCATATTAAAACACTGGAAAATACTAAATTGTGACTCCAACCTGAAATCGCTTGCCTCCACCTCCACCCAGGTTCTGCTTTAAAAGGGGTAGGAATTAAAAAAACTATCTGGTCTCTTCTATGTTTACGTCCCCCAGCCCCAAAACCAACTGGCTACAACAAAAGGGCAATTACCACTGCGGAAGATGTACGCATTGCTCCAACACTTACGACACAAAGACCTTAAAACACCCTCAAACAGAACAAAAATATGAAATCAATGAGTTTATTAACTGCATGTCCACCCACATAATTTACAAATTGGTTTGCCCATGCGGGAAAATTTATGTGGGACAGACGAAACGTAACCTTAAAATTACGCATTGCCAAACACAAGACATCTATCCGTGTAACATGGACTATGCCATAGCAAGACACTATAAAGAGGAAGGCCACGGCTCAGCAGCGACTCAAATTCATAGGCCTTGAAAAAATCTCTCCCTCACTTAGTGGGGGTGACACAATAAAAAAGCTTCTACAAAGAGAATCCTTTTGGATCTTTACACTTAATAGCATGGAACCTCATGGTTTAAACAAATCATTAGACCTGAGTCCGTTACTCTAACGCTCTATAGTCTCTTGATGTTATGCCACTTATTGTACTGATACAGTCAAGCCGGAAAGTCTGCACACCCCTTTCACCTTCTCCACATTTTATTACGTTACAGACATATTCTACAATAGATTGAGTTCATTTTTTGTCTCAAAATTCTACACAAAATATCCCATAATGACAAAGTGAAAACAGGTTTTTAGACATTTGTGCTAATTTATTAAAAATATAAATGTAAAATATCATATGTACATAAGTGTGCACACCCTTTGATAGGACACCCAAACGTGAGCTGAGGTGCATTTTGTTTCCACTGATACTGCTTGAGATGTTTCTACAACTTCATTGGAGTCCACCGGTGATAAATTCAATTGATTGGACATGATTGGGGATTTCCAACACCTGCCTATATAAGGTCCCACAGTTGACAGTGCATGTCAGAGCAAACTCCAAGTCAAAGGAATTATCAAGGAGGGGTCAAAGGAATTATCTGCAGACCTCAGAAACAGGATTGTGTCAAGGCATAGATCTGGAGAAGGGTACGGAAAGATTTCTGAGCACATTGGCCACCATCATTCGTAAATGGAAGAAGTTTGGAACCGCCAAGAATCTTCCTAGACCTGGCCGCCTGGCCAAACTGAGCCATCGGGGAAGACGGGCCTTGGCCAGGGAGGTGAGCAGGAACCCAAGGGTCACTCTGACATAGCTCCAGCGTATCCTTGTGGAGATGGGAGAACCTTTCAGAAGATCAACCATCCAGGCAGCACTCCACCAATCAGGCCTTTATGGTAGAGTGGCCAGACGGAAGCCCCTCCTGAGTAAAAGGCACATCACAGCCCGCTTGGAGTTTGCCAAAAGGCACCTAGATCAAGATTCTCTGGTCTGATGAAACCAAAATTGAAATTTATGGCCTGAATACCAAGCGCCATGTCTGGAGGAAACCAGGCACCGCTCATCACCTGGCTAATACCATCCCTACAGTGAAGCATGGCGGTGGCAGCATCATGATATGGGGATGTTTTTCAGCAGCGGGAACGGGGCGACTAGTCCTGATAGAGGGAAAAATGAATGCAGCTAAGTACACCGAGATCCTTGAAAAAAACCTGCTCGAGAGCGCTCTGGACCTCAGACTGGGGCGAAGGTTTACCTTCCAACATGACAACGACCCGAAGCACACAGCCAAGAGAACAAAGGAGTGGCTTCGGAGAAAGTCTGTGCATGTCCTTGAGTGGCCCAGCCAGAGCCCAGACCAGAATCCAATTGAACATCTGTGGAAAGAGCTGAAAATGGCTGTGTACCGACGCTCCCCATCCAACCTGACGGAGCTTGCAAGGATATGCCAAGAGGAATGGGAAAAAATGTCCAGAAACAAGTGTGCCAAGCTCGTAGCTTCTTTCCCAAGACGCCTTGAAGCTGTAATCGCTGCCAAAGGTGCAGCAACTAAGTATTAAGCTAAGGGTGTGTACAGATATGTAACCCCTAAATAACCTATTTTTGTCAGTAAAATAAAATTGCATATTTTCAAAAAACCTGTTTTCACTTCGTCATTATTGGCTATTTTGTGTAGATGTTTGAGGCAAAAAATTAACTCAATCTATTGTAGTATAAGTCTGTAACGTAATAAAACGTGGCGAAGGTGAAAGGGGTGTGCAGACTTTACACTGGTACAGAATGGAACACATGGCTGGCTAAATGGCTGTAAGTCAGCAAGGGTCTGAGCTATCAAACGAGCCCCAAACCATCACTCTGTTGCCAGATATGGAGTAGATGTGGATGGGTCACTGCAAGGGTTATTTCTCCTGACTCATTTTTCTATAGAACTCTATGGGCAAAAAAGTCAGGAGAAACAACCTTTAAAGGGATCCATCCACATCTACTCCAGATCTGGCCGCAGAGTGATGGTTTAGGGCTCGTTTGATACCTTAGACCCTTGATGACGTACAGCCATTTAGCCAGCCATGTGTTCCATACTGTGCAACATTCTAGTAAAATTCCATAAAACATCAGGGGAACATTCTATGTAACATGAGGGTAACGTTCTGGGAACCTTCCTCTGGTGTTCCACAAACAGTCTATATAACACAGAGAAAATTCTATGAGTATGCCATGAAACATCAGGGGAACATTCCATGTAACATGAGGGTAACATTCTGAGAACCTTCCTCTTGCGTGGTACAAACAGTTTATATAACATCACAGGAACATTCTAGAAGCATTCCATGAAACATCAGGGGAACATTTTATATAACATGAGGGTAACATTCTGGAAAACTTCCTATGGTATTCTAAGAGCATTCTATATAGTAAAGGTTATGGAAAATGTTTGTTGATCGCAAGAGAAAGGTTCCCAGAATGTTACCCTAATGTTACATAGAACATTGCCCTGATGTTTTATGGAAGCCCAGAGAATGTTCCACTGATGTTTCATGGAATGCTCCTTAAACGGTCCCTTGATGATATATAGAATGTTTGTTGAAAGCAAGAGGAATTTTCCAAGAACGTTCCCCTAATGTTACATGGAATTTTCCTACAATGTGCCTCTAATGTTGCATATAATGTGCAGAAAATATAAAATAAATGTTCTGATAATGTTCTGCTAATATTATATTGAATGTTCCTAGAACTTAAGAGCAATGTTGCTAGAACACTCAACGTGCAATGTTCCTCAAATGCAAGAGGAAAGTTCCTAGAATGTTCCCCTAATGTTACATAGAATGTTCCTACAATGTGCCCCTGACATTGCATATAGTGTGCAGAGAATGTAAAAGGAAAGTTCTGATAAGGTTCTGCTAATATCACATAGAATGCTTCGAGCACTAAAGGGGATTGTTGCTATAACATTCTCCAAATGTTACATGTAATGTTCCTGAATGAATGCTAGAAAAAAGTTCCTAGAATGTTCCCTTAAGGTTGCAGAGACATTTCCTAGAATGTCATTATTACGTTGCATAAAGCATTCCTGTAATGTTAGTGAAACATTAAGCAGACATTCTACAAAGATGTTGTAGGAACATTCTCTGGACCTAAAAAATTAAACATTTTGACTTCCAGTGGACATTAGATTTTTGTGATCTCAGGAGATGCTACCTTTATGTTACATAGAATGTGCGTAGAACCTAAGAGGAATGTTACTGGAATGTTAAAGGGACGTTCCTCAGAAACGTTGTGTGAAAGTTCTTAGAACCTGAAAAAAACTCAACATTGCATCAACCAGGGAACGTTTAGAGCAACCTTAATAACATACAGGGAACCTTCCAAGAACACAAGTTCATTAGCTGGGAATACACTACTCTTCCTATATGATGCTAAACATTCCGATTAAATCTCACGATTTGCAACAGGATCAATCTCTAGCACATGGATATGTCCAAATATATCAGTAATCAGTTAAAAAAAGTGGTTTTAGGGTTTACTTACCCTTTAAAAGCACCAGCAACAGCTGAGCATAAGCTACCAGAACTTGGCTTCCCTCTCATCTTAATACCTCACACCTGATCTTAAGACTAACCAAACCCGCCCAGTTCACCTGCTATGGGTGCAAGTTCACTTGCTATTTAAACAACGTGAGCGCCGGACGCTAAAATGACCACTGCGTTGGTCTGAAACTAGCAAAGACACTTGCGCTTGGGTTAAGAAGACCCATGGGTGTAAGATAGAGCCCATGGAGTTATAAAACCTGAAATAGAACACCCCCTAAATAGGTGAGATTTGACCAAATTTGGCATCTGCACGAATCAGTTAATTGGTGTTAATTAATTAATTGGACTCACCAGCTGCAGCATCATAGACACACTCTCCCAGGTGGCAGGACAAATGTTGTCCCCGCCGTCCACCAGACCCTGGTAGCCCTAAGGACATTGACACAACTCTTAGTGTGGCAAAGGTAACATTCACTGATGGACAACAGGCGTTTCCATGCACTACGCATCAAACATCTCACCACTTCCATCCTAAACACCTCTTTTTGCAAGTGCCACAGAAATGCAAAAAAAAAAGACAATAAAACCATTGTGAGAATAGCATATTTTATATGTTAACGAAATGGATGTCCATCCCCTTGTATCAGTCAAATACATTTCTCAGGAATTAACTTGTTTCTGCAATATCCATGCCTGTACAATCAAATTAAATTGCTTGAATGTGTGACGCAAACTGTATGCCGAATTGAGTCTGAAAACTGCTTTATGAATTTGGCTCTAAATTATATATTGTAACATATGACATTTATTGTGATATATCAAAATTTTATTTTAGAATATCATCTACAGTGAGCACCATAATTAATTGGACAGTGACACATTTTTTGTTATTTTGGTTCTGTACTCTAGCACTTTGAGTTTGAAAGGATACAATGACAATGAGGTTGAAGTGCAGACTGTCAGCTTTAATTTGAAGGTATTTTCATCCATATCGGATTAACCGTTTAGAGATTATATAATCATTTGTACATAGTCCCCCCCATTTTCGGGCATGAAAAAATATTGGCGATACTATAACTTCTCTGCATTTGAATGGATCTCTATGAGAATTGGGGGGTGGGACTATATTTAGCTGTAAATTATGCTGGAACAGTATGGAATACATGGTTGGCAAAATGGCTGTAAGTCAGTAAGGGTCTGAGGTATCAAGCGAGCCTCAAATCATCACTCTGCTGCCAGATATGCAGTAGATATGGATGGATCACTTTAAGGGTTGTTTCTCCTGACAAATTTTCCAATTGAACTCTATGGAAAAATAAGTCAGGAGAAGAAACCCTTCAAGTTATCCATCCATATCTACTACATATCTGGCAGCAGAGTGATGGTTTAAGGCTTGTTTGATACGTCAGACCCTTGATGACTTAGAGCCATTTAGCCAACCATGTGTTCCATACTCTTCCAGTGTAATTTACAGCTAAATATATTCCCACCCCCAATTCCCATAGAGATCCATTCAAATGCGGAGAGGTTATAGTATCGCTTGTAGGAGTACCAATAAATAAGATATTAAGAGTCGGGTCAAGAGTCAAGAGTGATATTGTTGGGTCACAGACATCAGGAAGTCATGGCATAGAATATGCATCCACATATTAAAAATGATTACTTTATTCTACATTATGTTAAACTGTCCAATATTTTTTGATGCCCAAAAACTATGGGGAGACTATGTACAAAAAGTTCTATAATTTCTAAACAGTTCATCCGATATGGATGACCATACCCTCAAATTAAAGCTGAGTCTGCACTTCAATCTCATTGTATCCTTTCAAACTCAAAGTGCTAGAGTACAGAACCAAAATAACTAAAAATGTGTCACTGTCCAATGAATTATGGTGCTCAAGAGGTCTAAGCTAAAAAAAATTAAAAAAAATCATGTCATGCAGTGATTCTTCGTCTTGTCAGTCAGTGCATGAGTACAAGGATTGAGTATAACGTGTTGAATCACATATCCCTTCTCAGAAATTACTGTAATTTTTTGTTTTGCATATGATACATAGCTGCTATATACTGTATATGCTGTCTATACTTTTCACTTCCCAAAATATTTCTCATGTACTCATTGAAGAGGCTTTGCCTGTTAATGTTTAAAATAGATACACAAAGACTCTCCATGGTGATGGCGACCACACCCTAGCCTTACTTATCAGGCTCATAACCTTACAGGTTTTCACTGATGGGATGGGAGATAACTGTCCATAAGGCAGAGTATGCTTTGTTAATAAACCAGGAATACCCAGAGCCATCCCACACCAGAACGTCCGTACTGACCTCGTGAATAAAGAAGACTTTGGCTCCAGTGTAGAGGCTGACTCTGACAGTGGCCCTCACGGCAGCATTCATACCTGAAACAGACACAGGTTTCAAGGTCCACCAATATGATGTGTTTCACCTCCACCACAGCACCATCAATTCTTGTAATTTTTTATTGAAAACAAAAATGACTTATCCCTATAAAAGATTTTTCCAGGAAAACTCTACCTGAGAACACATTGGACCTCATTCACGAAACATGCACATCTGACCGCAAATTGTGCTTATAAGCATTTCCACGAACATGGCACGATGGTTTGATTGATTTGGTACGATCAAAATCTACGTGTTTGGTTTCAGTTTCCCCTAGGATGGCGTTGTAGCAGCGGAGGTGAAGCACACATCCCTGCCGGGAGTTTTCTATGTGTCTGCCGGCACCAGAAGGCCTAAGTACATACAGTACATATTTGTGCACAGTAACGAGCAGGGGAAATGTCTGTCTAGCTTACGTATGAGGTGTCTCAAGATTTAGGAACAATTTAAAACAATTATTGACATTGTCATGTATTGGTTATTCAGGTCACATGACCAGGAACACGTACGAGGTTATGTAACGTGAGGACAGGATTGGGACCGGAAGGTGGGGAGAGATTTGGATGAATAAAGTTACTGAAAGACAAGAAGCTTTCGGTGTGTATGATTCAATTCAGGTTGCACTAACTAATTCAGTAATAAGTTAGACACACAACAATGGCGACGAGGATTATTGTGAACATTTGAAGACTAAGTTGAACGTTAAAACGAGTTAAACGAGCAACATGGAAAAGTCAGGAATTCAACCGTTCGCATGCTACACGGATCCAGCCACACTTGGACCAAGATGGGCACGATGGCTCACTTCGTTTGAATTATTCGCAGATGGAAAAGGACTAATAATTGATGCTTATGCCACGGCTGTGGTGAAGCAGAGGAGACGGGCTATGCTTTTACACCTGGCAGGACCAGACGTCCAGGATGTATTTTCAACTCTACCGGACACCGGGGAGGCGAAGGACTACACAAAGGCA
The DNA here is from genome assembly GCA_022702515.1 of Ilyophis sp. 1 JC-2022. Lineage (NCBI taxonomy): Eukaryota > Metazoa > Chordata > Actinopteri > Anguilliformes > Synaphobranchidae > Ilyophis > Ilyophis sp. 1 JC-2022. The sequence continues at coordinate 48,377,701 of CM040396.1, forward strand.
GTCACAGCGCTGAACACGTACTTTGTGCCCCAAGTCAACGCAGCGTTTGCCCGCCAGACGTTTCACAAGTTGTGCCAGGAACCAGGTGAGACTGTGCAACAGTTTGCTGCACGTTTGAGACGAACCGCGAGGGACTGTGCTTTTCAAGCCGACACTGACAATCAGATAAGGGATGCTATCCTGAATAAGTGTACGTCAGTATATGTGCGCAGAAAATTACTGGAGGAAGGGCATACATTGACACTTGCCCGCACATTGGAATTATCCTCACAATGTGAGAGAATTGAGGAACAGATGGCAGCCATGTCTCTGACTGGAGAAAGTAGGGACGCTGAGACTGTGCATCGCGTCACGCAAAAAGGAGGGAAATACTCAACATCGAGAGGGAAACCACCGGAAAAAGAAGAAGGCGCCACATCGGAGAGGAAATGCTTCAGGTGTGGATATGCTGATCACATGGCAAAGGATCCCAAATGCCCTGCACGAGGACAGACATATCACAAATGCAACGGGAAGGACCACTACTCCAAGATGTGCCGCACGAGAGGATCAAAGAACCAAAATGTGAACACTGTGGAGGTAAAACATGACAAAGAGTTTGCATTTAATGTAAAAGAGGGTGACATGTCAGATAAACTTACATTTTGTGTGGGGGGAGTAAATGTAGAAATGTTGGTTGACTCAGGTGCTAAGAGCAATGTGATGGGAGAAAATGTATGGGAAAAACTGAAGGCAGAAAAGATAAAATGTAATTCTTATGTGCCAAAAGAGCAGAGGAAGTTGTACCCATACTCATCCAGTGAACCACTACCAATTAAGGGGATGTTTGAATGTGAAATCACCATTGGTATCAGGTCTGAACAGGCTGAATTAATTGTAATTAAGGGTAATGGTGAACCACTATTGGGGAAAAAGACAGCCATGAAACTGGGAGTGTTGAAAATAGGTGAAAATGTCGCTGTGGTTACAGACATCAAAGACACACTCAGGCAGCAATATCCAGATGTGTTCAAGGGTGTAGGAAAATTGAACACCAAGCAGGTTAGCCTGTACATAGACCCACAGGTTAAGCCTGTGGCCCAGCCACTCAGACGCATACCATACAACCTCAGGGAGGCTGTGGAGAATAAAATAAAGAAATTAATTGATCTAGACATTGTGGAAAGTGTCGAAGGCCCCACCCCTTGGGTAAACCCAGTGGTGATAATTCCAAAACCTGACAAAGATATCAGGATGTGTCTGGATATGAGAAGGGCCAATGAAGCAATTGTAAGGGAACGGTACCCTATTCCTACTGTGGATGAAATTTTGCAAGGCATGAATGGCTCAGCTATATTTAGCAAGCTAGACCTTAAATGGGGCTACCATCAGTTAGAACTGACCCCAGAGTCAAGAGAAATAACCACTTTTGCAGTACACAATGGAGTGTACAGGTACAAAAGGTTGATTTTTGGTGTCTCATCAGCCAGTGAGCAATACCAGCATGAGATAGCCAATGCATTAGCCGGCATTGAAGGTGTTGAGAACATCTCAGATGATGTAATAGTGCACGCACGAGACCAGGAAACACATGACAAGAGTCTACATGCTGTAATGAAGAGGCTCTCAGAGTGTGGTTTAACACTAAATCCAGAAAAGTGTCAATTCAACATGGACAGGTTGATTTTCATGGGGATACTTCTGTCACAGAAAGGCATAGGACCAACAGAGGAGAGGGTGAGAGCTGTAGTAGAGGCCAGAGAACCCGAGAATGCCTCAGAGGTCAGAAGTTTCTTGGGTCTCGTAGGATTCAGTTCCAGATTCATATCAGGTTTTGCAACACTGTCAGAGCCATTACGATGCCTGACCAGAAAGGATGTGCCATTTAAGTTTGGTCCAGAACAGAAAAAAGCATTCCAAGTTTTAAAGGATGAGCTAGCCAAAACTGGTACACTAGCCTACTTTGACAAGGAAGCACCAACCAAAGTGATAGCAGATGCAAGTCCTGTAGGTGTAGGAGCAGTGCTAGTGCAAGACCAGCAGGGGGAGATGGTACCTGTGTGCTATGTGAGTCGCAGCTTGACAGACTGTGAGCGTAGGTACTCTCAGACAGAGCGTGAAGCTTTAGCTCTAGTATGGGCTTGTGAGAGACTACATCCTTATGTGTATGGTAGGAGGTTTGATTTAGTCACTGATCATAAGCCATTTGAGGTCATATATAGTCCTCGATCAAAACCATGTGCACGCATAGAGAGATGGGTTCTCAGATTACAGCCCTATGATTTCAGAGTTGTGCATGTACCTGGGAAACAAAACATAGCAGACCCATTGTCACGGCTGCTGGGGGATACAGCAAAAAGGGAGGTACACGAACATGACTCAGAGGAGTATGTTAGATTTGTAGCAATGAGTGCCACACCCAAAGCACTTACTACACGAGAGATAGAGGAAGCCTCTGCTACTGACCAAGAATTAATTGAGGTACGCAATGCAATAACAAGTGGGTGTTTTGAAAATTGTAAACCATATGCACCGATTGTTAATGAGTTGTGTGTAATAGGATACATAGTGCTACGAGGAACACGCATAGTGCTGCTACAGAGGCTGCAAGCACGAGCACTTACACTAGCCCATGAAGGACATTTGGGAATAGTGGGAACCAAACAGCATCTCAGAACCAAGGTTTGGTGGCCTGGCATGGAGAAGGCAGCCGAGAAGTACTGTAAGGCATGGATGTCAAATTGTAGCCAGACCTGACCCACCAGAACCGTTGAGATCTACAAGTCTACCAGATGGTCCCTGGCAAGATGTTGCCATGGATCTGCTAGGACCACTGCCAACTAATCACTCCATACTTGTGGTGGTAGATTACTACAGTCGCTACTACGAATATGACATTATGACTTCCACAACTACAGAGAATGTCATTGACAGTCTGGAGTCTATTTTTAGCAGGCATGGACTACCAGTTTCTTGCAGATCAGACCAAGGACCCCAGTTCAAGTCTGAATTATTCAAGGAGTACTGTGAGATAAATGGAATCACACACGTGAAGACAACTCCAAAATGGGCTCAAGCGAATGGAGAAGTTGAGCGTCAGAATTCATCGCTGATGAAAAGAATAAGGATTGCTCAAGCAGAAGGACTGGACTGGAAACGTGAACTGAGAAAGTATGTGACTGTGTACCGGAGTATAGAACATGCTACTACTGGAAAGAGCCCTGCTGAGCTACTCTTTAACCGGAAGATGAGGGGAAAGTTGCCAGATCTCTGTGGATCACACACAGCATCGCTGGACGTACGTGATAGAGATGCAGAGCAAAAGGAAAAAGCAAAGGTGTATGCTGATGAACTACGGGGAGCTCAGTACTCAAAGGTGGACGTTGGAGACACAGTGCTCATACAGCAGGACAAGGTGGACAAGTTCACCACACCATTCAATGCAACACCACACAAAGTTGTGAGCAAGACAGGAAATCAGGTTGTGGTTGAATCACCAACAGGAGCAAGATACCAGAGAAACACCACACATGTGAAAAGATATGTGACAAACAGGCCTACGGGGGCACACAACACACAAGAGGAGAAACAGTGGACTGAGGACAGTGCACTTGACGTGGACACACATGCACAGACTAATGTCACTCACACACCGCAACAACACATTCAGATGTCAGAGGTGCCAAAGGCCAGACCTCAAAGGGTTACAAAGCCACCTGAAAGGCTCAGTGATTTTGTGCTGACCTGAGCTGAATTGCATATTGCTAAAAAAAAAAAAAAAAAAAAAAGAAGGGTATTGTGCATTGTTTGAAAACAATAAATAAAAAGGATTGTGCATTGTTTGAAAAAAAAAAATGGTTTTGTTGTTCTAAGGGTTTGTACAGAGGTTGTTTAAGGTACAAGTTTATTTCCAAGGAAAAGAGGGATGTCATGTATTGGTTATTCAGGTCACATGACCAGGAACACGTACGAGGTTATGTAACGTGAGGACAGGATTGGGACCGGAAAGTGGGGAGAGATTTGGATGAATAAAGTTACTGAAAGACAAGAAGCTTTCGGTGTGTATGATTCAATTCAGGTTGCACTAACTAATTCAGTAATAAGGTAGGCACACAACAGACATTGAACAAAAAATATATTATATCAACAACCACCCATATACAGTAAAATCACATCACAAATATCCTACAACAATCCAAAAGGTCTGTGCCTCCAACCCATGCATCCTCCCACTCCCTCCCCTCCACCCATCGTTCACACCTCCGGCCCTCCCAACCTTTCTACCGTCTCCCTTCCATCTCAGTCCCCTCCATTCCCTTCCTCCCACTTCTTTAAGCTCCCTAACCTACCCTGCCCTCGTCCCCAAACCCTCAAGGTTCAAGGTGGGTTTAGGTCCTTACCGTGTCCATGGACATTTGTAACTACTCAGAGATTTGCGTTTGTTGTGCAATGTTTTGGAGAGACCCAGATTTTATGTGACCGAAAGCTTGTTTGAAAAGCAGATTGACCAGGATGTAAAAACTTTGGATTGGCACAATTTTTCAGTAACGTTATTGTGACCACACATTTTTCAGGACATTTCCGTCTCCTCATATTCTCGTCATTTAAAATGCAAAATTAATTAGTCATCATCATCGTCCCATGAAGGCATTTTCGTCACATTATCAAAAAACAGATCGTTGATGAACATTTTAGTCATAATTTTCATCTACAAAATGAACACTGAACCCATATCACCACTGGTAATGTAGCTAACTGTCATTCATTCTTCAAATTATTCATTCTTAACTGTCCTTTTTTCCAGAATTAACTTGCATCACCACACTGTTGTATTATCAAACATTGTTCATTTACTTACAGCCCTCTTTGTCGAAACTCTACACACAAAAACCAAAAACTCATACACAAAATACTAAATATCTTACATCTCTTGCAAAAGCAAACACTTACAGTTTTTTGCAATTGCTAAGACACAATTTCTGAAACTAGAGCCCTCTTTGTCGAAACTCTACACGCAAAAACCAAAAACTCATACACAAAATACTAAATATCTTACATCTCTTGCAAAAGCAAACACTTAATTCAAAACTATATAAACACTGCCAAAAATTATATTTTTGCATCACAACTTTACACACAAACACCAAATAAATAGCTCTTTCCACATGCCAACCACACACTGGTTGCTAAGCATAAAACACTATTATCTAGAGTCTTTGGCATTTTAATTTGTAGCATGCTGTAAATATAGACTATGGACACAAATGCAATGGGGAAACAAACAAATTTGTTTATTCTCAATAACAGTATCAGACAAAATTATTTTAACTGAAGATTACAAGATCATTGAACTGTACACAGTAATACAGTATATTGAAATTAAAGTCCATCCTGTCTTCGATGTGCATCTGGCCACATCGCCTCATCAACATCGCAAGCGATGTCCTCTCTTGCCAAACATCGGGGGAAGTACCGTCTTGAGTGGCGTATCCAGCCTTGGCATGCCTCCACATCAATGTCGCCACAGGCCTCTTCCATTGCCTGGAGGAGAGTTGCACGTTGGTAGGCATACACCTTCCAACGCCACGCCGAAAATAATTCCTCAATAGGGTTCAGGAAAGGTGAGTAAGGTGGAAGGGGGAGAACTTGAAATAGTGGGTGATTGTCAAACTGTAAGGATCTGAGTTTTGTGTGTTATTTGTATTTTTATTTTGTATGTATTGTTTATTCTTAGTTTTTATCTGGCTTGTTTATTTTCCGGTTTTGCCTAGTTGTCCCTTGTCTGCTTGTTTACTTCTGATCTGGCACTCCCTGTTTACGTCTCTGTACCATTCGGGTGATCTCATTGGTGTTCGGGTTCCCTCTTGCTTCGCACCTATCTCTGTGCACTTAGATTTACTAATTACCACTAACATACTAACGATAGATTAGATCTACTAACTCCACTAACAAACTAATTTGTATATACTTACTAATTGTACTAACGGCAGGGGTGTGTATAGTTACTAATCTCACTAAAAAATTAGAGTGCACATTTTCACGCTGTTCTGTCCTTGTTAATCATTCTCAGCTGCATCTGATCTTCTCTCCCTGTCCTCTTAATCTATGCACGATTTCCTGAAACTCCAGGTCATCTGTTATCGTGTATCTGTATGGAATCCAGTCCGCGTTTTCCCTAGTTGTCTCTGTGATTGTTTCATTGTTCCCAATGGTTTTCAATTGTCTCTCGTTTTGATCCCCGCCTCTTCACACACCTGTTTCCCTTTGTGTCATTTGTACCGTGTGTATTTAAACCCTGTGTTAACTCCAGTCTGTGTCAGAATGTTAATTTACTTTTCCTGTGCCTGCGATTTGTTAAAGCCTGAGATCTGTTAAATACTTCCGAGATACCCTTTGCCCGACTATTCTTTTGTTTAGCCCTTATCTGTCCTGTTTGAATTACGGTTTTGATCACGCCTGCTTTTGACGATTCTCCTGCCTTATCCCCTGGTACTGCATGACTTCTGATTCCCCGGTTCATGACTTTTGGATTGCCCCTGATTGCCCCTTTGCCTGCCGTTTCTGTACCTCCCTGAAGTCTGATCGCCTGGCTTGACTCCTGCAAGTATATAAATAACGATTTTTGCCTCATTCTGTGGTCTGCGTCTGGGTCCTACTTCCGAACGTAACACAAACCAATTATGGACCACAGCAGACCGGTGGAAACTTACGTTGTCCCATATGACAACATATCTGGAGTGCCCTGGCACATTCCTCTGGTCATTGGGAATGAGGATGTCATGCAGGGAGTCAAGGAATGCAATAATATGGGCTGTGTTATATGGGCCAAGAGTGGCATGGTGGTGAAAGACACCATTCTGACCAATTGCAGCACACATTGTGATGTTTCCACCATGCTGCCCAGGAACATGAACAATGGCACGTTGCCCGATGATGTTTCTTCCCCGGCGTCTGGTTTTGGCTAGATTGAAGCCAACCTCATCGATATATATATATAAACATGCTGGTGTTCAGCAGCATCTAGCTCCACGACTCTCTGAAACAGTCAGGAAAAAGTATATTGAATGACAGAAAGGATGTCCATATATGTCCATATAGTGTAGCACAGTAATACAGTAAACTGGAATACAGTACCAATATTGTAATAGGCTAATATATAAAATGTAACTTACTTGTACATATTCATAGCGCAGTTTTCACTCCTTCTCCTCATCCTCCTCCTCTTTTTTGTCTAACTTCTCTTTCTTCTCTTCCTAGTCCTCGATTTCTAAGTGATCTCTTTGGTTACAGGTGTTTTCATATGTGCATTCTGTGTGCAGGTAATTGATAATTGAGTGTGGTATTTCAATGGCAGTGTTTAGCAAACAACACACACAGTCTTTTAAATTTGAATGATGTGTCTAATGTAGATAACCGTGTGTAGTTATTTGCAAAAAGTTATTTGTGTTTTAGAATTTCAAACTTAGTGTAAAGCAGACAATGTGCTTATGGTTTAGCACAGTGATTTTCAACGTGAGAGATCGTCAGGTGTGCCGTGGGAAATGATCCAACTTCACTTAATTAGTAACACTTTTGGTTGGTGGTGTGACTCAGGATTTTTAAAAATGTTTTGGAATACCTGGTCAATAGATGGGCTACATGAGTTAGTGGTTTCAATAATTGTGCCAGAAGTACCAGTTTTTGTGTCTTAGCAATTGCAAAAAAACTGTAAATGTAATGACATTTTCAATTAAAAAATAACTTCTTTAAGGGAATCCAAAGAATATGTAATATCTCTGAGGGAATCTGTCAAAGTTGTCTTTGAGATTGACAGCTTTCATGCGTGTCCCACCGTGGCCCTCAAAACATGACCTATAGAATACTCTTGTGCATAGTAAGGCCCGCCTCCAGGAAGGAAATAAACAATTCGGTGCATGTGGAATACTTTTACCGAAACAAAACGTATCAAGATGGATCTTCCAAATGTTTATTTCACAGATATGTGTTTCCTTGCGTATTCCTATCAAATGATTGCGTTTGCTGTAACGTTACTGTGCGATACTCACGTGAAGTCGCAGGACTGTTTTCCTTTCCTTTCGGCGAATGATAATCCTGAATCCGCCATGATCATAATCCGATTTTATAATCGTTGTGCTGACATTATCATATAGGCCTACACTTAGGTAAGCGCAAAGTTTCTCATTTATATGCTTTACTCACAAGTGTGTGAATTGACCTGGATATGAAGCGTCCGTAGCGCAAAATAGTTTCTAAAGAGGTAAGACGGAGCATTTTATGGCCACATATGACGTTGGATCAGACATTGGCCATGCTACGCAATGTGATGCCTAAGTAGGCTGTGTGTAGAACTGGCTGCCCTGGCCATGTGGCTTATACTTATATCGTGACTAAAGCTACGTGTAACAACAGGGCACCTGTTGCTTCCTGAAGATCAGGAAGTTCTGAATCGATATCCCCATTAGCCACTGTCCGAGAAACCTGATCGCAGGGGGATCGAAAAAGGACATACGAATTTGTCAGTACCCAGCAACCACCATATTTATTTGGTACTTTTACAAGCAATATCCTCTTATTTATTCCTTCTCTGCCCCTTAGCGGCAAAGAAGATTTTTACCTTAGGAGCTTACAAATGTCTTACCGGTTTGATATGGATTTAAAAACTCAAATTAATATCGATTACAAACTGAAGCACAATGCTATCCTCCTCCGCACTTTCCAAACCAGAGGTAGCCCACCTGGTAGCCCGCAGGGACCACGTGAGTCGCCCGCGAGGCATGTTCTAAAAATAGCACTAATCACCATGGAGATCTGTCTAAATAAAAATTGTATTTAATTGTGTTGCTGTTCTTTTTAAATAAAAAACGCTTGCATTAATATAGATTTGAAAATGACAATATATAATATAAAATTTTAAAAACAAAAATGTTTTATTATATGAACTCTGACCTTCTCTGAAGTCAAAGTTCAATATTGTGCGCAAAACAAACCACCATTGCTGAGACAAGGAAGCGGGCGCAGCTACATTGGGGATCTAGATGTGGTTTTTACCCCCAAAATAAAGAAAACATGGCAGAAAAGCGAAAGAAAACATACTATTTTTACAATGATTTGGAGGAAGAGTTCTTTTTTACGACAGTGAAAGAAATGTGTGTGTCTCATTTGCGGGGCGACTGTGGCAACGGCAAAGCGGCACAACGTGGAGAGACACTTCAGTACGTGTCACCAAAGTTCCATGTTGTCTAATAAAGTATTAAACAGGGCAATAAAAGGAAGTAATAATATCTAAGTCTCTTCACAGATATTATTATTATTAAAAGGTGATCTGGGCAACTTTATGTTATTCAGGAAGTTTGTATCAAACAAGTAGCCCTCCGTACTACTCAGTCCCCTTGAAGTAGCTCTCAGTTTCAAAAAGGTTGGTGACCCCTGTTCCAAACGCTAACAACTTTTCCACCAACTCTACCTCCAAAAAGGACACGCGCGCCTACAGGAGGCACGTGCAGAACAGCAGTTGTAGTAGCACCTATCCAGAGGGAGTGATACCTGTGGAAAACCAGATCCATGGTAGCATTGAGTTACGCTGAAATAGCCTGAAAGACTTATACCTGAAAAAAATGCGCTGGCACCTAAAAGCGAGTGTCAAAATGAAGTCCGGACTTTGCCCCTTGCTTTTAGAGTGTAAGCTACACACCAACAGTGCCCCGTCAGCACCAGCTGCATACAGCACATACACCAATGCAGCCTGCAAATGCATATAATGCACACACAAATGCCGCTTTTTAGCTTCAGAGCAGATAGCACACACGCTAGCATTTATTTTAGTTATCTGCAGAGAGCATATAAGCTAAAGGTCTTACGCACTGGCTATGCTCATTTGCAAGAATAAATTGCACGTTGAAAACAAAATGCAAGCTCATTTATTGTTCATAAATCTTGCACATGAAATGCAAAATTTATTTAAATTAATTTATTTTGCAAAAGGCGGCATTTTTATTCTGAGCAAGCTGGGGGTTTTTTTTCGGTTGCAACAATATTTACCGTTTTATCCTCTGTACAAGCATCACACACTGCCATTAACTAAACATCCATGGTGGGCCAATTGATAGCTCCCCAGCATAATATACCCTATGATAAGACATGAACATTAAAATTACATGATTTGAATAAAAATTGAGGAATAGTATAGCCAAGTAAATAAGCTATGAGGATGGTGGGTTTTTTAAATGGCTGCAGACAACTTACCAACGGTTCCCCATGTTGGATGTTAGACAGGAAAAGGTAACACATATTTGTGTGCAAGGTAGGCTGCCAGAGAATGCATAAGCATTAGAGCTAGCCACCATGAGCGATAATAGGCCAACTTAAGAATTTCAGTTTAGCTTCCGAGTTCTATTTTGCAGTAGCTAGGCTATAACATGTTTTGTTTTGTTTTTATAGATGTATTAATTTGTTTTGATTTTGCTGGGTTCCCCTCTTAAAAGCAGCGGCTGCAGCTTATTTTGGGGTTTTCCTTTTCATACTACCTCAATTGATTACTACATGAACTGTATGACACCTGATTGACCATTGGCTGGTATGAATAAAAATATATCGTATCGTATCGTAAAAAACAACAAGAGTATCTCTCGGTAATAATGTGCAACATTACTTTACCCAACTGGATACTAATACCTAACATTTAATGGCATAACAGCGGCAGCAGTATAAACTTTGCATTCAAAATGTCCCGAATTAGGCACAATTACGTATTAGCTTTTACAAACCTCCTGACAGTAAATCAGCTAACGAGTAACGTTAGCCCAGCTAATCGACTAACATCCACAATGTAACGTTACCAAAGTCTGGAGGGCATCAGCAAAGCACAGTAGCCCATGTAAACACATCCAATAACTCTTTAAAAGCAGATGGTATAAGCTCCAGAGGGCTCACGTAAAACATTAGCATGCTGACAGGCATATTTGGCTACTAACAAAATGATAGCAAGAACTGGTTGGCAAATTTTCAATAAAACACATTGAAGCAACGGAGCTAAGAGGATAATAAAGTCCGGGTTACACGGATGGTCTGCATGTCTTAAATAGTCATACTGAATTTTGCATCAACTTTGCTTTACATGACATAGGAATCTGCTCTTAGTAAACTCCAAGAAGACCTCCGCCGTGCGAAAAGCATAGAATGCAGTCACGCAACAGAGCTTGCGACAGCTAGAATAACCGTGCAAAACATTTTAAGCAGGACAAGCCTAGGTTAGTCAAGGCATGGCTCGCAGCAGCAGGGCGCGGCAGAATGACAGCAAATTTATTTTAACACAAGCCGTAAGCAGCAGAGAGAACTGATTCTTGGTTTAAAAAGGGCGGTGTATTAGAGGTGTGTGCATGTGATTGGTTGAGTATGGGATGCGTGGTTGCTAGCCGACCATGGTCGGCTACAGCGAGAGGTTTTCCAACAGAACGGAAGTTACGAATGTAACTATGGTTCTATGAATACCTGGAAGACCGTCAGTACGGTTGAAAGTATGGATATTATCCCTCTCGATCCGCACAGGTTGAGTAATTATATCAACAAAGCCACGTCAGTGACGTGACCGCGTAGGCCGACGTGCCCCCGCAGTATAAAACTATGCAGTGCCTCACAGAATCTTCTTGCCCAAAAGATTCCAAGCGACAGGATGTACTGACACTCTTCGTAGAACCATAGTTACATTCGTTCACATAACTTCTGTTCTACTTAATACGCTTCAGACCGTCAGTACGGTTGAAAGTATGGATGACTCATACCAGCAAGGTCACGAGGAATAGCATAGCTTCCTTTACTGCACCAAAGCCACTGGGAGAACAGCAGCCCCCAATGTGTGACGGGATGAAACATTGACCTTGAAGAATTTGGAGAAAGTGCAAGGCGATGACCAAGCAGCCGCTGCACAAATCTCACTCAATGGGACGCCTCTCAACACTGCCCAAGATGTAGAGACACCTCTGGTGGAGTGGCAGATCACGCCTTCTGGCACCACTTGCTCTCATAGGCCTGAGTGATAACATACACAATCCAGTGTGAAATTCTTGGACAGAGCCGAGCCCTTAGCCTTCCCACTGAAGCTCACAAAAAGCTGATCTGATTTTCTGTAGCATTCTGTCGCTCACATGTAGCATTTGAGTGAGCGAACAGGGCACAGGATATGTGCTTGCTCTTCCTCCGCGCTCTGAAAGGGGGGAGGATAGAATGCAGACAGTTCTATAGGCTGGTTCATATGAAAAGGAGACAGAACTTTAGGTAAAACAAACTGGGTTGGGCCATAAGGTCACCCCCAGTTCATCTGCCTTTCACCTTACACAAACTGGGCTCACGGAGAGGGCGTGGAGTTCACTGGGATATCAGGTAGTGAGTCCCGATTGTCTGGCTATCAATGTGCTCATACGGCGGATACGGCAGAGGCGTACACCTTCAGGATAGAGGCCGAGCGTCCCAATTTCAGAAGGGATTGGAGAAAGCCCAATATGACAGTAACAAGGCTAGATATTGGATCCTCTGCCCTGGCTGAGCACCATTCAGTAAATAGCTTCCAGCGTCAGGCGTAAAATGATCTAGTCGAAGGAGCTCGGGCATTTTGTAAAGTCTCCATGATCGCTGGGTTACAATTAACTATCAAGGGGTTGGCCCCTTCAGAGGCCACACCCACAGCTGCAGCAGGCCTGGATTGTGATGCCATATCCTGCCGTCCAACTGCGATAACAGGTCCTGGCGAAGCGGGAGCTGCCATGTTTCCCCTGCCAGGAGACCGACTAGGGATGTGAACCATGGTTTCACTGGCTATCTGGAGGCCACCAGGAGCACTCTGTGGTGAGACTGAGCAATCCTGTGTAGGGTTGCTGGAATCAATGGAGTTGGCAGAAATGCATACAGAAGGCCCTCTGGTCATGTAAGGGCCAGAGCATCCATTCCCAGTGGGCTGTTTGTCAATGCCGGAGAGAACCAGAGGGGGGAGCACATTGAACCACACCTGTAGAGGGCATAGTAGCAGGAGGCGTAGTGGAGTCACCCTCGAGGTCGCTGACAACATGCCCATCAGCCGAAGGAATGTTCTGACTTTTACCAACGCATTCAGTTGAAAGCGTTGAATGAGGAGCAGTATGCCTTCCATGCGTAGAAGGGAGATGCACGCCCTCATTATGGAGGAATTAATTATTCATTATGCCAATATAAATGGCTCTCTGGCTCGGAGTGAAGCTGCTCTTCTCGAGGTTCACTGTGAGACCCAGCGCAGTAACATGGACGACAGTCATCGCTGTGCTGCTGGCTGCCCTGTCATCGAGGTAAGGTAGGATCTTGATCCCCTCCAGATGGAGGGAACTCAATGCAGCACTCAGATACCTTGTGAAGACGCGGGGTACCTGCGAGGTATTTAAGTTCCTCACTTCCGCTTCCCCGGTGCTTCTTTGTCATTTGACATTGCATTCAGCCAGGTACTAGCAACCTTGTGATATTAAACGCTGTTTATGTTCACGGGGGACTTGCTATTAGCTTTTAGTTCAGGTATAGGTATTATACTGCCTGTTAGCGTTCTGGGCTATTTATTTTATTCTTTGCTGTTCTCTCTGAGACAGTTTTCTTTGTTTGTTTCGTTTGTTTTCGTTTCCCGTTTTGGCTCCAGTATTGAACTCCGGAGATTTAGTTTGTGTTTCACTCGTTATTCGAGTTTGTCCTATTTTAGTGGGTTGATTATCGTTTGGCTGTTTAGTCACAAGGAATTAGTTTCCTGTCTTTTTTTTCTTTGAATTTATTTTGTTATTCCTTTTATTGGTCCTCACTGCATGAATGACTTGTTTTCTTGTTTCTGTTTAATTAGACCCATAACATAGTCTAATGAACGCTCCCAGTAGCCAGAATTACAAGAGGAATAACGTTTAATTCATTTCCAGGCTGCGATAAAGCAATGTGCTCGTATGGTACATGTTATCTCCTGCTAGGCCTTTACTTTACCAGTTCATGACACCGGTACTGACAATATTGAACTATTTCTTTTTCCTTGACTGAACATCTGCTAATAAAACCTCGATTTCAGTGTCAGAATAATTCTTTCCTTTGCTTTTTCTGGGCCATTCTGACTAGATATGGACCTTTAAATGGAAACGACAGCCTCCATATAAGGCAATTCATGGGCGTGGATTTATGCTAATCACAAAAAAACTACTGTGGACGCGCATCATAAGTGAATACGAAAAACTCTACCTTTTCCATGCGGTTTGATGAATCCGGCGTACATTTTACGTATCAAATCCCTTCAGACGTAAATGTACGCGTATATTTAGGAAGGCTTCATGAATGAGGCCCACTGTGTAGTGGTTCGTGGTCATTTCTTTTCTTTTTTTTTGCGGCTCTTGTCCGGTCTCCACCATTGTGAATCAATCAGATTTTTTTCACTTTCCGTTTCGTGATTCAGCCTCGTTATTGCTTCTGCCTGCAGGGTATTTAAGTCCTCACTTCCGTTTCTCCAGTGCTTGTTTGTCTTACGACATTGCATTTTAGCCAGGTATAGCCAGGTCCTAGTGACCTCCTGATATTAAACATTGTTTATATTCAGGGGAGACTTGCTATTTAGCTATTTAATCGGGTATAGGATTTGTACTTTGCTGTTCTCTCTGAGACAGTTTTTCTTTGTACTTTTGTTTTGGTTTTACACTTCCCCAGCTCTGTGCTAAGGTTGCAGAGGGTGTTCTTTTGTTTGCAAAATTTTCTGTTCTTGTGTAATTATTTGTGTTCGTGAGATTTAGTTGTTATTTACTAGTTTTCTAGTTCACCCGTTTTGTGGGTTGATTTTCGTTTTGGCTGTTTCCGTTTCTTCATTCTTGTTTTTTCTTTCTTCCTTTATTATTTTCTCTCCCTAAATTATTGGTCCTCACGGCTTGTGAGCTGACTTGTTCTAATCCCCCCACCTTTGCGTGTGAATCCCCAAATCATCAAGAAACCCTCTTACACACAGTGAATTGGTATGCCTGACTTTAATAGGCAAACCGCAGAAACTGCCTGTGCTCTGGGCATACTGGAATATGAAAATAAGCGTCTTTTAAATCTAGGGACATGAACCATTCCCTGCGGATATAGTCTGAAGAACCTCTGAGAAACACGTTTAATCGCTTCAAGTCCAGAACTGGACGAAAACCCCCTTTCTTCTTTTGAACCAGGAAGTAGGTTGAGTAAAACCCATCTAGCTGTTCTGATGGTTTTAGTATTGTGATTGCACCCTTCTCCAAGAGAGAAAAAATCTCCTGGCAGAGGGAACAAGCCTTCAGTGGGTCTGTGACAGGTCATTCTGACCCGAGAACAGTGGGGCCGGCGTCGGAACGGCTGACCCAGACCTCTCATTTCCGTGCGCTCCATTTGTTTTTGGGCTTGGGGGGGCGCTGTCTAGGGCTGGGCAGGTGGTAGCATTGCCCCTCTAGGTTCTGTTTGTGGGCGAGCATGTGCCGTGGTCTGGGCAGAGTGAGCGCCTTGCTGGCAGAAGGGCTTGGAGAGAACGATGAGGTTCATGGCCCTCAGGTCTCCTCCTGTAAGACATCTGACAGGGGGGCCTGGGCAACCCAGACTCGACGGTGAGCCACCACTAGGGTGGACATCAGCCTGCCTAGCTGTCTGCTCATGAGGGCGAAAGCCTGAAGAGAAGCGTCATTCAGGTCACCGATGCCAACAGGTCATCAGTGACCCGGCACTGAGGGCTAGGGCAGCAAGCCTCATCTCTCAAAGCTCCATCTGGGAGTGTACTAGAGCTCTCGCCTTTACCACCACTAATGAGTCGCACCCACCTGGGTGATGCAACGGCAGCCATTTTGCGCCAGAATGCTCACCACACATGAGCTGAGGTGGAGAGGGAAAGAATGATTTTAGTCGATTAAACTGGGGGATAATTAGGTGGCAGATTGAAAGAGCCAGGTTGGGAATTTAGCCAGGAAAGTAGATAGCAATCTGCTATCTCTGCTATGGTGGGCGAAGGTACGCGGATCTTCCCAGCACATCTGCAGCTCCCGGAAAAAATTAGGTGACGGGGGCACACTGAACAGTGTAGTTGGAGGCAGCCTTCTAAAGAAGGGGTTTGCGGCAGGGGCAGTCACTTGAGCATCATCTAGGCCTACTCTGGCTAGAGCAGTGTGTAGAATGGTGAATAGTGATAAGGGGCTCTGTCCTGAATCGGACTGCTCTGACCCCTGTTGTGAGCTCCCTGAACCATCTTTAGCATTGACGCTAGATGGTTCCAACATGGCAGAGGGGAGGTCTGAAATCTCAGCCTAAGGCGTTTTATCGTGCTCAGAAAAATCCCAATTGGATGCATGGGTAGAAAGCATATCCGTGTCATGGTAGTAAGGGTCCATTCTACTATGGGGGGTGGAAGAGGGCACAGCAGAGTGCACCGGATTTGGGGGGGGCAAGTATGCCTTCAGCTGTTAAATTTCTGAGGTCAGCAAAGCACAGAGAGTCTCTTTTTTTCTTTAGCTGCCCGCAGCTTCATATGGACTTCCCCGTTTGCACCAGTGGCGAGGTTCCTGAGTAGGGTGGAATGCCGTCAGAGAATTGCCTGCCTTCCACTTGTGCCTCTCTCATCTTAATGGGAAGAATACTGCAATTAATACAGGGGTTGGAGAGGGCTTCTCTTAGGTGTAATACACCTAGACAAGCTGGGCATTTATCATGCGCATCTTCCACAAGAATCTCACACCCACAGTCACAGAACTGCTTCAGCACATCAAGCATCATGGTGGAGGTAGTGGGGGCCAGAAGCCGACTGGGCCCACAACCACAATACAACCGGGAAGCTGGCGACACTATTCGGGGAAATTATTTATTTATTTATTTATTTTTGTACTGTGGTTTCAGTTCTATTTAAAAAACTGACAATACAGAGTCTGTATTGCAGTATATATCTGGCACGAGAGAACACACTGAACACGTCTTTTTTTTCCGAAACGGTAATTCCCAATATGGTCTCTAACTGCGGTAGATGTCTGGCGCAAGAGAACACGCTGAATTACCGGTGACCGATTATAGTGGCAGCGGCTAACGGCTAGAACAGATGGGTGCTCTCTGGGGTAGCCAAGCCGAGAGACAGTGAGCTAAGCCACAGGGTTTGCTGATAGCTGAGAGACAGCTAGCAAAACCCGCCGTTTGAAGCAGAAAATAAAGACTCCCTCTAGTTGGAGTAGTACCTGGATACAGCTCAATGGCGCAATCGAAAGGTGGGGTGGAAGGGTAGTTGCCCTCTGTTTGCTAAACACCTCTGCAAGTTCAACATATTCAGTAGGAACGTTGAGAGGTAAAGGAAATTCTAGTGTACCTGCCATCTCCGTATCCTCTCGTAGGTAACCCAGGAGGAGGCGACCACTGAATCTCCGAATCAGAAGGGTCCTCAGAAGATGGCCCCTTCCAATAAGAATCTCCATCAGCTAGAGAATCCCACTCCAGACTTTCGTCAACAACCTCAGACTCCGATAAAGAATCACCCTGGTTTGGAGGGGAAATAACTTCCTCCAAATCAAAATCGGAATCAGAGTCGTCAAAAGACTCCCCAGAAGGGGCGATGCGATCTATTGCAGAACGTGCAACAACCCGTTGATGGGTGACCTTTTTTTCTCCTCTCCACATGATATGGGAATTGTGCTTCACCCAATACCAAGGGATAGACCGGTGAATCAACTAAAAAAAAAAAAAATTCTCTCCATGTGCTTAGGCTGAGAAATAGACATGGTAAGAGGAGACGTCACCTCCTTTATAGTACCTGACCCCAAAGGTCGACTGTCGAGGGCCGTAACCAAATCGGGCTTGATCAAGGAGCTGGACCGATATCTTGTTCTTTCTAGCCCATTGCACATCAATTAAACAATTCACGGCCCCAGGATCAATAAAAGCCTTAATCTGCTGCGAATGCTGTGCCCAAGAAAGTCTGACATTTAATAACGTTCGAGGCGTAGTACCCCGACGTCTCGCTAGAAGAACCGGCTCATCCTTTTCCCTTAAGAAAGACCCCCCTTTTCCCTTAAGCTTAAGCTTTAAGCACTGATCATGACCCCTCCTTTTGCAGTAATGACACCACTCTTTTTTAGAACCTGAGTCTTCCGAAAGTGGAGCTACTGCCCCATCTATCTGCATGGGTTCATCAGTACTGAGGGAAAATGGCTTAACTGACTCCCTCTAACTGTTGTGAGACAAACAAGCACCGGAGTAACTTAAGTAATGATAATAATAATGAAGGCTGCAACCCACGAAACGGAACGTGGAAAAAATCTGATAGATTCCCAAATTGTGAAGGCAGGACGAGAGCCGCAAAAGAAAAGAAAACAAACAGCCACGAACCACTCCAAGATCACACACTGTGCTTAGGACACCAGGTAAGCGTGGTGGACCAAGTTAGCTTAGCTGCGCAGGGTGTGATGCTGAATTTTATTATTGAATGGAATGAATAAACAGTGTAATCCCCAAACACATCAGAGCCACAAGCGTTAGAAAATCAGGATGGTGGAGATCATGCTAGTGCTAGTGCTTCATTTCACTTTCCTATAAGTTAACAATGTGCCTTATAGCATAGGCTACTTGTATTTACGGTTTTGATATAATAAAGAATGCATGTTATTGAAGACACGTGTCTGTCCCATCTTTTATATATTTTTTACTTTGTTGCAGTTAGGCAATCTCAATGTAGCCTAGCCTACGTTCTGATGTGATACATTGTATTCAGTTGAAATCCCACTCTTTCTGCTGGACCAACAGTGCAGCCCATATTATATTGTATGCTACTTTCATTTATTTTGATGGGGAGGTGGTTATGCCGCGTTTCTGATCGCGCTCAAATTTAGGTTCGGCATTCTAAAACTTGTTTGATGTTATATCAATGGAGTTATTACCAAACAGTTAATTAACAGTCCCTTACCAGACCTATGAAATCAAAAGGCTTTGCGATACCGACACCTGGATGACTGGAAACGTTAAATTCCATCCAGTGTGAACGAACCTTATCCCAGCCATAAAACCTCCTTTTTTTCCCCTTAACCTGCTTTGCTCTGACATCTGTAGTTCAGTTAGGCCTGTGTAAAAAATAAATTTAAAAAAGTTTTTTTTCGCCATAACTTCTGGAGAGTTGCGTGTTGAGATTTCCGATGTAGACAAGCTTTT
This sequence comes from Ilyophis sp. 1 JC-2022, assembly GCA_022702515.1. Lineage (NCBI taxonomy): Eukaryota > Metazoa > Chordata > Actinopteri > Anguilliformes > Synaphobranchidae > Ilyophis > Ilyophis sp. 1 JC-2022. The sequence goes on from CM040396.1 coordinate 48,396,832, forward strand.
TGTAGGTTGATTAGATGGCAGCGTTAATGTCTGTTTCGGCTACAGGCGTAGGCTATTCTTCTTTTGTTTTATGGCTGTCGGCAACCAATACGATTGTGCATTACCGCCACCAACCAGATTAGAGTGTAGATCGGTAAAATCTAAAATTTTACCAAACAATCTCTATAATACGTCTCTTAAATCATATTTGAAACTCTTCTCTTCATCTCGATATGAATTCCAATATAGTTCTTTTGGAACTTGTTTCCTGACTCAATTCTTTTTGAATTTGCTCCCAACAAAGACCCTTCACCTCCAAGAACTTTTCCGCTCCCTTAACTATTATTCTTATTTTCTAAGAATAAATTTTACTTGAGTTTATTTTTCATAATGTATTGTACTTTGTTATTTTTTATTTTGATAATCGTTACAGAGTAAATTCAATTTGGTGAGTCACTGAAACTCTAAACCAATTAGAATTATTGCAGGCACAATTTTAAAAGATTCAGACAAATCAACATGATTTGAATTTTGAGAGCCAATCAAATCAGGCCAACCCAAGTCAGTCGCTGCAACCGCGAAGCTCTTCAAAAGAAGAAAAAAATCGAGTGTATCTGTGTGTGCAAGATGTCGGAGCTGTCACGGACAGAGACGGTCAGCGAAAAAATACCTGGGCCCACTTATCCCCAATTATTTTATTTTAAAGCCACAAAAGGCAATAGCATTATAATGAAATGCAAAATGTGTATGCCAAAACCGATGGAGATCTCTGCTTTTATTAATTAATCTTCTAACCTGAGGAAGCATGTGGAGGTAAGCAACTAGCTGGCTAGCTACAATAATATTTTCACTTTTACTTGGATGTTTTAGACTAAGAAATAAGCAAGACAGCTCTGTATTAACTATAATTTTTCAGATCTAGCTAGCTAACTTATACAACCAAGACCACACAATCCACATAGCACAATTTTATCCAAATTTTTGACGAATGGTTAAAAGAAATCCCGTTTTCTATAGGATTTTAGCAGTAGGCTACACATCACAACAGTTACTCTTCCAATTAAATTATTTTAGGCTGTTTTTAATTATTATTCAAATAATACTATTTCAAAAACTGGCCAAAATACAAACATTTACACTTTGCATTGAACAGTGGCTGCTACGGAGTTGCTAGGAATGCATGTGACATCTATGAATACAATGTTAAATTGCTACTCAGAATAAAATGAAAATTACAAATCAGGAGTCATGTCTTTTTAATCACCAGAGATGTTTAAAAGATGTAGCCTCTTTCAGACATAGGCCCCTAGTGGTCATGGCGTCGGTGGGATGAGTATGTATAATTCTCATTATGCCGGCATCGATGCCCCTAGTGGACGCCTTAAAAAAAAAAAAAGCAAATGGTTGGATTCGGACCTACAGCCCTTGGCTTCAATGACCACCACACTACCCATTCACTTTATCACCTCTTTCACACTTGGGATTTAATACCAATTAGATTTTGAGAGATAAAGGTTGTCTTGATTGTAGATATACAAAAGTAATGCTAAAAGTAATTACTTGAGTACTTTTTCAGTAAACAACTTGTTTACTCTTACTTGAGTCATTTTCTTTACCAATACTTCTACTTTTACTCAGGTGAATTATCTCTGAAGTAGCAGTACTCTTACTTAAGTAGGAATTTTCAGTACTCTTTCCACCTCTGGAATCAACCATATTAAAATTTTCCATACTGCCCTCACATGGTGAAGAAGGGAATTCGACTTCATCTGACCTTGTCATGAGTGATGCCCAGTCTAATGTTAATTATCTATTTGCCCAGTCTAATGTTAATTATCTATTATTTATCTTATCTGTAAAAAAAAAAAAAAACAGCAAACTCCTCAGATTTTGATGTACAGAAACGATCACAAGGAATTTTAGGTGGGGGTTTTATCAAACTATCTATAGTAGAAAAAATATTTTTTGCATCGCCTTTGTGATTGTTGATCATTTCTGAGAAAAAAGATTTCCTGGCATATTTCGTTTCTCTGTTGTAGCTGCTGAGTTTATCTTTATAGATATCGAAGTGTAACTCTTTTTAGCTGTCTTATTTTTTCACCGTTCCTCCATGGGGCTTTCTGCTTGCCAGACACTGATTTTATTTTCAGTGAGGCAGTAATATCAATAATTGTCCTTAGTTTACAATTCAAATTGTTCACAAAATCATCACAGGAGGAAGACAAAGCAGGGAGAGGTGAATTTGTTACATATTTCATGAAAGTTTCAGCAGCCCCAGAATTTAGGTGGCGCCTTTTGATCACATGCTTCGGTCCTGGTGCGCCGGTGGAAGGTCGCACTGACAATGGCTCCGCATTCAACTAGTAGCTTTTTGTCTATTATTATTTGTATTGTTTTTATTTTTGTACGTACTGCACTGTCGCTCATACAATATGATCGACAAGCACTTTTGGAAGTTCGTTCGTCACTGGACACAGACTTTTTCTCAATTTACCGGAGTACGTGCTGTGATTCCTTTGTCCTGCCGCCGTTGTGTTTACCAATACGCCGACGAAGGAGAAAGAGAAGAGGCAAACGTGCCGGTATCCTATGCAGATCACGGACGAGATACTGCAAACCGCCGTTACCGAGCATTTTACTGGCAAATGTTCAATCCCTGGACAATAAAATGGACGAACTACACGCACGGATTAACTTCCAGTGGGACATTGCGAACTGCTGCGTGCTGGCGTTTACTGAGACCTGGCTAGACCCGACGGTACCTGACTCGGCCGCTACCCCGGCTGGATTTTCCATCTACCGGCAGGACAGAACTACGGAGTCAGGCAAACGCAGAGGCGGTGGGGTCTGCATTATGGTTAACTCTCGCTGGGGTTCGGATGTAGCAGTGCTTACAAAACACTGCTCACCAGACCTGGAGCTCTTAACTATAAAAGTCCGTCCCTTCTACCTCCCTCGGGAATTCAGCTCCGCTATAATCACCGTAGTTTACATTCCCCCGCAGGCGGATAAAACGCGCGCACTAGAGGACCTTTACGGAGTAATTAATGGACTTGAGAACGCTCACCCTGAGGCAGCTTCTATTGTTGTTGGCGACTTGAACAGGGCTAATATGAGGAAAGTATTGCCTAAATATCACCAGCATATTAACTTTCCTACCCGTGGTGATCAGACTCTTGACCATTGTTATTCTCAACTACGGGACAGCTATAAACCCCTCCCCCGCCCTGCCTTTGGTAAGGCGGATCCAAAGGCAGGGCGGGGGAGGGGTTTATAGCTGGGGTTTATAGCAGGGCGGGGGAGGGGTTTTTGTTTTCCGAACAAAAAATCATACCGAAAACAGCTGCCGGTTTTGAAGAGCCTACCCCCTCCCTGTACCGTGACCACTGTCTACGAATCGTAGCCTAGCCTACCATTAGCTTACATTCTGTAGTGGAAAAAGATATAGATTATACATATATTATATATCATACTGTAGGGCCTACCATATGAAACAATTGTGTTAATAAGAAGATGTTTTTCTGTGGTAGGATGAATTGCAAAAACAGTTCTAAAGGCCCAAATGTGCACACAGCACACAGTCATGGCCTCACATTCAAGGGCAGACACTCACACCAGAAAAACAAGCTCATTATTTGTATCTGCATTAGTCAATGGATGACTGTCCCAAGCTAGGCACACAGTATGATCTCATCTTCCACACCTGTAAGGCACACAGTATGATCTCATCTTCCACACCTGTAAATAAAGGACATATACACACACCCACACGCTGGAAAATTTAAGGGAAAAACTCGCTCTCAGCAGAAAGCCATATTGTAAAACACTCCCTAATTTCCCAGAGACTGTTTAGCTACATTTGTATATTAGCATATGTATACTTATCTCGAAAAGGAGGTGATGGACCCATTCACACATTCACACACACACACACACACACACACACGGGCAACTAGATGAATACACATTTATGTTCCTAGCCCGTCTGAAGAGATAACATGAGTGACTCCCTAACATTCCTTGGGGCCTGCTTGTTAAAACGTCTAGCACCCTAGCCTTGGAAATGTATATGTGTGTGTCGTTTGAGAACTAATAAAGTGTATTAAATCCAAAAAAAAACATTTCTACAAACATTAGTAGTGAGGACTATATTACTATAAAATAATGTATCATGTTATAGAGGAAGATGTTGTCTTTGGTTTATAAAGCACCCACCTGTGGAAAATAGCATTTGAAAAGCTTATAGTTAGTATTATTTAACCCATTAGATAATTGTATTATTATGTATTGAACTATTATTGTCAAACTGTGGCTAGGCTGTTTCTGATATAATTAAATCATGGCATTTCATCAAAACTACCATATAAATAAGGGTCATATGTAATGCTTAATTAAAACCAGCAGAGGCTGATGTTGACCATAAAAAGATATCTCCCAGGGGGACAGAGCCGAACGTTTAGACCCACACTGGGTGGGGTTGAGAAAAGCATAAAACGGGGGGTTATCTGAGCTGCTGGGGCTGCTGTTATGTTTTGTTTCTGTCATTAACGGACCTGTTTTTACGTCTCGTGGATGAGCATGAAATTGACGGACTTAGACTGGACCGTGTGATTGAGAGTGTTTTTAACATATGTATGCTTAGCCGATCAGCCTGGGTATGTATATTGATGCAAATCTTTTTACAATAAATTAAGTTGTATCAGACTCTGGAATGTAGTGTCTATTTGGAAGAAAGTTTGAATAGCGTGTAGTGGAATGGTCCTGACCCATCCCGACAGGGCGGAGAAAGGATTGTTCTAATTATTCTACAATCCCTTATAGCTAGCTAGCTTTATACCTTTGTTTGATCGAATAAAAGTCAATAAACACACAGTCATTAGACTTACATCTGTATTTTCCTCCTCCTCTTTTTCTTTTTATCCCCTGTGCACCAGAAGTCTTGGTGTTTAATCTTCATGCTGAAAACCGACCGTTCTCATTTCGAAATCTGGGAGGGGGGGGCGCTCAACTCTTTAATATTTTGTATTCTATGAAATATATATAAATATACCCCACCCCACAAAAAAAAAAAAAAATTAATCTTGGCTTGGCGCCCTAGGCAGCCGCCTATACCGCCAATGCTTAGGACCGGCCCTGTCCCCAGTATTTAGTTCCAATCACCTGGATTTGCTAATTTGCACAATTCTTCAGCCAGGAAGTAGAACTAATTACTGAAGTCAGCTGGCTGAGTTCATGGGTGGAAGAAGCAGGACTTCTCCTTTCTGATCCCTGGATTTTACATCTCTGTACTTTTGTCTGTGGTGCTGTTGATGCGGGAGGAGGAGGTGCAATAGATTGGGAGACGTGAACCCCATGTCAAATACATAGCCAGTTAGGCACATCAAAGTTGCTTTAAAATAAAATCTTTTTCCTACTGATTTTACTTGTCTCAAACTTATTTATTTTGGCTATTTAAGGAATGGCTTTTATGGGTAATTTCCAAATATACAGTATAAAAATAAATAAACATAAATATTGTTGCATATTTATGTTTAACATCATTATAAAAAACAATCATTGGTTATAGTAACCGTAAAATGAAATAAATACTAATGAAAAATCAAATAAAGTATGCCTTCTAAAACGCACCTAACCGTCTACGACTGGTCTGAAGTAATCGTTTATCTACGTGTGTTTCTAAGAGCGTCTTAAGTTAAGATGCTTTTGGGAAACGCACCCAAAGTTAAAAAAGCTTTGTACAAAGGGTTTTACGATGGCTTAGCCTTACGATGCTTTTGGGAAACGCACCCCAGGTCCAGAGTGTGGCCTTGTTCATGAGTAGGTTCAGAGACATGTTGGATAAAATCAAAGGAATCTAAAAGGTTGTTAAAATCTTTAGCTTTTGAGCCAAGTGGTTTATGGATGTGTAGAATTAAATCTCCAGAGATAATAGCACAGTCAGTCTGTGGATATTATGGACAGTAATTGTACAAAGTCCTCCATGAAACCAGAGTTACATTTTGAAGGATGATACACAGTGAGAAGGAGAACAGGAACATCACAATTTAAAATCATTGCAAGGTGCACAAAAGTAAGGAAGTCACAATTTAAATTTGTTTACAATTAATTTTGTCAGAATATAACGTTGCTACACCACCGTTCCTCCCTTGTCTCACAGTATGATCGACATTTAAATTTGGAGGTGATGTTTCAATAAGTGCAGAAGGTCCAGTGTTGTCCAGCCAAGTGTCTGTGAGCATAAGAGTGTCCAGTTTGTGTTCAGTTATAAGTTCATTTATGACAAACGTTTTACTGCTAAGTGACCGAACATTAAAAAGTGCCATTTTTATCTTTTGAGACACAAAAACTATAGGTTTATCAAACAAATATATTTATAAGGTTATCTGGGCCATTGCATACGTAAATAACCTTATAACAGGGCTTTAAAATGCTAAATGCCAAACTTCTCCTGTAACTACTTAGTGCAGATAGTCTATTTTGGCTCGCCTGCGAGACAGTTTTACGCAACTGAGACACGCGTTGCTCCTGCAGCCAAACTATTAGTGGAAAACCCAAACGCGGTATTTTAACTTTATTGGTAGACCATTCGCGACGATTTCTGACCAATGCGTAGTTTCTAAGTGTCACTATCTTTCCGTAGCAAGTCCATTTAACAAGCACTCCCCACCCAGCCTATACCTACCCATGCGTGACATAGTGGGCAATAGCGTCTATGTTGGGAGTTCATAAATATATGTATTCATCATATCATATCAGAATTCCGTCCAGCAACCAGATAAACCCACCAATAGCCCGACCGTATGCAAATACAGCGGTGCAAATCGCTGCTCAATCAATACCGACATAAACAAGTGAAATCATACAATGCCATTCTACTATCAATATCTGCAATTAAATATGGAATTCGTGTGCAATCCTCCCGTGGATTTAAGCGTAGATATGTCCCTTTCAAGATTCCGTGGTCATTTATTGTCTTGGACAATCCGTTTGAAAAATACACAGCGCATTGGAACACTATTAGACAAACGAAACTAGCTCTGCGTAACTCCCCCTCCCTGATTGCACGGCTGTGACGCTTGCAATTTTATTCTGGTTTGATCGACAATTGTTTTATCCAATAGAAGGCACGACAAGCTTCCCAAAAGTAATTTACATGTGTAAATGAAAGCTTGGATTAACTATTTAAGGGCGAGCGTAACTGCAATACTTGTTATATCACGACAATTTTACGCTGGCATGCGCAGATGACGCATTTGGTTTGACTATGACGCATTTGGTATTACGCTATAAAACTGCGCGCAACTTTGATGTGACTTTTTAGTAGTTTTCCCCGAAGTCGGTCAGAAGAGGACAACAACAGAGATTCTTCTAATCCCTGTAGCATAGATTCTGTGGAAGAGGTGCCTATCAATATGGGGAAGATATCCTCCTCGACATGTAAGTATTACTGCTTGTAATATTTTGATTATATACATTCGTTTTTCCACTGCGTGCTATATAGTCGTTATTTTTGTATTTGCATCGGTCGTAATAGACCACTGTTAGCCTGCTAATAATGCTGAACATATTTGAAAACACACTTTTTCAGACTCCACCTTGAATAACTACATGTATAAGGCAAATAATATAGTACGTTCTTTCCGTTTATTTTTTATTTTCTATTTGGTTTAGCTATCGGATCGCTTAGAATGTATAGCTGACTGTATTGTGTTGAGTACTACTAGCGATAGCATCTACGTTGTGATAAAGTAGCGCTTTCGTGACTTTGCTTCGTTCAATATGCACTTATTGTACGTCGCTTTGGATAAACGCGTCTGCCAAATAACTGTTATGTATTGATATTGTGTTCGTGCCGTTCCCGTAGTGGCTCGTGGTGGCCTGCTTTGTTAGAATTCATAGCATTCACAATGACATAGAGTATTTTAGCGCTGTTCTGTTTGGTTGCTCAGTCGTACGTTATAAACTCCTCAAAAAATGATCGGGAACCTTATTTCGGTCGATTATTCCTCCCCTTTAATAATACCAATTGGTATTGTATTTTATATCGTTGGAAAGCCTGATTAGTCACCTTTACAACGAGGTACAACTTGTAAGGATCATGCATTCGTGGAATGAGCAACACAGCTAACCGTGTGGGTAGCGGCCCAAAAAAATGTGCCAAAATCCCCTGCAATATTCTTCTGTTGGTATTCACTCTCGTTTTGAGTTGCTTGGTGGACTGGATGATTGCACTCTCCCACAGTAATAAGGAAATAACAACACATATTGGCCATTTTTACACTTTATTCATTTTACACTGTCAGGGACCTCAGTAGCGTGTGGAAGATCCATACGCAGCCACAACAGCTTGGCACCTCCTCCTCATGCTGGTCACCAGCCTGGTCACACACCTGTGACTGGCATACACCTGCCAGCACTTGAAGCTCAACACGAGAGTGAATACCAACAGAAGAATATTGCAGGGGATTTTGGCACATTTTTTTGGGCCGCTACCCACACAGTTAGCTGTGTTGCTCATTCCACGAATGCATGATCCTTACAAGTTGTACCTCGTTGCAAAGGTGACTAATCAGGCTTTCCAACGATATAAAAGACAATACCAATTGGTATTAGTAAAGGGGAGGAATAATCGACCGAAATAACGTTTCCAAACTTTTTTTAGGAGTTTATTTTATGCCTCGATTTGCCGTGAAGCTAGAACATTGGTAGTGTTTTCCGATATTATTTTATTGTATTGTAATTTCTTTGTGCATAATGTACTCTATGGGGTATTAGTATATCCATGGGTGATGCTTTTCACTTAGGGAATGGAAAATATGTATTCAAATGTACTGTGTCCAGATGTGTGCAAGATGAATGTAAAATAAATAAATAAAATAAATAAGCAACAGTTGTGAAACACTACAGAGAAATGCCATCCTAGAGCATGCAACAAAATATAACATAATGTAGCATACAGAAGAAAGTGTTTACTGAAGTACAAGAGTGAATGATTGCATATTTAGCTGTGTGTACCACAGTGTTATAATGCTTCTGCATTATGTAATTTGTTCCTATAACATGCTTGACCCTCCACCTCTGCCACTCCAGCAGTGCCCTCTACTGTTCAGAGTGAAGCCACTGCAGGACCAGATCCTTACAGCAAACTGAAGACCGTGCCATTGATGAGTGCATATTGGCCACGAAGGCACGGCACAGGATGAAGCAGTATATGAAGGATAATGGTGAAAAAATGGCACACTTGGCATCAAACACTGAACTGAAACTGTGCAATATCAATGTTTTCATCCATTAAGTGATCGTAAGGTAAAATGTATATGCTTTATAAAGGACTAAAGGCTTTTTAATAATTTCTCGGAGAGGTTTTGGGTAGGTTATTGGACACCTAGATATCCACCCCCCTGTACTGATCCAAAATAATTCCCACATGAAAATGATTAAAAGGTGAGTTAAATTAGTCAAAACGGTTTATTTGCACTGCAATGTATGATTAGTTTAAGATTTACAGCTATTCACATTTTAGCCAATTTGGATAGGTTTGGAGACCCTGGGTACACCTGGCTACACTGCTTATATTTTGTGTCATAGAGCTTTAGTAGTTCTGTATATCACCCTGCGATTATTGAATGCTTGTGGACAAGGAGTTTATGATCCAGGAAATGTGTAGTTTTACCTGTTTCACTTATGTAGCTCTCAGTATTTTGAAGAAATATATATTTTTTAGAAATTTTAGCAAAGTTTTGCTTGCATTTCCGGCACTTTATTTTGACCTTAAATTATGAAAATAAACAAATCTAAGTTTGTACTAAAAATGGTACACCGGTTTTGTTTCATTTAAGCCATTTACCAAGTTTATGTGATGCTCACACCTGGAGTTATAAAGCCTTAAACAGAGTACCCCCATGATTTACCAAATATGCCATCTGCACTAAGGGGTTAAGGATTACGCATTTCCCCACACAACTGGCTACAACACTGGCTCAGCAAGGATTAATTCCTCACTGCACTGAGAAATAGTGCTTTAGCTAGACATGCCACCAGTAGATAAAGAATGATGTTTTATTGAGGTACAAGAGTGAATGATTAGGCTACATATTTAGGTGTATGTAACACTATGACATCAATATTTTATCTTAATCCATCAGAAGAAGCAAATATATATTCTTTATAATGGATAAAACAAATTTTATTAATTTTATGACATGTTTTGCATAGGGGTTTGGACCCATAGATATCTATACTGATGAAAATATAGTCATTCCCACTTGAAAATGATGCAAAAGTGAGTTTTATGAGCCAAAATTGTCGATTTGTAGTTAAATATAGCTCTCTTTTTTTATGTAGAGCAGTACACAATTTAGCCAGTTGGATAGATTTGGAGACACTAATGGAAAACAGGGTACACTGCCTATATTTTGCATCATAGACCTTTAGTAGTTCTGCATATCATCCTCAGATTTTGCACACTTGACATGGAGTTTATGATCCAGGAAATGTATATATTTACCTGTTTCACTTATGTAGCTCTCAGTATTTTGTTGCAGAAATAGTTTTTTTGTGCATTTTTACAATGTTTTGCTTGCATTTGTGGCACTTTATTTTGACTTAAATTATAAAAATAAACAAATCTAATACTATAAAATAAATACTATAAATGGTATATCGGTCTTGTTTCATTTAAGCCATTTACCAAGTTCATATGATGCTCACACCTGGAGTTATAAAGCCTTAAACAGAGCACCCCCTAAATAGATGAGAATTGACTAAATTTGCCGTCTGCGCAAAGGGGTTAAATGCATCTGCCTGTCGTTCATGCATTGAAAATAGATATGGCCGTTTTTTTATCATAAGTCCGACAAACTGTAATCATTCTGGCCGGCAGTTTAAAATCCTAGCACGACCTCTGAGCTAGACAGCAAATACATCGTGCTGATATTTGTTTCTACACTGAACTTGAATTTTCCTGTGGTGGGTGGCTAACGTTAACGTTACCGGAGCCATGTGTACATTCATTTTTGTAAGCTTACGTAAGCTAACGTGCCAGCTAGCTAACTAACATTAGCCGAGCTAATATCATCACCACACCAACAGCAACAGTTTTGTTGTTGTTTGACTGCTGAATGTTAACGTGTGACTGAATTGTACTTGTCTGTCTAAAGCTTGTAAATTATGTTCAAAGGAGATTTTAATCTCAATGAGACTAACGTTAACGTTAATGTTACCCGTCTAAATAAAGGTTAGCTAGCTATGTTAGCGAACATTTGCTAACTTAGCTATCTTTAGCCAACTACCAAGCTAGCCATCACCAGCATTAGAAAAACATAAGCCTAACGTTAAGGTCGTGACTGTATCACTGTACAGACACCAACTAACGTTAGCTAACGCTAATATTCACACATTAAGTCAGATAACGTTAGCTATCGTCAGTCGGTGTTGACATGACGAACGTTGTGGTTAACATTACATAAAAATGGCCATTCCTCTGTTAAAATCAAAGCTTTCTTAACAGCTAACTGTCTAACGTTACTGTATTACATAGGCTCTGCATAAAAAAGACGCACTTCCGGGTGGAATGACAGGAGAATGGCATGGCCCGTGGTCAATGGGTTAGAGGTGACCATTATGTTATGCCCTGCCTAATATAGGCTAAATTATGCCCTGTATAACATATAGTGCCCATCACCAATCTCACCATCACTGTTATCTTGACTGAGCTCAAGTTTCTTTTCACTGCGCCCCTAAATTTTGCACTGTTCAAGGCCAGTTCATTTTTTTTCACTGCGCCCCTAAATTTTGGACTGTGACCCTAAATGTTTCATTTCAGTGCACATGTGCTCCTGACAAAAAAAGTAAACGTAGAGCCCTGTAATGGGGTAATGTTATGCTATTACCTGTATTATCATGAACATGATTATACCTGAACATTCCACCAGTAAAGAAAGAGATTTAGCTGAACATTACACAAGTAGAGAAATAGATAAGATATACTTTATTGAACCCCGTGGGGTAATTTTTCTTCTGCATTTGACCCATCCTTAGTTACCTAGAAGCAGTGGGCAGCCACAGTGCAGCGCCCGGGGACCAACTCCAGTTCTGAGGCAAGTGCCTTGGTCAAGGGCACCTGCAGGAGTGCACCTATCATGCATGTCTTTGAGTGTGGGAGGAAACCGGAGTACCCGGAGTAAACCCACACGAACACGGGGAGAACATGCAAACTCCACACAGAAAGGCCCCATCCGAGATTCGAACCCACGACCTTCTTGCTGTGAGGCAACAGTGCTAACCACTATGCCACCGTGTCCGCCCCTAGTGATTCAGCTGAACATTCCACCAGTTGTGAAATTGTGATTTAGCTGGACATTCCACCAGTAGAGAAATAGTGATTTAGTTGGACATGCCACCAGTCATGAAATTGTGCTTTAGCAAACACACTGTAGTGAAAGGCTGTGGGGATTTCGTCATCTGTCTCTCTTGAACATGCAGGCTGATTTAAAGGGCAAGGAGTCTGTATTAGGTTACTGCAAATGGCAGCTCTTATTTCAACAGAGTAAAACTGTGGAATAGGGCAGTATTCCCTTTCTACTGCCCTCTGTCAGGTGACCTAAAGGTCGTGCCTGTAAAATGATCCCCATATGACAGAGAGGGAGAGAGGGAGTCTTAAAACATATAAACTGTTTCTGTTGCTATGGATTATCTCTCATATCTAGACAGTGGGGGTGATATTTTGGGGTTGATGTGATGGCTAAACATCAAATTTAACTGATGAATAAAGTGCTAACAGAGAAAGTGATTGAATGAGCCAGCTGGGAGTCAGGGAGAAGATATTACTATTCAAAGGTCACAGGATTAACAGTTCAGAAAATCCAAACAAATAATACACTAGGAAAAAAAAAAAAAAAACTATATATAACATGCTACATGCTCAGGATGTTTTATGGGAGCAGACACTAGAAAAGGTCAAAGGTGAATAATATCACTTAATTAAAGGTCAAGGCAACAGCATATCATAAAATTATTTCTGCCAACTCTAACTCAGTTGAAAATTATTCCCTTTCTACAAACCGGAGGTGTGGCTAAGAAATCACTGACCACTACTTTTATTTTAGCATTCACCTTGAAATTAAAGGCCACTGATATATAATAATGTATTTATATATACTGCTAATGTGTGGAATAATTACAATTTATTGTTTTAAAATGTGTAAAATGTGTATTTGTTAAAACCAAATGTGAACTTATATTAATGTTCATTCAATCAAGATTTACTCTGACATAAGTAAATACAAGTGTTCCCTTTTTTTCGTCACAGCCAATTTGTGAAAGTTTATCATGAAGAAAATTGCATATTTATATGCACTCTTGCATTTAGTGGAATACAATTTTTATTGAATCCAGACCATACATTTTTTTACAGTAATATATGAGTATGCATATGCTGTTTAAAGCCTGAGACCGCAGTGAGACAGATTAATTACATGCGGCACAGTATACAGATGCTATTTAAAGTGCAAGACCGTTATTGCTAAAACAGAGAGGTGGCCAAGTAAAATGGATGTTTTTCTTCAAAAACTTAAGTCATGTTGCTTATATTATTTCAAATACTTATGGTCCATCCCCATTCTCCTTATCATCACAGTACCACAACCAGGTTTCAAAGATTTATGTTACGTGCAATATCTTTCTGACTGGTTAATCACATGTGGCTATGCATGTCAATGTTGAAGTGATCCAATGTGAGGAATATCAATTTTTAAAAAGCAGAAACCCTTATTGCCATCACAGTTTAATGGTGCACTATGGAGGATTTCTACATAGAAAATATTATAAAATAACTATGTTCAGTCATATCTATGGTGCATTGGCAATCTCTGTTGAAAAATACATTGGCAAAACCTGCACCAAGCAGTTACACACCTGATTCTACAAATCAACCACTTGATTAGTAGAATCAGGTGTGTTACTGCTTTGTTGAAACAAAAGCCTGCGTCTGCACCAGTCCTTTCTGGATAAGATTGAGGACCCCTGCTGAACAGGATATCCCTATAAGTTAACTGTGGTTGAGACAACTAGAACAGGAGTGAACTCTGGCCGCTGGACAGATATGTCATGTCTTCTCCTACTGTGAAAACCTGAACAAAATCTGATATTTCCCTGAACTTTCTTTCTATTACAGTTCTCCCCTACAGTGATGCACTCCCATCCCAGGAGGTAAGGAATGACAACATTTACTATGTGTCCCAAAAAAATCTACCATGTGTACCCTCCTTATCCATACCACCCTCCATATAACTTACCCTGGGCATCACCCCCAGAGGTAAGCACGGCGATAGAGCGGCCAACACCCATTTTCGTGGCTTCGACCGGAATGTCTTGCTGTTGCATGGTGCCGGCAGGGGACGGAGGGCGGCCTAAAGGAGAAAGTGCGGAGAAGGAAGAAAAAGAGGAGTAGAAATAGAGGGCAGAAGTGGAATATGCCAATCCAGTTAGCTCTGTGTGAAAGCTCCCCACAGGCTTGCTTCTGGCTTCTCAGGGAAGAGAGGGGCAAGATATCAGTTTATAAGGTGCTGCGTTTCTGCAATATCAAGTGCGCTAACACACAAACATGCATGCCCACACACACTCCTCCTTCCACCCTGGCCTAAATATAAAATCAGCCACCCCAACCCCCTCCTCCTACGATTAAATCAGCTCAGTCACTATCAAAACTTTTTGAAATTTACATCAACGGCAATAATTTCTGCAAGTAAGGTGTCAGTGGACATCCAATGATGGTTTATATTATGTAATTCTATGTTTATTTTGTGGCTTGAATGTTAAAAAGAACTTTCAAATGAATATTTAAAGAAAATAGAAAAGAAATACTTCTGCTCTACAGTTAGCTGATAAAATAATGCAGCTGTGGAATGGTGTAAATACTTGACACCTGTAAGGTTTTGTGGAGTTTTTGAGGATCAGACAGTCCCCGATAAAACAATGGGTTTATTCCAAACGCTTATTTTATCCGTCCTCGTCTCCTCTGTCCTCCCCTGACCCGGAAATTGATCGTGGTTCGCCATCTTTAAGGACATTCCAAACCGCCAAATGCTTCTCGGAGGAGCGAGGAGGCTCCCAGAGGATGCGTCAGAAAGTAAACAGCAAAAATGTAGCCTTTGTGCAAATTTCTCAGAACGCGTGACGTGTATAAATTATCCACCGCTCCACATCTGCCACGTGGCGGTTACACCCCTACACAGATCAAATTTTACCGTTCCTTTCCATTTATTATAAAGTGCTTTAATCCATAATGACACTCATTCTATACGGCTAACAAAGGTCACGTTTATTCATGAAAAAATATGCATCTTTTCCTTCAGTTCATTGGGTGGAGCTAAGGAGCGAGGAAAGGATGCAAGGAAATGATGCAAGTAGTGAAAATAAGTGATTGGAATGAACGCAATGTCACCAGCGCCTCTTCGTTCCATCCACATCCCGACACCAGGGTGCGGAACTCGGTGGAGGAATCCGTTGCAGTGTGTTGTTCTTGCTAAAGTGACGCCAGCCTTTCCCCTAATCCCGTTCGCTGCTGAATGAACCAAAGACCTTGGCTGCATTCCAATCCCATATTTTTACTCCTTGCATCCTTTCCTCGCTCATTAGCTCCACCCAGTGGAGGGAATAAGGAAAGGATCCAAGGATCACATACGAGGACGCAGCAACCGAGGCAACATGAATTAGGCAAATGGAACGTCCTTGCTCAGTCAAGCGTCAGCTGAAGCGACGTCAATTACTAATGACGTGCTGTATCACCTGTCAAAAAAAAAAAAGCCGTATCAGCTGTCAGTGCATTAATGCTAACGGATTGTTCTGTAGCCTATCGTATTTTTATCTCTGTTTTTGCATGCAAAATGGTATAAACTATTGTTTTATTTGACGCTATATTGCACTGTGAAGTTATCACAATTATTTGCAATGATTTTCTCCCATGCAATTTGACAGATGTGAAAATGACGTGAAATAAGAATATTGTCTCTCAATTACAGGTGTTTGTGTTTGACGTACAGTGTCCCATTAACACATCCACAACAAACGGCTATTTATCACTGTGTGAATAAAGATCACACAAAGCATAATTTAAATTGTAAGTAGGCTACGCCTATATTCCACACGCTCAATGGCCAATTCATCAATGGACTCGAATGCATGTTTGTTCGTTAAAATTGGAGCACATTACAAATGACACTTCCAGCCAATAACCCAGCTGATGCCGTTTAATTAATGAATCAAGCATGTATGATCTGATGGTATGTAAGCGACTGATTTCAAAACTTAGATCGCGCACTTCAATAGGCTAGTATACTGGTCTGCTACTGTACGCAATCAACATTTCCGCAATGAACCTAGCGTTCGCCCTAAACGCATGGCACCGGCTTCAGCGGGAACGGTGGCGTTGCCAGTTCAGGGGATCGCGACTGCTTCACTCCGTCCTGTTCCTAAGTGAGGTAAGAATCACGTATTCTCAACAGTAGTCATAAGACAGTGCTCTTGATCAAACATGGACATTGATAAGCATGAAGCACTTTTATCAGTGGGTGGAGTAGAATTCACCTGAATAAATATACAGCAAAGTTATGTCATGCACACATAGTAATTGCATGTTCTACCACACATTTACCTGCATGTAGGACTACAAACTATACATTTGGCTACTGTGGTTTGGTGTTAATCAATCAACTTGTGTGAACTGTAGGCTGCATGTACACACTTCATGTTTTTCATTTCATTCTTTTTTAGGTCGACGATCCAACAGCTGGGCATTATGCCCAAGAAAATGCCACTGTGCCAGTGCTCTAGCTTTAATTTAATGGGGCTCATGGTAGACTACCGTCTGAGCCATAGCTCCATGGAAGCATTGATAATGCTACTGCCACATGGGGAGCGTTGGCTGGGCACACCACTTAAGGGTCCAGGAGGTGCCTGCTCTTCAAGGCTCTGGAGGTGGACCACACCTTTGTACCCACGGTCATCACCGCATGTGCCATGCTCCATAACATCTGCCTGACAAAGGGGGACATCCTTGAGGTTGTCGAGGATGTTGGTGATATTGGTGTGGCTCCACCACGTCCAGTGAGGGGGGGAACATAGCGGACATGGCCGGTGAAACCAACTGGCGGGGCAACCGTCTGCTCCAAATGTGTGTCCAGTAGCATGATTATATGTAATTTGGCAATTGTTTGAAATATTATTTATACAGGAGAGCTTTTTGTTAGTGTCTCCGTTTCTTGTTATGTTTGTATATTCTCCCTTGCAGCCCCTCTTTCTGTCCATAGTGTTAATCCACATCTGTTTTATTTGTTATGTTAGTGTTAATAAAATCACTTCTGGATACTAACATATCAGTTTCATTTCATTTCATTTTCTGTGCCACATTTTCATTACCTTTATTTATTTCAAAACACACTATAAGCATCCCACTTTGACACCAATGTATGTCAACCACCTGTCGGGGAAGTGAGGATTCTGTAAAATGTCTATTTTCTGAATCCAGCATTTCCAACGGTCAATGCCCTTCCTTGTTAAAATGTTCAGCACTCTGAATACTGAACACAGGCGATATTGCGTGCTAGAACCACTCAATTATCCTGCAGTAAAAATATATTTAACATCATTTCATAATTATTAGAAATGACAATCCTCAATTCAATCGCATAATTTGCCCATAGGACAGTAACCTGGTGGAAGCAACAAGTCAAAACAAAGTCTAATTCGGGCCTAAGAGTACATCATTTCAGTAAAATAAAAACAGTAAATTAGAATAATTACTGCAAATCATTCATTAATGAATGTAGGCTGACTACTTAGAATTTACAAAAAGGAAGACAGTCATTTGAAGTTACCAGTAAAGAGCGAGAGACTGATAAGCCAGAAATAGCCCAGGTATTACCCTCCTGAAGCTTACACGATCAGCAAAATTGTATTTGTGTGTTTCTTTTCTCCCAAATTGTTTTGTGCTGCTGAAGGGGGCACTCAGATGAAAACTATATCTTAAAAGGTAAAAACACAAGTAAAAAACAAATTGACAAATACTTATGTGAACTATTTACATTTTATTAAGCATTTTTTCAAACTAATTTGAGCTTTCCAGTGTGGCCTTGAATCGCTCCTCTTTTCTGGCAGCATCTTCCTTCAGGAACCGCAGAACGGCTCCCTCACCGGTCCTTCTCCTTTTGGGGGGTGTGGGACAGGCACAGCCTTTAGCCAGGCTGTGCATCCTCTTCCTCCTCCTCTACACATGCCCGGCTACAAGTGACCGCCACAAATCCAGGAAGAGATGAGCCAGTGCCATCTGAGGTCTCATCAGCCACATGTGCCGGGTTTTCTGCAACACGAGTCCATCAGGACAGGAGGATCAATAGATGGCCTCCCCCCGATGGCCTCATGCATTGCATTAAACCATGGCCATGTGGCTGCTGTGGCCTCTCCCCTGTCTGTCCCGTCTGTAGCAGGGCATCTGAGTGCCTACAAGGAAAGATTCAAGGGAGAAGGTGAGCCGTGAGCCTATTGCACAGGCATAATTTTGTTTCAGTATGCAATAGAAACTACAAATTTGCAAAGGAAAAACATCATAAATTGAACCTCACCTTATATTTTCGCTTGAGGTTGTCCCATTTTTTTGCAATTTGGGTGGGGCTCACCTGGCCCTGTAGGCCCATCTGCAGACAAATTTCACTGAGGAAAACAACACATGTTACCATACCATACCCAAGTGCCCTACAACAATTACTGCCATGCCATAACATGTTCATGTGTTGTCCATTTACAGGGGCAGGCATGCCTCTTGCTATCACACTTACATTAGGGATATCAGAAGTTATCATTTGCATACAATCGACTACTTCAACACAAGACATGAATCACGGTGCATACATTGGGAACACCAAGTCACATGCTAAATATAAGAGTATAGGCAAGCATATACAATATGGACAGTGACGTGGTCACACATTATAGAATGTATAGAATTTTCACACCTCAGCCGAATGAGGCTGAGGGTGCTCTCATCTGTCCCTGTAAATGACACAACAAACCTGTAAAAGTAAAAGCCAGCTAGTAATGTCTGTGTATAGCCCTAAATCACAACGGCATACGTCAAGGGGCTTCACAAGCCTATATTTCAGACATGACATATGTACGTACATGATGCAAAATAGTAGGCTATCCTAATAAGCTAGCCTAATATGAATTGCATCGGTCAAAGACAGCAAATGCAGAAACATAGACTGAAATTACATTATTATTTCTCAGTCATACAAGAGTGAGGAAGAACATATTTTGAACGCAAGGCAGCTGTGTGTTCATGTTTCAGCGTGTTCAACGAGCAGCAACTGTAGAGCCTATTTCTCAGTTTGCCTACTTTTCGGGATGCATTCAACAGTGTGAATATAGGCTAAACGTGACATAGCCTATTGCATAGCCTACATATATAGGAACATTTTATACAGTTTTGAAAAGACATGGGTTCATGGAAGCTTGCCTTTCCTATGCAGTAACATTAGCTAACAAACAACTATATGGGACAAAAAAACGTACGAAATTTTACGCTTACACGCTGAACTATAATGTTTGTTGTCTCTTTTTTCATGAATAGACTTGCCTTTCGTTTGTCCAAAAGAACAAGTGACATTATAAATTAAAGCGCTTTATAAAATAAATAGAAAGGAACGAAAAGCACTTACATTTGTGTATGAGTGGTCCCGCCATGTTTTTACACAGTGGCAGATGTGGTTGTGGATCAAACACGTCACGCGTTTTGAGTAAAGGATTCCGCAAAGGATGCACTCGTGTTTCTCCTCACTGAAGGATTCCCCGGGAGCTTCCTCTTTCCCCACTTCAATCTCCTCGGTGGAGCATTTAGCGGTTTGGAATGTCCTTAAAGATGGCGGACCTCGATCAATTTCCGGGTCAGACGAGGACCGAGGAGAGAAGGACGGCTAACATAAGGGATTGGAATACAGCCCTTGTTCATTTTGCGAGCAAAGTCCGTTATTTTGAAACACATGGGTAGCTGTCTCTCCTTCACCGCAGTGGCTCAGGCGAAGACTTTGCCTGACAGCAGTGAGATGATGTATGCCACCTTGGACCACACGGTCAGGAGACTGGTGGGCTGAAGCTCGAATGCGAGGGAGAACTGCATGAGAAATCCCAGACACCGCTCTGGTCGACCCTCATACCGCTCTGGTCGACCCTCATACCGCTCCGGTGGAGGGAGATTAGGCTCCCTCTGGATGGGTGGTTGCTGAGCATAGGGGGAATACAGAGTAACACTTGAGACGCAGGGCTCTATTTTCCGGCCGGCGTATGGCAGATGGCAAGCCGGCGCACTGACGAAGTCAGTCATGAATTTTCACGCTCCTGAACCCATTTGACTCGCCGTATGCCGAAGTGGGAGGAGAGCCGCTGTGTGGGTGTGTCAGTCCATGGCGAGTTCCAAATTTTGGGGGTTTTTCCAAGCAATGCATGCATGATCCTTCATAACCTATTCAAAAGCCAATAAACCGTTTTTGTGGATCATATGCCATCTGATTTGACTTCAATATAAATCCCCCAAGCAGGAAAAATGCATACTTTGCATTTATTGTACATTGTTTTTTATATTTCTTTTATGTTAGGGTAGGCTGATTCCTGTATGTATTTCTGGTTTTAATAGTTTTTGGCTGTTATTATACTGCATTGTGGTCCCGGGGGTAGGCTACTGTATTCCGTTCTTTTTCTTACACCCTTCTAATGAGTATATATAACACAGCTGTGCAATGCTGATGTAAACACTGTACTATTTGTAGTATTGTAGCCTAGTATTTTTAGCTTATTATGAAAGGAAAGTGAAGCTCGTTTGAAAAGATGTAGACTACTCACTGTAGGCTACAAAACAGTAAATAGGAGGCTAGGCTAGGCTCAGTCCTAATTATGATCCTCAATATTCTGCACTGTAAAAAATATCTTGTAAGAAAACAATGAAAATACTGGCATACGGACAACTTGCCAACTTCGGTTCCCGTGTCGGAGGTTAGACGGGAAAAGGTAACACGCAAGGTAGTAGGGGTGTGCCCAAAGCCGAAATGGAGAAGTGCACGGATAGTGGGTTGGAAACGGATATTTTCCTATCCGAAGTTTCCAGTTCATATTCGGATGCGGGAAATAATTTAATTGCAGCAGGGAAATCTTTGATTCAGTACCCACCTGTCTGTATGCCTTCTTTAAACTTTACAGAATTAAGCATTGGATTGTTTATTTGGTTATTAAAGACATTAAAATATATAATTAAGGAGCCGTTCCATTTTGGCCTTGTGACTCAAAC
Organism: Ilyophis sp. 1 JC-2022; assembly: GCA_022702515.1. Lineage (NCBI taxonomy): Eukaryota > Metazoa > Chordata > Actinopteri > Anguilliformes > Synaphobranchidae > Ilyophis > Ilyophis sp. 1 JC-2022. Next base: position 48,418,142 of record CM040396.1, read on the forward strand.
GGTAGTCCCTGACATTAGTGATACTCAACCAATCTTTAATGTGTTACGTGCTCGTTATAATTGAACAGTGTCTCTTTTACACCTAGGTCAATATTGTGAGAGCAAACGAAAATGAAGCAAAACGTTAAATGTAAAATCTCAACATTTTGCATGCAAACGTGAACTATCCCTTTAATTCTGCTTGCTTTGGCTGCGCTTAATCTCGCCACTTTTTCAGAACGTAAAAACACCTTTTAAAAGAAAGCAAAGGAACAGCTAGAATCATTGTAGCCTATGTCCCGTTTTGAAATGTCACTTACTGGCTATCAACATCTTTATTGTATTTATGCTAGTTGTGTTTTTAAACTGTGACCGTATGTTCTGCTTCCGTATTGCTGCGTTATCAATTCCGTCAATGTCGCCATTCCATTCCAAACTCGCAACGCAGTTAATAAAAGAAAAATGTAACGTTTCACACCGCACAAAAAAAGTTATTATCTAGGCTTGCCGTGGTGATCGGTTTAACCAATGGCATACTAAACGCATATTAAAAGCGGTTGAAATGCAGCAGACGTTTTTTTTATTTTCTTGAATTAAAAGCTTTTCAGGTGTTCTAGAACTTTGTTGTTACTGCTAGCTAGTTAATGTAATGCATCTTGTTGGACTGTTCATGAACTTTTTCATTTAGAGTGTTTTTCTCAATAAATCATTAGGTTATAATCCTGAAGTGTTCTTGCATTTTATAAAGCAATAATAATAATAATAATAATAATAATAATAATAACAACAATCATAATAGTAATGGTAAAAATATTCCTATAATAATAATAAAATGTATGTCTAATAAAAAAAGATTGGGATCAGTACCGGCCAATCTTTAAAAAAATAATTGGTGTCGGAGCATCCTATACATTATTATATTAGGCTAAATATCCAAGTACATATAGTAAAATAAAAATAATAAATAAATATATATAATAATAATAATAATATTAATAATAATTAATAATACTATATATATAATAAATACATCAGAAAAATATTGTGGAAAAACTGAGCCATTTGGCTGGAGTGTACCCCATTGAGGGAATTAAGAACTGAAGAGATTGTCGAAATCAGTTCAGTGGCATTTAGGGGGAGGGAACTGAAAATAAACAAAACATGAGCAAAAAAGACTTTGAGCCCTAACCCACCCCTTTACACCCGAGGCCCAGGACTCCCCTCTTCTACATGAGTGAAATATTCCAGACGGACTATAGTCATACCATGAAGAAATGGAGGGAGTGGATTAAAGAAGGTCCCCTCTTCTTTGAGACCACTTCACCTACAAGCAGTGGGAACTATCTTATGCAGAAAAGAAGGGAAAGGCCAGTTGGGCCAGAAAGGAAAACTGAGAACCCACAGAATGCATCTAAATCAATGTAAGAATGAGTCCGCCCAAAGGAGATCAGCACCAGTGGAAAAGAAGGTAGAGCCCCAGATGGAGGCGGGACCCAAACTAACGACACCAGGGCAACCACCACCACCCTACAACCTAGACAAACAGCAGCTAGCGGACAAAACCATTAAGGCTGCAGGCCTGTATCCTGCATTGGAAGACATCAGAATACAAGAGACAAGAGGATCCGAGGCAAGAGCCCAAGACCACTGAAGAAATTGTAAGCATGAGACCAGAGTTGGTGAATGTAAGAGGAACCCTGGAAGTAGAAGGGAGATTGGAAACCATTTTCATAAGACCCCAGACCACGGCAGCACGGCTGGAGGAAGGGAAGCTAGGGGCAGCGAGGTAAACTCCTCAAGTAGCGTACCATGTCCGACCCTCTGCATGCCTCATGGCAGTCCAGAGAATCAGGAGAAAATAAGCTGCAAGAAGAAAACAGTAGAACCAATTAGGGCACATAGCAACTCGGAATGATGCAAGAAAAAAGAAGAACGGGAAAGACAGGAAGAAGAGGAAACGAGAAAAGAATCCCTCGCTTCAGAATCTGAAGGAAGCAGCAAGCAAGGATATGCCACCAGATATCGAAGGGCAATGGAAAAAACAGAGAAATTGGTTGAGATATGGGAGGGAGAGATGAAACAAAGAAGAGAACCAAAGAGAGCTGAGAGAAACCTGAGGGGAAGAGAATATGACATCAGAGGAAAAGTGAAAATAAGGTCACCTGCCCTCCCCAGAGAAGAATCAAGTTCCTCTGATGGTGAGGACTCAGGCAACAGTATCTCTCTCATGAGAAGAGAATCTAACAAGGGGAATACTGGAGGAAACCCGAAGGGAGGTGAAAGGAGCAGAACAAGCATTCCTGCGTGAGAAAAGAGAATCTGGATACTCTCAGCGACGGGTTCAAGAATTAAAGTAAGTCTACGATATCAGTAGAAATATTCAGAACAGTGCCAGCAAAATCCTCAGGAGAAGCAGCAGAGAGAGAAGAGTACCAGATCGATAACACCCAGCGGATAGAAGAGAGGAAGAGATTGAAGAAACCTTCTGCAAGTGATACCCCAACCGGGGGAACAACAGCCACTCAATAAGTACACCCCATGGTCGTCAATGGATCTGGAAAACATGATAAAAGATTTAACAGATTCAGATTCAGTTCAGATTCAACAGACACAGACCAGGTGTGTGGGCCGCTTTGAGAGAGTTGTTTCCACACAGAGAAAACCTTGCGGAAATAAAGAGTGGAGAACTAAAAGAAAGAGAGGAAATCCATGACTTCATCAACAGAATGAAAAATATGGGAGAACTAGTTCAAGTTCAAGTTCTTTATTGTCACTTTACAGTTTACACAGGTATAAGCAGAGAGTGAAAAACTTAATGTGCAAACACCCGACAATGGACAGCAGTTATAAAAGAATACCGGTAAAAATCTAAGTTAAAAAGCTATGTCAATTAAAATATACAATGTACAAAACAATAAGTATATAAAAAAAAATATATAAAATAAAATAAATAAATAATAAATTGAAAGGAGCAATATATACATATATAAATCAATGTAATAAAATATGCATTGTTATATAATATACAATACAGTGCAATATGGTGTGCAAAAGAACAAGTTATCGAAATTATTAGTTATTGAAAATATTAGTTATTGAAGTGGGGCAGGGATCAGCAGCTTGTTCAGCAGCCTGATGGCCTGACTGTGGAAGCTGTCTCTGAATCTGTTTGTGTGGGTCTTGATACTGCGGTATCGCTTACGTGACGGTAGGAGTACGTACAGTTTGTTACTGGGGTGGTTATTGTCTTTCGTTATCCGTTTCGCCTTGGCCACGCACCGCCTGTTGTATATGTCCTGGAGGGAGGTAAGCTCACCTCCAACAATGTACTGGGCCGTCCGCACCACCCTCTGTAGCGCTCTGCGCTCGAGTGCGGTGCAGTTCCCGTACCAGACGGTGATGCATCCTGTGAGAACACTCTCGATGGTACCGGTGTAGAATGTTCTGAGGATGCGGGGGCACATGCTGACTTTTCTCAGTCGCCTGAGGAAATACAGGCATTGTTGGGCCCTTTTCACAATGTGAGTGGTGTGCGTGGACCATGTGAGGTCCTCGGAAATGTGCACGCCGAGGAACTTGAAACTGCTGACCCTCTCTACTGCAACACCTTCTATGGAAATGGGGGCGTGCTCCCCTCTCCGCTTCCTGTAGTCCACGATCAGCTCCTTGGTCTTCTTGACGTTGAGGGAGAGGTTGTTCTCCTGGCACCACCGTGCCAGTGATCCCACCTCCTCCCTGTAGGCTGTCTCGTCGTCGTCGGCGATCAGGCCCAACACTGTCGTGTCGTCAGCAAACTTGATGAAGACGTTGGAGCTGTGCATAGCCATGCAGTCGTGGGTGTACAAGGAGTAGAGGAGAGGGCTCAACACGCATCCTTGAGGGGATCCCGTGTTGAGGGTCAGTGGCTCTGAGGTGGTGCTACCCATCCTCACCACCTGGCGGCGGCCCGACAGGAAGTCTAGTATCCAGCTGCACATGGTCGAGTGCAGGCCTAGACCCCTGAGCTTGGTGTCGAGCTTAGTGGGAACTATCGTGTTGAATGCTGAGCTAAAGTCCACAAACAGCATTCGCACATAACAGTTCTTCCCCTCCAGGTGAGAAAGGGCAGTGTGAAGTGCCATGGCAATTGCATCGTCGGTGGATCTGTTCTGCCGATACGCAAATTGCCATGGGTCCAGCGTGGCAGGCAACATGGAGCAAATGAAGTCCTTAACCAACCTCTCGAAACATTTACTGATAATCGAGGTGAGGGCTACGGGTCTCCAGTCATTCAGGCAGGTTACCTTGGAGTGTTTAGGGACAGGCACAATGGTGGACATCTTGAAGCATACGGGAACAACAGCCTGGGACAGGGAGAGGTTGAAGATGTTTGCAAAGACCCCTGCGAACTGATCTGCGCATGCTCTGAGGACGCGCCCCGGGATGCCGTCGGGGCCTGCCGCCTTCCGGATGTCCACCCGCTTGAAGGCTCTACGCACGTCAGCCTCTGAGATGTACAGCAGGCTGGGCTCCTCAGGCAGCGCTGACTTCGGCGGGCTGGCGTTCACGTCAAAACGAGCGAAGAATGAATTTAGCTTGCCTGGGAGGGAGGTAGAGGAGTTCTCTACACAGCTGGTTCTCCCTCTGAAATCTGTGATTATCTGTAATCCCTTCCACATACCCCTCATGTCATGGCTCTTGAATTTGTCCTCCACTCTGATCTTATACTCCCACTTGGCAGTGCCGATGGTCGTAGCGGGCTCTCGTATAATCCGCCATATTCCCGGAGTTGAAGGCGGTGTTACGCGCGTGGAGTGCAGCGCGAACATCGCCATTAATCCACGGTTTCTGGTTGGGATATATCCGGACCGATTTGGTAGGAACAACGTCATCTATGCATTTCTTGATGAACCCGGTGACTGAAGACGCGTACTCGCTGATGTTATTGTCCGAGGCTACGCGGAACATGTCCCAGTCAACGTGATCAAAACAATCCTGTAACATAGACTCCGATTGATCAGACCAGCATTGAACCTCCTTCACAGCGATTGGTTGCTGCTTCAGTCTCTGCCTATAGGTGGGGAGTAGTTGGATAGAGCGGTGGTCCGATTTGCTGAATGGTGGGCAGAGGAGGGCCTTGTAGCCATCCCGGAAGGGGGTGTAGCAGTGGTCCAGGATTCGCTCGCCCCGTGTGTTGCTTGTTATGTGTTGGTAAAACTTCGGGAGAACTTTCTTCAGGTTCGCCTTGTTGAAGTCCCCCGCCACAATTAAAGCAGCCCCGGGGTGTGCCGACTCCTGTTTGCTGATAGCCCCATACAGTTCCTTCGGCGCTATGTCCGTGTCAGCTTGTGGGGGAATGTAAACAGCAGTCACGGTTACCGCTGTGAACTCCCGAGGTAGCCAGAATGGTCGGCACATAAGCATCAGGTACTCCAGGTCCGGGGAACAGAAAGACTTGAGGGTATGCACATGACTTTGGTTGCACCAAGATCTGTTTATCATGAGACATACCCCCCCTCCGCGATCTTTACCAGAGAGAGTCTTTGTTCTGTCTGCGCGGTGGACGGAAAATCCTGTAGGCTCAATGGCTGCATTGGTAATCCCCTCTGACATCCATGTCTCCGTAAGGCAGATGATGCAGTTTTCTTTTGTTTCCCGATGGAATTGAATGCAAGCCTGTAGCTTGCATAACTTATTGTCCAGAGACTGTACATTTGCCAGTAGAATGGTGGGTAGTGGGGGTCGATTTGTTCGGCGTCTCAGCCTGACCTGCACGCCGGCTCGCTTCCCTCTCCTTCGGCGACGCTTGCGTGTAATCGCGCCTGAGGTGGACGGAGATAGTCCAGCTACGACTCCGGGCGGAACGTCCGAGTCGAAAGACTTGAAAAACTCCGGTAGGCGGCGAGCGACTGTCGATCCAATCTCCAGAAGTGTAACTCTGTCATAGGTGAACTTGCAGTTAACTATTTGTAAAACTATAGTCGCAATTAAAAGAATAAATAACAAAAAACTGCGTCGTTGTGCGGGAGCTCGCCACACGGCAGCCATCACGTACGGCGCCATCTTGGATTAGAACTATATCATGCATCTCCAGAAACGCTGACAATGTTCTTTCACATGTTATGCAAAGCATTGCCCGAATCAGTAGGGAAGGCCCTAAGTAAAGTTACATTACATTACATTACATTACAGTCATTTTATCCAAAGCGACATACAATATGTGCATACAGAAAGGTAATCGAAGTAACTACAAAATAGATAAGACAAAGCACATCCTTCCCATAAGGTAGCAGCTATCCCTAGTAATGAACATTGAATGTAGTTCACATTGAGCTGTGGGTAAATCAGCTATACTACAATTATATTCTAAATACTATTATAAACTACAACAAACAGTTAAACAAGAAAACACAGGGAACAAGTAGCGTAAGAGGCCCTAGATTAGTATATCAGTCAAGGTGGAGTCTGATGAGGTGTATCTTCAGGCCACGACAGAACGCAGGCAGGGTTGGAGTAGAACGTAGGGGAATGGTGAGTGCGTTCCACCACTGAGGAGCTAGGGTGGAAAAGCTCCGCAGTCGGGACGAGCAAGAGCCGTTGACACGGACGGGGGTGGAGTGCGAGTCGCCCTGCTGTAGAAGAGCGAAGTGGTCGAACAGGAACATAGTTCTGGATTAAGTCCTACAGGTAGACGTGGCCTGTCCTATTGGCTGCAGTATAGGCCAGGGTCAGAACTTTGAACCTGATTCTGGCTGCAACTGGCAGCCAGTGGAATAACCTCAGCAGGGGGGTGACATGCGAAAATGTCGGGAGGTTGAAATCAAGCCAGGCAACTGCATTCAGTTGAAGAAGTAAAATGGCGCAGGCTGGTAGGCTTGCAAAAAGGGAGTTGCAGTAGTCCAGGCATGAGGTGACCATAGTCTGGACAAGAAGCTGGGTGGAGTAGGTGGTCAGGTACGGTTGAATCCTTATGATGTTGTACAGGAGGAACCTGCAGGATGGTGCCATTGCCCTGATGTGGTAAATGGTAAATGTATTGCACTTATATAGCGCCTTTATCCAAAGTGCTTTACAATGGCAATTCACACACATTCACACACCAATGGCGGCAGCTGCCATGCAAGGTGCTAGCCTGCTTATTGGGAGCAATTTGGGGTTCAGTGTCGTGCCCAAGGACACTTCGACATGTGAACAGGAGGAGCCGGGGATCGAACCGCCAACCCTGCGATCAGCGGACACCCCGCTCTACCTCCTGAGCCACAGCTGCCCCAATGTGCTCTTTGAAGTCCAGCTGGTCGTCCAGGACCATCCCCAGGTTCCTAGCAGAGCGGGAGGCAGCCACCATGGTTCCGTCAATGGTGGTGGAGAAGTCATGTAGTGGGGAAGTTTTGTATGGCATGAAGGTGAGCTCTGTCTTGTCAAGGTTGAGCTTCAGGTGATGGGTAGCCATCCACTCAGAGATGTCAGCCAGACAAGCAGATATCCTCTCCTTAACCTGTGGTGTAGAGCAGGGGTCTTCAACCTTTTTCAGCCTAAGGACCCCCTTGGCCGATAGAAACAGAGCGGGGACCCCCAGATATATATTTTTTAAAAACAAGTGGTTGCATCATGGGAATCATTCTTTTTTTATATAGTTTTTGTCAACAAAAGTAGCTTATTATTGCCTATTAATGCTTTGAATTTACTCATTATATATTTTTTGTCGAAAATACATTTAAAAATTGTTAGATTTAATTTTTTTTAAATCCCACAAAAATTGGGGGACCCCCTGCAGTACCTCCGCGGACCCCCTAGGGGTCGCGGACCCCCTGTTGAAGATCCCTGGTGTAGAGGAAGGGAAAGAGAGGAAGAGTTGAGTATCGTCAGCATAACTATGGTATGAGAAGCCATGTGAATTGATTACTGAACCAAGAGACTTAGTATAAATGGAGAACAGCAGAGGACCCAGTACAGATCCCTGCGGGGATGGGATACAGAGATGGAACCCTTCCAAGAGTCTTGGTAGGATCTATCAGTGAGATACGATACAAACCAAGAGAGGGCAGTCCCAGAAATGCCCATCTCAGCGACTGTGGAGATCAGGAGTTTGTGGTTGAGCGTGTTGAACGCCGCAGACAGATCAAGTAGAATCAGAACAGAGGAGAGGGATGAGGCTCTAGCAGTGGCGAGTGCCTCTGTCACGGCCAGTAGAGCAGTTTCAGTGGAGTGGACTTACACAAACAGTCAAAAACAGCAGGATCATGGCTACAGGTTAGGGAGGTGTTGATAATGGAAGACAGATATGGAAGGAGCTCACCGGATATAGACTGGAGGACTGCTGAAGCGATGGGGTCCAGTGGACAGGTGGTTGCGCGATAGTGCGTCACAAGTTGGAGCACATCAGCATCCTCCAGAGTCTTGAAGGACGACAGTGTAGCAATGGGTTTGGTATGGGGGATGTGGGGTGTCACTGGATGCGTGAAGGAGTTCCTCAACTTGCCCTCAAAGTAGGTCAGGAAGTCATCTGCGAAGAGGGAGGAGGGTGAAGGGGGTGGAGTTTATGTGGATTGGATACGCATGCATTAATTTTAGACTGAAAAAATGAAGTTTTAGCCGATGTAGTTGCAGCTGTGAAGGCTGTCAGCAGAGGAGGCCAGGTCATCTGGGGATCTGGATTTCCTCCACTTTCTCTTAGCGGCTCGCAGCATGGTTCTGCTGGTTCTGAGAGAATCTGTCAGCCACAAGGAGGGGGGTGATGGTCGAGCTGGTTTGGATACAAGAGGACATAGTGAGTTGAGAGACTGAGACTAAACATGGAGGTGGCAACATCAACAGGCATATTAGCAAAGGAAGCAAGAGGAGGAAGTGCAGAGAGAGCAGAAGTAGTGAGAGAGGAGTGCGAGAGGGTGCAGAGATTTCTCCTGAACATAACAGTGGGTGGGTTGTTAGTGGAGTTGAGGGAGAGTGGGCAGGAGAGAGAGAATGAAATAAAGAAATGGTCCAATACATGGAGCGGGGTCACCATGAGTTCAGATGTGGCGCAGCTCCAGTTGATTACCAGCCTTGTGGGTGGCAGGCGATGTGGACTGGAGGAGTGAGGTGACACTTGATAGCTGGAAACTCCTGGTGGTTGGGCCTCCTGGAGTGAGGCATAGAGCACAGAGGAATGGGGGTTAGACACATAGTAGGGGGCGATCAGACAAGTCAGGTAGTGAAAGATAAGAACAAACAGAAAAATTGGCGACGAGCAGCCCCTTTTAACTTATACACTATTTGCTAATTTCTTGATTGCACTCAGCTGCTTGCAGGGCTAATTCACTCAGGTGAAGCTAGTTTAAATGAGCAACACAAAAGACCGGTAGTTGGCCTAGTAACACAAAGCAAGTTACCAACTGACCACTAATTACTGCAATTCACTTAAGCTACACATTGACTAGGCTACAAACAGTTATATTAACTAATGCACAGCTAAAACCGAATGAAAATTGATACTTAGCCTATCCCAGAGTAGATAATCAACATGCCGTCAAAAAGTTGTGGGACTTCCCCAAGAGAATTGGGAGAAACAAAGAGCTCATCTTGACCACCATGTGAGGTTGTACAAGGACCATGTAAAAAGTACTGAAGGGCAGAACAAAGCTCTAAAAAAGAAGCTGTTACTTTCCAGATAGCCGAGAAGAAGAAAGAAGAACAGGTAACTCAAGCAGCAGTGATAACCCGGATACCCCCACACCAAGCCCCAGGAGGGCAGGGCTCACCAATAGGATGAGCAGGACAAAATAACCAAGGGCCGGTGGCCCCATGGAGCTAGCTGGGGCAGTGGCAGCCAACAGGCTAGAAAGGATCATGGCCAAGAGACAGAGAACAGGTGACAGGAAGCCAAAAAACAGCCCAAGCAAAAAGAGGAAACAAAAGGAAAGATGTGAACAAGTAAGCGGATTCAGTTTTTTCCTGTAATTTATAGCATGGGGGTTCACTGGAATAGCGGTGCTAATCGGAAAAGAAATGATGAGTGAAAGAGAAAACAAGGCAGCAATCGATGGGAAGGTGTCAATCATCATTAAGCCCAGACTAAGAGAGAGAAGAGCTACGGTGGAGGGTTTTCAGTTTTGATTCAGATTCCCTAAATATCACAGACTCATAGACAAAGAGGAACATGTACCAGTAATTAACACACTCCGTCCGTAAATGCCCTCGCAGGGTACGAGTGCCCACGCCAGAGACTTGGCTGTCTGTAGCGGAAGTTAATCCACAGCCTATAAAACCAGGATGCATGGAGGACGCCATGTACAGGTGCAGCTCAAAAAATTAGAATATCGTGAAAAAGTTCTATATTTTTTGTCACTCATGTCAGAAAGTGAAACTCATATATTATATAGATTCATTACACATAGAGTGAAATATTTCAAGCCTTTATTTCTTGTAATTTTGATGATTATGGCTTACAGCTAATAAAAACCCAAATTCAGTGTCTCAGAAAATTAGAATATTACATAAGATCAATAAAAAAGGATATTTTAAACAGAAATGTCAGCCTTCTGAAAAGTATGTTAATTTCTATGCACTCAATACTTGGTTGGGGCTCCTTTTGCATTAATTACTGCATCACTGCGGCGTGGCATGGAGGCAATCAGCCTGTGGCACTGCTGAGGTGTAATGGAAGCCCAGGTTGCTTTGATAGCGGCCTTCAGGTCGTCTGCATTGTTTCAGGTCGTCTGGTGTCTCATCTTCCTCTTGGCAATACCCCATAGATCAGGGGTCGGCAACAGGCGTCCCGCGGGCCATTGTTGGCCCGCCAGCAATAATATTTGGCCCACCAGATAATTTTGAGATTTAAAAAAAAAAAAAAAAAAACGTTTTTTTTTTTTTACAATATCGAACCGACAGTCCCACGTATAGGCTATAATGTCCGAATAGAGAATCTACCCACACCTGAAGAATGCTTATTGTACTTTTATCCATGTTGAGAGTGAATGACAGGCACAGACAATCAGGCACGCTTTCCACGCCCATTTAATTGCATTTTTCGAATTTGCGGTGTGGGCGGAGAGAGATTCTCTATGGCAGGGGTCGGCAAGTAAATGTGGCCTCGGGCCAATTTTTTTCTGAGCCACTAGGTGGCGGGCTAGAACATAATAAAAGGCTAATTTAAAGGGTTATGAAACCCTCGGTTACATTCTCTCTCCGCCCACACCGCAAATTCGAAAAATGCAATTAAATGGGCGTGGAAAGCAGCAGCAGAGGGGTAGGGGCGAGAGCGAGGAGACAGGCTATCGCCACCGGAAGACACGCCCACAAGGGAAAAGATGGAGAGTGAAACGGAGTCTGTACCAATCGCTGACTAATTCTGCGGTATCAGTCAATGGCTAGTATGAAGGAGGAAATGGTCCGAAGCCCTATCAGTTTGAGCCGTAGGGAGAAGTTTCTGAGTGGTAGTCTAGCTAATTATCTTTTATCCCACTTGTGAACTCGACTATCTCCTTCTGCTTAAATCGATGTTATGCCCAGTATTGTCAGCACATATTAAGTCTAACCTTCCCATAAACAAACAACTTAATGAATAAAATAAATAAATGAACAATGAATAACTAAAATACGTAATTAATACCTTAAGTTACTCTGTAAATACGAAGCATCACGTCACATCATCACTCCATTCTCAAACTAACTCGCTTTTTTAGTCATCTATAACGTTACATCTAACGTAGCTATGCTACACGAACATGACAATAAAATATGTAAATGAATGCCAAGTGAAACTAAACGGATGTTAGCTGAAGGCTATGCTACGGGAGACTTCACAATCTGCTCTGTAAGTTAACGTTTGTCTGCAAATATTCAGTCTGACCTAACGTTACCTGCAGACTATACAAACATGAAAAAATACAATACGTAGGCTAATGAATGTCAAGTGAAACTGAACGGCTTTTGGCTTTTTTATTTTTTTACCCACGTTATCCTAGCCATCTACAAATGCACGTTTACTAGCTATCTAGCTATACAAATAACTTAACTAATACATAAGTTAACATAATCACAGCATGGGGCTTGTATCACTTTGTACCTTGTAGCATTTTTATTTCAGTAAATACATGTTCCAGCCGTGGGGGGTTCCAGATAGTGCAGTTAACTGTTATCCATCAAACGTAACTCCTGCTTCAATCCTGAGGCAGACCCCAGGCCAGTAAGATTGACAACGTAGTAGCTACCAAACCTAACGTTATATCTTATACGCAAAAGGTAGTGAAATATTACCGGCCAGTTAACTATGGTTAACGATACGAAAACAACTCAAGTAAATATCTTTGAGGCGACAAGGTAACCATCACGTTAGCAAGCCAACGAGACGCCGTAGGCTGCACTTAATTTAACTTACCGCATTTGGAGGGACATAAATATCAGTAGGGCTTCGTAACGTTACCGCAATTCCTTTGGCTGGCATACCCCGATTCAACCCGGGCATAGTTCTCGTAACAGTCCCAAGGGAAATGCTTGTTGCACACAAACTTGCCAGCAGTGCTGATCATTGGCACCAGACCCAAAATGCCCAGTCAGAGTAGCCTACAGCTCACTCCGGATCGCTTGAGAAAGGATGTAACTGTTAACGTTAATCCACTGATGCTCTTGCACCCAGAGAAAGCACACTTGCGACCCATCAGTCATTGCTTGTAAATTGAAACTATTGGAATTGAAAAAACGAACTTACAATTGTTAATAACTAGCATAATTGGAAAAAAAGCAAATACATTGAAAGAGACGAACTGTAGGCTACAACGATATTGCTTGTCTCTCAGGAATGTATTTATATTGGGGGCGGTAACAAAGTGCGAAACTGATTACGTGCAAGTGTACAAAAAGTACAGTTCAACGTCATTTTCAATGACGTAGCCCATTTTTTTATTTTCAACCCCGGAAGAAGAAGAATGGGCGATGTAACGGCTAAAATACTGAAATTAAACATATTGCCCCAAATTGTAGATGCTATGCATACTATTGTTCTCTTCCATCTGAGGCAATGCCTAGATGTTAGTTAACATCTCAAAAAATATGTTTTAGTGTTTCCTACCCCTTTAAGTAATTGATCGTTAAAAAATGTGACACGTTCTAATGCTTTGGTCCTCATATCGGGATCTGGTGTAATGATCTGACTTTTCTTTCGAAAAATGTGAATACATTTCTTAACTAGGTAGCAGTGGGGATTACTCACCGAATCCCTTGCACTGCAGTATTTTGGCTTGACTAGCGAGTTTGTGTTGTGATTCTCAACAACGTTGAAACGTAGTTCCGTGTTTCAAAAGAAAAGTCCGATATGAGTACCAAAGCAAGTTCAAGTTCAAGTTCTTTTATTGTCACTTCACAGTTTACACAGGTGTAATCAGAGAGTGAAAAACTTTACGTGCAAAACGCCCGACAGCGGACAGCAGTTGTATCAATTAAATATCAGTGTCACAAAGACGCACGAGAGGAATCGATTGACGCATAAAAACCTTGAAAACTGCCTGCGGATTAAAGTGACGTCCATATCACCAGATATCCAACGAATAGTGACCGATGGGAGATGCCAGTTTTCACATTAAGTGAGTACTAAGCCTGTCGTTATTGCATTTAATAGCCTAATTGTATTTTTTATATTTTTAATGAATGGCTCATTTAATTATTATCCCTAATGTAGCATGTTTGCTCTGTCGTTTCAGGAGCATAGGCCTATGCACCACCACCCCTCGCACTCCATGATCAAGCGGATCAAGCTTTTTTTTGCGCCGATTTTGTTGTTTTTCATAAAATTAAACTGAATTTGCTTTGTTACTGTTTACATGTGTGGTGCAGTCACATATAAGTAAACATTAAGTTTGAATGATTTACTGAGCTGGTGTTATTTTTTTCAAACCACACACCGCATGTTGGCTATTTCAGCACCACGCGTTGTCCACCTACTTATTTTGATTCACTACTAGGGGTTCAGCGTCAGTGCAGCCCGCTGCCTGATTGTCTGTGCCTGTCATTCACTCTCAACATGGATAAAAGTACAATAAGCATTCTTCAGGTGTGGGTAGATTCTCTATTCGGACATTATAGCCTATACGTGGGACTGTGGGTTCGATATTGTAAAAAAAAAAAAACGTTTTTTTTTTTTTTTTTTTTTTTAAATCTCAAAATTATCTGGTGGGCCAAATATTATTGCTGGCGGGCCAACAATGGCCCGCGGGACGCCTGTTGCCGACCCCTGATCTATGGGGTATTGCCAAGAGGAAGATGAGACACCAGACGACCTGAAACAATGCAGACGACCTGAAGGCCGCTATCAAAGCAACCTGGGCTTCCATTACACCTCAGCAGTGCCACAGGCTGATTGCCTCCATGCCACGCTGCAGTGATGCAGTAATTAATGCAAAAGGAGCCCCAACCAAGTATTGAGTGCATAGAAATTAACATACTTTTCAGAAGGCTGACATTTCTGTTTAAAATATCCTTTTTTATTGATCTTATGTAATATTCTAATTTTCTGAGACACTGAATTTGGGTTTTTATTAGCTGTAAGCCATAATCATCAAAATTACAAGAAATAAAGGCTTGAAATATTTCACTCTATGTGTAATGAATCTATATAATATATGAGTTTCACTTTCTGACATGAGTGACAAAAAATATAGAACTTTTTCACGATATTCTAATTTTTTGAGCTGCACCTGTACATGGCGTCCTCCATGCATCCTGGTTTTATAGGCTGTGGATTAACTTCCGCTACAGACAGATCTCAAAATTATCTGGCGGGCCAAATATTATTGCTGGCGGGCCAACAATGGCCCGCGGGACGCCTGTTGCCGACCCCTGCTCTATGGGGTTCAGGTCAGGCGAGTTTGCTGGCCAATCAAGCACAGTAATACCATGGTCATTGAACCAGCTTTTGGTACTTTTGGCAGTGTGGGCAGGTACCAAGTCCTGCTGGAAAATGAAATCAGCATTTCCATAAAGCTTGTCAGCAGAAGGAAGCATGAAGTGCTCTAAAATTTTATGGTAGATGGCTGCGTTGACTGTGGACTTCAGAAAACACAGTGGACTAACACCAGCAGATGACATAGCACCCCAAATCATCACTGACTGTGGAAACTTCACACTGGACTTCAAGCAACGTGGATTCTGTGCCTCTCCACTCTCCCTCCAGACTCTGGGACCTTGATTTCCAAATGAAATGTAAAATTTACTTCCATCTGAAAAGAGGACTTTGGACCACTGAGCAATAGTCCAGTTCTTTTTCTCCTTAGCCCAGGTAAGACGCTTCTGACGTTGTCTCTGGTTCAGGAGTGGCTTGTCACGAGGAATGCGACATTTGTAGCCCATTTGCTGGATTCGTCTGTGCGTGGTGGCTCTTGATGCAGTGACTCCAGCCTCAGTCCACTCCTTGTGAAGCTTCCCCAAATTCTTGAATGGATTTTGCTTGACAATCCTCGCAAGGCTACGGTTATCCCTGTTGCTTGTGCACCTTTTCCTACCACACTTTTTCCTTCCACTCAACTTTCTGTGAATATGCTTGGATACAGCGCTCTGTGAACAACCAGCTTCTTTAGCAATGACCTTTTGTGGCTTACCCTCCTTGTGGAGGGTGTCAATGACTGTCTTCTGGACATCTGTCAAGTCAGCAGTCTTCCCCATGATTGTGTAGCCTACTGAACCAGACTGAGAGACCATTTAAAGGCTCAGAAAACCTTTGCAGGTGTTTTGAGTTAATTAGCTGATTAGAGTGTGACACCATGAGTTTCCAATATTGAACTTTTTCACAATATTCTAATTTTCTGAGACACTGAATTTGGGTTTGCATTAGCTGTAAGCCATAATCATCAAAATTACAAGAAATAAAGGCTTGAAATCTTTCACTCTATGTGTAATGAATCTATATAATATATGAGTTTCACTTTCTGAAATGAGTGACAAAAAATATTGAACTTTTTCACGATATTCAAATTTTTTGAGCTGCACCTGTATGTGCTACATTGTCATAACATGAAGGGCAAGCACCCAACTTTGACCAGATCGCCAGACTCCTGCTGCTAAAAAAATGCTTCTTGAGGAGAATGATGTACGTGGATCTCTCAATTAAGGCAGAGACAGTCACAAAAACACACAGTTCGTTGGAAGTGAAGGAAAATAAGGGAGTGTTTGCTGCTCAAATAGTACTATGGGTCCTTGTTTCTAGGTTTTTCAGATTGCACAAATTACATGATGGATTTTAGAGGGGTAGAAGGAAGAAACAGGAATAGGAGTTACACTATAGTGCTAATAACTGGACAAAACGAGATCATTGAAGTAAAAGGAGTTAGGAACATTACAACATACGCAAACATCACCGTGGGGACATTCAGGGACTACTGGTGGGTATGCGGGAAAAGGGCTTACTCGTTTTTAACAAAAGGATGGACAGGGTGTTGTTACAAGGCGGCAGTGTAGTACAGTGGTTAAGGAATTGGGTTTGTAACCGAAAGGTCGCAGGTTCGAATCCCACGTAGGACACTGCCGTTGTACCCCTGAGCAAGGTACTTCACTTGAATTGCTTCAGTATATATCCAGCTGTAAATGGATACTATGTATAAAATGCAAAAATGCTGTGTAAGTCGCTCTGGATAAGAGCGTCTGCTAAATGCCTATAATGTAATGTAATGTACATGGCCACCTTGAAGCTCCCATATGAAGTAATGGCCATAAAACAGAAAAGAGAAGACCAGCAGGACAGCAACAGAAAAAAAAGAGAACTGGCTCAGTTTCATAACCTAGAATCATATAATTTCAGAGTTTCACTCGGAGAAAAGTGGGGACTTGGGTTATTTCCCTGATATGGAGTGGTCTTCCTAGCAGATCATATAAACAACATAAAAAATACCTTGTAGGGTTTCGCCAATGAAACCATAAGAGGATTCAGCTTGTTAAGAGACATCGCCAGAAGCCACAGAATGGCCCTACTTAAACATGAAATGGCCCATGACTATACAGGTGCAGCTCAAAAAATTTGAATATCGTGAAAAAGTTCAATATTTTTTGTCACTCATTTCAGAAAGTGAAACTCATATATGTAATGTTTATGGTTCATGCCTCCGTTTGTTCTATTGTTAGTAATAGTAAGTTCTGACCAGCAAAGGGCGCTCTAGGTTTTACTCTAGGTCAGGGCTATTCAATTACAAATTCACTTGGGCCAGATTTTAAAACCAGGAAATGTAGACGGGCCAGACATTTTCAGCAGCCTATTTAAAACCTTTTCTAGCTTTTGGTAAGGACAAATTTTAAACAAACGCAAATTAATGTAGGAAAAAATAACAATGTTTAAAAAAATATTTTTGGTCACATATCTGATCCAGGCACATCACAAAGTGCAGAAACAGAATAAAACACAGCTATCAATCCACAGAACCGTAACAAGTGGCAATAACAGTAACCAATAACACACACACAGAGAAATAACACAACGCCTCCTACTGCACACTGAAGGAACATAACAAATACGTTCGTTTTAAATAACCAGGGTAATACGGCTCCGATCGTAAGATGCAATCAAACTGTGCACTTTAGCGTCCCTCTCCTGTGATCCCTCGAGTTTGTCCGGAAAGTTTGGTGTTTCTCAATGTGGTGCCTCCGAATGTTATATTTTTTAACTACTGCAACGCACTCATTGCAAATTAAACACGTTGGTTTGGCATTTGGTCGTTTAATCGACGGTTTTCATTGTCAATTTCACATTTCAGGGTTGACAGAGACATACTTTCAGTAGAGCACTTGCCTACTTGTGACTGTCAATAGCCAGATGTTTTGAAAAGCTACTAAGCGTGGTCGAAATTGCGTCACATGAGAAAACGTTGATTTGTGAGAGATACCCTGATTGGCGGAATGTTTGTCACGCTGGTTTTGCTTCGTGATCGCAGGAAAACAAATCTTCCTGCTTACGGATTTTAGACCACGCTCGCAGTGCTGTAACTATTTAGGCTATGTGATAACATTGCTATTAACAAATAATTTTTATAAAATAATGTTACATTTAAAATATTAAAATTGCTATTAAAATTGCCTATTTAATTCAAGCTCGCTGGGCCACTTGGAGGTTGCTTCTGGGCCGGATGTGGCCCACGGGCCGCCAATTGAATAGGCCTGCTCTAGGTTATTCATCCAGGGCGGGGACTCTTGATACGCTAGCTAGAGAAGCAGCGGGGAAGATTAGGATTCTATAGATTGTTAGCCATGACAGCAGGGACTTATCTGTAATGTCTGAGAATGTTCATTAAATAGTGAAACTGAGATTATCGTGTTGAATGCTCAATTCTAAAACTTTACACTGGCGACAAGGAGACAAATTGTTATCTTTCCACAACTATGGCTGCTTCACTACCATCGTTCCCTGCTTTTGATACAAGTGACGACCAGAACTCGTCTGTCCGATGGAAAAAATGGCTACAGCATTTTGAAAACTTCATTGTTGCTTTGGATGTGAAGGACGAGACAAGACAACGTGCAATGCTCCTACATTATGCGGGGGAAGGTGTACAAGATGTTTTTGATACGCTCCCTGACACTGGGGAAGCAAAGGACTATAAAATAGCGAAAGAGAAACTGAGTGAGTATTTTTCGCCTAAAATTAACATCACCTACGAGACCTACAAATTCAGGCAAGCTAAACAATTAGCAGGGGAAACACTTGACTCCTATAGCACTAGGCTGCGGCAGCTTGCAGCAACCTGTGGATTTTCTGATAGTGAAAGAGATATCAAAACTATGATCATACAAACGTGCACAAGCAATAAGCTGCGGCGCCAAGCACTACAGAAACCGGAGATGACACTGACTGAGCTCCTCTTACTTGGAAGAACCATAGCACTTGCAGAGGCTCAAGCATCCGGGATGGAGCAAACACAAGGTTCAGCTCAAGGAAATCCAAGGGAAGATGTTTTGGCTATGGAGATGGGGAGGGGAGCTATAAAAAAAAAAGAATGCTACAATTTCTCTGGCACATTTCCTCACCGTGAACAAATGCCGTGCCCAGCAAAGGGGAAAACATGCAACGCATGTGGAAAACAAGGACATTTTGCAAAATGCTGTCGTTCTAAATGGCCACAAGGGGGCACCAGAAGTCGACATGACGTGCATTACATGCACACCAGTGGAAACAGTGGAATCACTAACGTGACAAGTGGGCCCAATGCAGACACAGATTCTCCTGAGGAATATCTTTACACAGTTTCGCAAACAAAAGCAAACCTCCCACATGCTAAAATAAAGGTTGGTGACTGCAATGTAAAAGTGATGCTGGATACAGGGGCAACCGTAAATAAAATCGATGAGACAACTTATCAGAGACTGAGATGTAAGCCTCCACTCACCAAATGTACTGTTCCTATATTTCCTTATGGCTCTCGCACGCCACTGCCTGCCCTGGGAAAATTAACCTCGCTGGTGGAGTCCAAGTCACAGTTCACAACTGCAGCATTCCATGTACTACAAGGAAATAATGGCAGTTTACTCAGTTATAACACTGCCACTCAACTGGGACTCATCAAAGTCGCCAATGCCCTTCGTACACCTCCACAGCAGCAAGAGCAGCCCACATCTTCACAACAAACGGTCGGCCCACAACCCACACCAGCTTGCAAGCAGACAGAAGAAAAAGCAGTGGATGATATCCTCATCGAGTACAATGATCTCTTCCATGGAATGGACAAGTTGACTGATGTCCAAGTCAAGTTGCACATTAAGAAGGATGTTTCTCCTGTCACACAACCCCACAGAAGAGTACCATTTCATGTGAGGAAGCGGATCGAGGCCGAACTACAACGTCTAGAGGATCTCAATGTCATCGAAAAAGTGGATGGCCCCACTCCATGGGTTTCTCCGATAGTCGCTGTTCCAAAGCCAAAAGACCTGGAAGCTGTGCGCATATGTGTGGACATGAGGATACCAAATCAGGCCATCGAACGAGAAAGACATCTCACACCCACAGTAGATGATGTGATACAGGCGCTCAATGGAGCCAAGTTCTTCTCAAAGTTGGATTTGAACAGTGGGTATCATCAGCTGGAACTCGAGCCATCCTCACGGTATATCACAACATTCTCCACTCACGTAGGGCTGCGACGGTACAAGAGACTAAGCTTTGGGGTTTCGTCGGCGGCAGAGGTGTTCCAAAATGCCATTCAACAAGCCAGGAGTTATCAACCTCAGTGATGATATTCTGGTGTTCGGTGAAACAAGGGCTGCCCATGATCAAGCTCTCAGAGCAACCCTTCAGCGACTGAGAGAAAATAATCTGACTCTCAACAAGGCCAAGTGCTCATACGCACAAACCACTCTTGACTTCTTTGGGTACACATTCTCAGATGGGGGATTCTCTCCGGATCCAAAGAAAGTTCAGGCGCTTCATGATGCCGCTGCCCCAACCAATGCAGGTGAAGTCCGCAGTCTCCTTGGTATGGCAAACTACAGCGCCCGATTCATCAAGGATTTTGCCACCATCACTCAACCACTGCGGGACCTGACAAAGAAGTCTGTTCGTTGGACTTGGGCGGAAGAACACCAGAGATCTCTTGATGAGATGAAACGCAGCCTTTCCACTAGTGCTGTGATGACATATTTTGACCCACACAAAATAACTGAACTGGTTGTCGATGCAAGTCCAGTGGGTCTTGGGGCTGTTTGGCACAGAGAAACAGTCCACATCGCCCAGAGTGATAAGCTATGCAAGTAGAGCACTGTCGTCTATCGAACAAAAGTATTCACAAACAGAACGCGAGGCCCTTGCCATTGTCTGGGGCTGTGAACATTTTCACATGTACCTCTATGGTGCACCCTTCACACTTGTCAGTGATCACAAACCGCTGGAATGGATTTTCAATAACCCCAAATCCAAACCACCTGCTCGTATAGAGCACTGGAGCCTGCGTTTGCAACCGTATAACTACACAGTCTGTTACAAGGCTGGCAAGGACAACCCGGCGGACAATATGTCACGCCATCCTGCACACGTATCACACGTCTCTCACACCATGACAGACAACGGAAGACAAGCTGAAGACTATGTGAACTTTGTTACTGCAAATGCTGTACCTAAAGCAATGACACTGGCGGAAATTCAGGATGCAACCAAAACAGATCCCACACTACAAGAAGTGATTCGACTCATCAAAGATGGCTCTTGGAGGTCACTGTCTGACAAGCAGAGTTTCGCTGATGGAGTTGATGGCTCTGCTCTCATGTCATTCAAGAAAATCAAAGATGAACTGACTGTAACTGCTGATGAGGACATTGTACTGCGGGGCACAAAGATTGTTGTTCCACACTCTCTACAAGACAGAGCAGTATCCACTTGCACATGAAGGACACCAGAGGATAGTTAAAACTAAGAAGCTGATCAGGGAGAAAGTCTGGTTCCCTGGCATTGACAAGCAAGTAGAGGCCATGATTGCTGGCTGCATCCCATGTCAGGCAAATGTGCCCAACCACACACAAGAACCCCTCTGCATGTCCGATCTGCCATCGTCACCTTAGGAAAAGGTTAGTGTTGATTTCTGTGGTCCATTCCCCTCTGGTGATTATCTTTTGGTGGTCGTCGATGAATACTCAAGGTATCCAGAGGTAGAGATTCTTCAGTCCACGTCAGCCAGAGCCACTATCCCCAATGCAGAGGCGGAACGGTTCATGCGCACCTTGGAGAAGACCATACGTGCTGCACATGTTGAAGGTCATCCATGGAAACAGACTCTGTATGCATTCCTCAGAAACTACCGCGCCACGCCACACTGCTCCACGGGAATGGCTCCTGCTGATGTGCTGTTTGGCAGGCCCCTGAGGATCAAGCTACCTGCGCCCCCTCTCCCCTTTCAGTCCCAGACTGATGCAAAGCTACGACGAGCTGATGTTATGGCAAAGGACAGGATGAAACACAATGCGGAAAGGAGGCGCCAGGTGGCTCCTTTGGCTCTGAAGGTTGGTGATCGGGTTCTTTGTCGTCAAAAGAAGGAAGGGAAGCTATGCCCTGCGTACCATCCCCACCCATACAAGATCATTGCGATCAAAGGCTCCATGGTGACAGCTGAACGCAACGACCACGTCATCACCAGAAACTCATCTTACTTTAAGACTCTACCAGAGGCTGATCATCACTATTCAGTCACGTGGGTTGAACACCATGGATGACATGCAAGGTGTCATGGACTGGACTGAAATCAATCCACAGCAGACTCCTGAACTTGTACGCCCTGACAGCCCCAGGCCACAGTCACCTGTTCACAGATACCCAGTTAGGGAAAACAGAAGACCCCCATCATACCTCACTGACTTTGAATAATGTGAACTGATTAGATTAAAAAGAAAGTGTTGTGTTCAACTGATATATAGTTATTGTTAAAGAAATTTTTTTTTAAAGAAAGGAGGGTTGTAATGTTTATGGTTCATGCCTCCATTTGTTTTATTGTTAGTAATAGCAAGTTCTGACTAGCAGAGGGCGCTCTAGGTTTTACTCTAGGTTATTCATCCAGGGCGGGGACTCTTGATACGCTAGCTAGAGAAGCAGCGGGGAAGATTAGGATTCTATAGATTGTTAGCCATGACAGCAGGGACTTATCTGTAATGTCTGAGAACGTTCATTAAATAGTGAAACTGAGATTATCGTGTTGAATGCTCAATTCTAAAACTTTACAATATATTATATAGATTCATTACACATAGAGTGAAATATTTCAAGCCTTTATTTCTTGTAATTTTGATGATTATGGCTTACAGCTAATGAAACCCAAAATTCAGTGTCTCAGAAAATTAGAATATTTTGCTTTAACATATTTTTAAAGTATCATATTTAATATTTGGTCGCATATCCTTTGCATGCTGTTACTTCCTGAAGTCTGTGACCAATCAACATCAAAAGACTCTCGATATCTTATTTTCAGGTACTGTTACAAGCGATACTATAACCTCTCTGTATTTGAACTGATCTCTATGGGAATTGGGGGGTGAGACTAGATTCAGCTGTAAATTACACTGGTACAGTATGGAACACATGGCTGGCTAAATGGCTGTAAGTCATCAAGGGTCTGAGCTATCGAACGAGCCCCAAACCATCACTCTGTTGCCAGATATGGAGTAGATGTGGATGGATCACTGCAAGGGTTATTTCTCATGACTCATTTTCCTATGAAACTCTATGGGGAAAAAAGTCAGGAGAAACAACCCTTAAAGGGATCCATCCACATCTACTCCATATCTGGCCGCAGAGTGATGGTTTGGGGCTCGTTTGATACCTTAGACCAGGGGTGTCAAACTCTGGCCCGCGGGTAATTATATTTGGCCCGTGAGATAATATCAAATTCCTATTTGAGTTGGCCCGCCGGTAACGCATGCACCGCTAATACTACAAATCCCGGAATGCTCTGCTAGTGCCTTGGCGTGTCAAGACCCGCAAGCATCCCCTCCTCTGTTTTCATTCATTCACAACCTCATGCTACCAGTCACCTCGGGCAGATGTAAGACACCCCTCTCAAAAAATGGCCAAACGGAAGGTGGAAAACAGGAGCTTTCAAGACAGGTGGGAGACAGAATATCTGTTCACGACCGTAAAGGACAGACCTGTTTGTCTTGAGTGCGGAGCCAACGTGGCTGTAATGAAAGAATATAACATAAGAAGACACTATGAAACGAAACACCACGAAAAGTACAAAGACCTAGACATAAAGCAGAAGCGCCAGAAGGTAGAGGAGATGAAAAGAAGTTTGGTTTCACGACAGACTATGTTCACAAAGGCCACATCACAAAGTGAAGCTGCTGTAAAGGCTAGCTTTATTGTGGCAGCAGAGATCGCTAAATCAGCCCAACCCTTTACTGAGGGAGAGTTTGTCAAAAACTGCATGATCAAAGTTTGCGACGTTGTGTGCCCTGATAAAAGGCAAGCATTTTCAAACGTGAGCTTGAGCAGAAACACCGTTGCTGATCGTACATGTGAGCTTGCCACCAATCTACATGAACAGCTGATGGAAAAGGGAAAAGATTTCGTTGCATTCTCGCTTGCTGCGGATGAGAGCAGCGACACATCTGATACAGCCCAGCTGTCAATCTTCATCCGTGGAGTGGACTCAAATCTGTGCGTTACAGAGGAACTTTTGGGATTAAAATCAATGCATGGCACAACCACGGGGAAAGAAATCTTTGAAGAGGTATCCAAATGTGTAAATGAAATGAGGATACCTTGGGATAAACTTGTGGGACTGACTACAGATGGTGCACCAGCGATGTGCGGTCAAAAGAGTGGACTAGTAGGCAGGATTCAGGAGACGATGCGGGAAAACCATGCAGGTGAGCTAACGGTTTATCACTGCATCATACATCAGGAATCGTTGTGTGGCAAAGTCCTGAAAATGGAACATGTTATGAGCACCATAACACGGTAGTTAACTTCATAAGAGCCAAAGGTGTGACAGACTGGCAGGTAAGGACCCAAATGCACGACGAGACAGAATTAGAAAATAAAGAGTCTTTATTTTCAGTAGGCACGAATATACTGTTACATTACATTACATTACAGTCATTTAGCAGACGCTTTTATCCAAAGCGACGTACAGTAAGTGCATATAGAAAGGTCATCGAAGTAACTACAGAACAGATAAGAAAGCACATTCTTCCCATACAGTATCAGCTATCCCTAGTAACGAACACAGTGCAGTTCACAGTGAACTGGGTAAATCATCTCTACTACAATTCTATTCTAAATAGTATAAACTTGAGTACACAGTTCAACAAGAAGACATGCCATGAGGTCCTAGATAAGTATTAGTCCAGGTGGAGCCTGAAAAGGTGTGTTTTCAGGCCACGACGGAAAGCAGGCAGGGTTGGTATTGAGCGTAGGGGAATGGGAAGTTCGTTCCACCACTGGGGAGCTAGGGTGGAAAAGCTCCGCAGTCGGGAGGAGCGAGCGCCATTGACACGGAGGGGGGGAAGTGCGAGGCGCCCTGCTGTAGATGAGCGAAGTGGTCGAGCAGGAACATAGGTCTGGATCAGGTCCTGCAGGTAGACGGGGCCTGTCCTATTAGCTGCAGTGTGGGCCAGGGTCAGAACTTTGAACCTGATCCTAGCTGCAACTGGCAGCCAGTGGAGTGACCTCAACAGGGGGGTGACATGTGAAAATTTCGGGAGGTTAAACACAAGCCGGGCAGCTGCGTTCTGGATCAGTTGAAGAGGGAGTATGGCGCAGGCTGGTAAGCTTGCGAGCAGGGAGTTGCAGTAGTCCAGGCGTGAGGTGACCATAGTCTGGACCAGAAGCTGGGTGGAGTAGGTGGTCAGGTACGGTCGAATCCTCCTGATGTTGTACAGGAGGAACCTGCAGGACCGTGCCGTCGCCCTGATGTGGTCTTTGAAGTCCAGCTGGTCGTCTAGGACCACCCCCAGGTTCTTTGCAGAGCGGGAGGCAGCCACCGCAGTCCCGTCAACGGTGATGGAGAGGTCAAGTAGCGGGGAGGTTTTGTATGGCATGAAGAGGAGCTCTGTCTTGTCGAGGTTGAGCTTCAGGTGATGGGTAGTCATCCACTCAGAGATGTCGGCCAGACAAGCAGATATCCTCTCCTTCACCTGTTGGGTAGTGGGAGGGAAAGAAAGGAAGAGTTGAGTATCGTCAGCATAACTATGGTATGAGAAGCCATGTGAATTGATTACTGAACCAAGAGACTTTGTATAAATGGAGAACAGCAGAGGACTAAGTACATATCCCTGCGGGACTCCTGTAGACAGGGGATGGGGTGCAGAAACAGAACCCTTCCAAGAGACTTGGTAGGATCTATCAGTGAGGTACGATACAAACCAGGAGAGGGCAGTCCCAGAAATGCCCATCTCAGAAAGTGTAGAGATCAGGAGTTTGTGGTTGACCGTGTCAAATGCTGCAGACAGGTCAAGTAGAATCAGGACAGAGGAGAGGGATGAGGCTCTAGCATTGGAGAGTGCCTCGGTCACGGCCAGGAGAGCAGTTTCAGTGGAATGTCCGGTTCTGAAGCCGGACTGATGGGGGTCAAGCAGGTTATTCTGGTGGAGAAAAACAGACAGTTGGTTATGTACAGCTCGTTCAAGGGTTTTGGACAGGAAGGGCAAGAGAGATACAGGACGGTAGTTCCTGACATCAGAGGGGTCCAAGCTAGGTTTTTTTAAGAGTGGGGTTACACGGGCAGTCTTAAAAACAGCAGGAACATGGCCACAGGTTAGGGAGGTGTTGATAATAGAAGACAGATATGGAACAAGCTCAGCGGATATTGACTGGAGGACTGCCAACGGGATGGGGTCCAGCACACAGGTGGTTGCGCGCTGGTGCGTCATGAGTTGGAGCACATCTGCCTCCTCCAGAGTCTTGAAGGACGACAGCGTGGCGATGGGTTCGGTATGGGGGATGTGGGGTGTCACCTGAGGTGTGAAGGAGTTGCGGATCATGGCCACCTTCCCCTCGAAGTGGGTTAGGAAGTCATCTGCAGAGAGGGAGGAGGGTGAAGGGGGCGGAGGGGGGATAAGCAGGGAGGAGAAGGTGGAAAAGAGTTTCCGTGGATTAGACACACATGCATTAATTCTAGACTGAAAAGTAAGAATGACACAACCAGACGTGTAACTGGGTTCGTAGCGTTTACTCGAATGAATTGCACATAGCTGAGTATCCTCATACAGAACGTAGCGACGTAAAAGCCACAACTTACGGCAACGGTATCTCGCTTTACGACCAACTCTTAAAGGCACAGTAGGCTAACATAACGACAGCGCCGAACTAGTGACACTGTGAGAACACCTTATAAGAACACTTATTTAGAGGTAAATGCGGCGATTTACAAACACTACATTTCTCCCCCCCCCCTTCACAACCCACCCACAGTCTCTTAGTACCCCACCTCATAGTCCTCATGCCATACCGGCGGAACCCTCACTCTCTGAGGGCGCCCCGGAGAAACAGGCGCGGCTCGAGCAGCCGGTGGCGGCGCTGGTGGCCGCAGTGGTGGCGGCGGCTGCGGCGGTGGGTTAACCTCTGCACCAGGTCCTCCTAGCTCCGCCTGCCAACCCGGGGTTGCTGCTGCTGACTGGGACGGCGCAGGGCTCGCTGGGGCAGGGACTTTGTGGAGACGGTTGATGTGCCAGCGGGACCCGTTGTCCAGTCGGTAGGTTGCCGGACCTAGCCGCCGAGCCACCCGGAGCGGCGCTGACCAGTAGGTACCCAGCTTGTTCTGACGGTGAAGGTGTCTGACCCGTACCCAATCCCCTGTGGACAGGGAGGAGGTCTGGACTCTGTGTGAGGCATCAAAATGCCCCTTCATCTTGGCCTGTGAGTCGCGGACCCTGGCTTTGACTACCCGGAGCCCTGGGCCGCCCTGAGCTGGTGCCGGCTTCGCCCTCAGGCAGTCCAACGGCTGTCTGAGCTCCCGTCCAATCATCAGCCGTGCTGGTGACACACCTGTCGTACAGTGCTTCGATGCTCGGATGGTCAGGAGGGTCTGGTTTAGCGCTGCGCTGAATGTCTGCCCCCCCTCCAGGCAGGCTCGAAGTCCGTTCTTCAGAGTTTTGTTTAGGCGTTCGACCCCCCCATTACTCTCCGGGTGGTAAACCGCCGTCCTGATGTGGGCGATGGACCGCTGCGCCAGGAACTCCGAAAACTCTGCTGAAATGAATTGGGGCCCGTTATCCGTCGTAATGGCCCTGGGAAGACCCCAGCGGCCGAACAGCTTGTCCAGGCGGTCGACGATGGTGTGCGTGGTAGTGGTGGAGAGCTCAAACACCTCTGGCCATTTTGAATGAAGGTCATGCACGACCAGCAGGTAGCGTGCGTGTGCGGGTGCACCATGTAGTTCCCCACAGAGGATCGACTTGGATGTGCTCCCACGGCGCCGTGGGCCATGGTGTGGGTGTGAGCGGTGCGGTGGCCGGCTGGCCTGTCTTCCCGCTCAGGAGGCAACAGGCACAGTTGTGTACCAACTCCTCGATGTCGGTGTCGATGTGGGGCCACCACACCGTGTCCCTGCAGCGCTGTTTCACCTTCACCACCCCCAGGTGGCCATCGTGAGCCATGTGCAGGACCCTGGCCCTCAGTGACTCGGGAATGACGGCACGGTGTCCACGGGCTAGGCACACCGTCCCCCAACAAGAAAGCTCATCACGCACCCGGTGGTATGGGAGCAGTATGTCATCCACCTTTGCTGGCCAGCCCTCCCGGACATACGTACGCAGCATGGTGAGGGTTTCGTCCTCAGCCGAGGCCTGCTGCAGCTCTGCCAAGGTAACCACAGCGCTGAGTGGTCCGTGCAGGACATGGACCCAATCTTCCTCCTCCTCTTCTGGCTCCCGCGGAGCCTCCTCCGCCCGCTTCGTCACAGAGACAGCCCTTGAGAGAAGGTCAGCCACCGTGTTGGAGCGCCCAGGTACGAACTCCAGCTTGAAGTTGTATTGATTCAGCCGCTCAGCCCAACTCAACAGTCTCATGGGCTTGTGTCCCGAGCCCTGGGTGGCAAGCAATGCCGTCAGCGCCTGATGGTCGGTTCGGATGGTGAAGGCTCTCCCATACAAGTAAACGTGCCAGTGTTCGCACGCCCACAGGCAGGCGAGAGCCTCCCTCTCCCCCACAGAATACTTCTGCTCCGCCGGCGAGAGGGCTCTAGAGGCAAACGCCACCGGGCGCTCCACCCCGCCGTGGACTTGTGAGAGCACTGCGCCCAGTGCTAGCCCGGAGGCATCACAGGTGACTAGGGTGGGTGCAGTCATGCTGAAGTGTGACAACGTGGGCGGGGACGTGAGCTGCCGCTTCAACAAGCTCACCGCCTCACTGCAGGCTGGGCTCCAGTTCCACTCTGCATCTTTCTTAAGCAGGCGGCGCAGCGGAGCTGTGGAGTCGGAGAACTGCGGCAGGAACCTCAGGTAATAGGTGGCCATTCCGAGGAAGGACGACAGCTGGGCCGGAGACTGCGGGTCGGGAAGTGACAGGATCGCCTCTGTATGGGAGACGATGGGCGCGATGCCATCGCGGGAGAGCCGGAAGCCCAGGAATTCAACCTCTGTGGCTCCGAACACACACTTCTTGCCGTTCAGGGTAACCCCATGCTGTCTGAATCGTGAGAAGACTTGCTCCAGGCGTGCGTCGTGCAACTCGACAGAGGGCGCATGCACCACCACATCGTCCAGATAGATGGAGACGCCTGGGACGCCTGCTAGGATAAAGGCCATGATTTTTTGAAAGCAGCTTGGGGCCGACGACAGCCCAAACGCCATGCGCTTAAACCTGAACACCCCTATGTGCGACACGAAGGCAGTCAGGTCCATACTCTCCGGCGCCAATGGCACCTGCAGGTAGCCGTTCCTCAGGTCCATTTTACTGAAGATGGTCGAGCCATGGAAATGGCTCGTCAGCTCTTCCGCAGTGGGTAGGGGGTACTTGTCGGGGATGATGGCCTTGTTGACGTCCGTCAGGTCCACACACAGGCGCAGCCCGCCTCCCCGCCGTCTCGCGATCACCAAGTTGGACACCCACGGTGAGGCGTTGATGGGCTCAATGACGTCTGCCTCCACGAGGTGGCGCAGTTCCACCTCCACTGCGTCCCGGAGCGCCAGAGGAATACGCCGCAGTGGCTGGATGACCCGGCGGACGGATGGATCCACTGTAGGCTGGTGCATAAAACCGGAGATGCACCCCAGCCCTTCAAACAGCTGTGGGTGGCGAGCAGGCCACGAGGCGTCCACCTGAAGGACCCGATGGCCCTGCGCGTCAGTCATGGCAAACCCCAGGGCGTGGAACAGTGGCAGCCCCATTATGTTCACCCCCTTGTGTGTGACATGAAACTCCGAGTCAGTCCACTGGTCCCCATAGCTGACCTGGAGACGCGCCACACCCAGGACAGAAATGGGGGAGTGGCCGTAACCCGCAAGGGTCTTGGTCGTAGACTGTAGTGGCGCGCAGCTGAAAAACCGGTCATAGGTGTACTTATTCAGAATGGACACCTTAGCACCGGAGTCCACCAATAGCTGAATGGGGTGACCATTTACATTGCATGTGAGGTACTTAAATGCAGCCTGGGGGCCGTGCACAGTGTTTATTGGGACGGCCGCAGTTCCTGAGGGGGCGGGGGCGGAGCGACACACACGCGCAAAGTGGTTGAGCCTATCACAGTTGCGACACCGCTTCCCCCGAGCGGGACACGATTGGTTACCTGTTGCATGGGCAGAGGAGCCGCAGTTTGTACACTGTGCGGACCCCCTCTCCCTTCTGTCCACTCGCTGGACATCCAGTCGGTCCCCAGCCGCCTCCTCTGTCCCCTGGGCCACGTGATGGACAGGCGGCGGCGGCGGCGGCGATGACGTCATCGGCTCCTGTGTCGCGCGGCTGAAGTTGCGCGCCTCTGTCAGTGCTGCCTCCAGCCGCTTCCCAATGGCAAGTGCGTCGGCCAGAGTCATGGAGTCAGGCTCAAGCAGCAGACGTTCTCTTAACTTGCTACATGACGTCTTTTCTATCAGCTGATCAACAATGAGACCATCCTCTAATGTCCCAAAATCACAGCGCCTTGCGAGCTCCCGCAGCGCAGATACAAAATGTGAAACAGACTCGCCCGTTCTCTGAGCTCGTTGACGAAATTCGAACCGGAACATGCGACGACTCTTACCCGCCGAGAAATGCGCCCGGAGCGCGGCAGTAGCAGTGTCATATTTATCATCCTCCAACGTGAGCGTGGCTAATATCCTCTGCCCCTCCTGTCCGAGGCAGTGCCGAAGTAGCGCGCACTTCCTAGCGTCGGCTAGCACTTCGTGTCCCGAGGCTACCAAAAAGTCCACAAAGGAGTTTATCCACCGGTCCCACAGCACCGCGGGATCTCCCGGTGCAGGCAGAAACGCCGGCGGTGGTAGCAAACCGAAAGTAGCCATCCTCGTTCGCCAATTATACTGTTCAGTAAGAATGACACAACCAGACGTGTAACTGGGTTCGTAGCGTTTACTCGAATGAATTGCACATAGCTGAGTATCCTCATACAGAACGTAGCGACGTAAAAGCCACAACTTACGGCAACGGTATCTCGCTTTACGACCAACTCTTAAAGGCACAGTAGGCTAACATAACGACAGCGCCGAACTAGTGACACTGTGAGAACACCTTATAAGAACACTTATTTAGAGGTAAATGCGGCGATTTACAAACACTACAACGAAGACAATGTCCACTGTGGAACCCACAGTGAACTGGTGAGCAGGAACAGGCGAAGTAGCCAGGAGTGGTCTTTAGCCTGGTTCGCAGCGAAGGATCAGGCGGTGGCAGAGTCAGGATCCACACAGGGAAGCCAGGGCGTGTGGCATCCAGACCTGGGTTCGTATAGCCAGAGTCTAGTAAACTAGAGAATCAGGAAACAAGTACAAACGAGACAAGGACCGTAATACTCTGACAACAATTCACAGGAACAGCACGGTTAATATAACTAGTGTCATTAGAGCTGATAAACTGCAGCTTGCGGGAAATGCGTGCGAAATCAGCGAATTGATTGAACAATTAGAAACCACGTGAGGAATGCAGTGACAGCAATTACGTGTGAATTGTGTAATTAAGATGTGGTGCGAGAAGTAAATGTGCAATGTAGACACAATTAGGCAATGAACGCAGACATGACACAATCAGGTTCAGGGAAACAGAGGAAAACACCAAGGAAGGGAAGGGAAGCAGGAGCGGATCGTAACAGTACTCCCCCGTCAAGGTACGTCTCCTGGCGGACCATAGGTTCTGGTCGACTGGAGCTGGCGGCGATGGAAGTCCCGGATGAGGGTAGGGTCCAGGATGAGACGAGGGGCGATCCAGGAACGTTCCTCGGGCCCATACCCCTCCCAGTCGACCAGGTACTGGTGGCCCCATCCTCGGCACCGGACATCGAGGATGCTGGAGACCGTATAGGCTGGAGAACCATCAATGTCCCGAACAGGTGGTGGGGCAGAAGTGGGAGCGCTGAGAGGGCAGGAGACAGCTGGCTTGACCTGACTGACATGGAAGGTGGGGTGAATTTTGAGGGAGGCAGGGAGACGGAGCTTGAGGGTGACTGGGTTGAGAATAGAGTGCACAGTGAAGGGTCCGACGAAGCGGGGTTGGAGCTTGCGTGAGGTGCTGGGGAGGGAGAAAGTGGAGGTAGACAGCCAAACCTTCTGTCCCGGGCGGTAGCGAGGGGCTGCGGACCGGTGCTGATCCGCCAGGCGACGATTCCGGGAGGAGGTCTTGAGGAGAGCGTTGCGGGTGGCCTTCCAGACCCACTGGCAGCGTCGGATGTGGGCGTCCACTGACGGAACCGCCACCTCGGCCTCCTGGGGGGGGAACAGTGGGGGTTGGAAGCCCTGGGAAGCCTCAAAGGGGGACCTCCCTGTGGATGAGCACACCAAGGTGTTGTGGGCGTACTCGACCCACGGGAGGAGCTGGGACCAGGAGGCAGGGTTGCGGGCCGTCACGCAACGTAAGGCGGCTCCCAGGTCCTGGTTAGCCCTCTCCGCCTGACCGTTCGTCTGCGGGTGGAACCCGGAGGAGAGGCTGGCGGTGGCGCCGAGTGCGGCGCAGAATGCCTTCCATACAGCGGAGGCAAACTGGGGGCCCCGGTCGGAGACGACGTCCGACGGGATCCCATGCAGCCGCACCACGTGCTGCACCAGGAGGTCGGCCGTCTCGAGGGCGGAGGGGAGTTTGGGGAGGGGAACAAAGTGAACCGCCTTGGAGAACCGGTCCACCAGGGTCAAAATGACAGTGTTACCGGCAGATGGTGGTAGTCCGGTAACGAAGTCGACCCCGATGTGGCTCCAAGGACGGCCCGGGATGGGAAGGGGACGGAGGAGACCAGCGGGGGGGGAGTGAGACGCCTTACTCCTGGCGCAGACAGGGCAAGCGTGGACGAAGGCCAGGGTGTCCCGCCGGACGGTGGGCCACCAGAAGCTCCTGCGCACCAGCTCCACAGTGCGGTTGCCTCCGGGGTGGCAGGCCAGTCGGGAGGAGTGAACCCACTCCAGGACCTGGGAGCGGACAGGGTTGGGAACGAACAGGGCAGAAGAGGGGTTAGGGCGAGGATCGGGATGCGTCACCTGAGCGTCCAGTACGATCTTCTGGATAGGCCACCGGACCGCAGCCACGATGCAGGAAGCCGGAACGATGGTCTCCGGGACAGACAGGTCGGCAGGAGAGGAGTGGATCCGAGAGAGGGCGTCAGGTTTGATGTTCTTAGATCCGGGTTTGAAGGTGATGGAGTAGTTGAATCTGGAGAAGAACAACGACCAACGGGCCTGTCTGGAGTTCAGTCGTTTGGCTGACTGGATGTACTGTAGGTTGCGGTGGTCAGTCAGGTTCAGGAATGGTTGAGTGGTCCCCTCAAGCCAGTGTCTCCATTCCTCCAGTGCCAGCTTGATGGCCAGCAGCTCACGATCCCCTACCCCGTAGTTGCGTTGGGTAGGGGAGAGGCGGCGGGAGAAGAAGGCGCAGGGGTGGAGCTTGTGGTTGAGGGGGGAGTGTTGGGACAGGACGGCCCCTACGCCTGTGTCAGAGGCGTCCACCTCCACCACGAATTGGCGGTCGGGTTCCGGACAGCAGAGGATGGGGGCCGTGGTGAATAGTGTCTTGAGTCTGGTGAAGGATTGATCTGCCAGGGGATTCCAAGAAAACGGGGTTTTAATAGATGTGAGGGCGGTGAGGGGTGCGGCTACCTGGCTGTAGTTGCGGATAAACCATCTGTAGAAGTTGGCGAACCCCAGGAACTGCTGCAGGTGCTTCCGAGTGGTGGGGATAGGCCACTCCGTAACTGCCTGGATCTTAGCCGGGTCCGGCCGTATGTCGCCCCTCTCCACCACAAAACCTAGGAACGAGACTGAGGGAGCATGAAACAGGCATTTATCGGCTTTTACGAACAACTTATTTTCCAGTAAGCGTTGTAGGACCAGGGAGACATGGTCTTGGTGTTCCCGTTGATTCTGGGAGAAAATAAGTATGTCGTCTAAATATACGAAGACGAAGCGGTTAAGGAAATCCCTCAGTACATCGTTCACTAGGTTTTGAAAGACGGCTGGGGCGTTAGTAAGGCCGAACGGGACCACCCGGTACTCGAAGTGACCCAGGGGGGTGTTGAAGGCGGTCTTCCACTCGTCCCCCTCCCGGATCCGTACCAGGTGGTAGGCGTTACGGAGGTCCAGCTTGGTAAAGACCCGGGCACCCTGCAGCAGTTCAAAGGCAGAGTTAAGTAGGGGTAAAGGGTATTTGTTTCTGATGGTGATGGCATTGAGGCCCCGGTAGTCGATGCAGGGGCGGAGGGAGCCATCCTTTTTTTTGACAAAAAAGAACCCTGCTCCGACGGGCGAGGAGGAGGGGCGGATGATACCTGCTTCGAGGGAGGCCTTGATATAATCCTCCATGGCCGCTCTTTCCGGGCCGGATAGGCTGTACAGGCGACCGGAGGGCAGAGGAGCACCCGGAAGCAGGGAGATGGCACAATCGTAGGGTCTGTGGGGGGGTAAGGACAAGGCAAGAGACTTGGAGAACACCCGGGACATATACAGGTAACAATGGGGGACCCCCTTAAGGTCGACCTCTGGAACGGACGTTTGGATTTCCGTGCTCGAGGGAGGTTCCGCAGAGTGGAGACAGGAGGTATGGCATTGGGTGCTCCAGCTGGTGACGCTGGATGTGATCCAGTCGAGCAGGGGGTTGTGTTGGTGCAGCCAGGGCTGACTAAGGACCAGAAGGGAGTGAGGAGTGCTGATGATGTGGAGTTGAATTATCTCCCGGTGGTTACCGGACAGAAGCAGTTGGATGGGGATGGTGCGGTGGGTGATGTGGGCTAGGCGGTGGCCGTCCAGGGCATAGGCATTGATTGGTCTCTCAAGTTCTTCAGTGGGAATCCCGGACTCGTGCGCAAACTGGGAGTCCACGAAGTTGGAGTCGGCTCCTGAATCGATGAGGGCTTGAACAGAGACGGTGGCGGAGGCAGTAGTGCCCCATTTGAGGACCGCAGAGAGTTGGAAGCGGTTGTGAGCTAGGCCAGGTGTTTGGGTCTGGCTCGCCCGTAGGCCTAGGGTTGCTAACGAGCCTTCTCTTTTTGGGCGTACAACAGGAGCTAAGGAGGTGATCCGTGTGGCCGCAATAGTAGCATGCTCCGGTGGCCCGGCGTTGGCGGCGGCGGGCGGCAGGGTCGGCCGGCAGGGTCGGCCGTGGTTCCACCCAGCTGCATGAGTTCCACATGTTCCGGGGGTTCCACAAGTTCTGGAGGTTCGAAGGGCATGGGGGCATGGTGGCGAAGAGCAGGGTGCGAGGGCGTGGCTCCCAGAGACTGTTGAGTGGAAGCGTTAGCCCTCTTCTCACGGGCGCGGGCGCGCAGGCGGTTGTTGACCGTGATGGCCAAGGAGATGAGGTCATTGAGCGTAGAGGTGTCATCGCGAGTGGCCATCTCGTCCTTCATCTCCTCGGAAAGAGCGGAGCGGAAGACGCCCTGTAGGGAGGCGTCATTCCAGCCCGACTGCGCCGCGAGGATCCGGAATTTGACCGCAAACTCAGCCACACTACGCTCGCCTTGCCTTAGCGCGATCAGCTGCTGGGTGACGTCTCTACCGCACACGGGATGATCGAAGGTACGCCGCATCTCCATAGCGAAGTCCAGGTACCTGGTGCAGAGGGTGGGTTGTTTCTCCCATAGCGCGGCGGCCCAGTCCCGCGCCTCTCCTCCCAGGCAGGTGATGACGTACGCCACACGGGTGGCGTCAGCAGAGTAGGGGGAGGGCTGCATCCGGAACGCCAGCTCGCACTGCAACAGGAAGGGCTGGCATTTCCCCAGCTCACCTGAGTACCTTTCTGGCGGGTTGGCGCGAGGTTCCCGAAGGGGTGGCGATGGAGCTGGTGCCGGTGGTTGTGGTGGATTTTCCGATTCAGGACGGAGTAGTGAAGTCTGGGCAGCCATCTGCATTAGCATGGTGCCCAATTGGGTTGTCCGTTCCGCCATGCCCCGAAACAGCTCCAGTGTTTCGTCCAGGCGGCTGCCTTGCTGGGCGATCTGGGTAGCTTGGCAGGTGAGGGCGTGGCGAAATTGTTCCGCGTCGGCTGGGTCCATGTCTGGTCAGAGTATTCTGAGACAGACTGGCAGGTAAGGACCCAAATGCACGACGAGACAGAATTAGAAAATAAAGAGTCTTTATTTTCAGTAGGCACGAAGACAATGTCCACTGTGGAACCCACAGTGAACTGGTGAGCAGGAACAGCCTGGTTCGCAGCGAAGGATCAGGCGGTGGCAGAGTCAGGATCCACACAGGGAAGCCACGGCGTGTGGCATCCAGACCTGGGTTCGTATAGCCAGAGTGTAGTAAACTAGAGAATCTGGAAACAAGTACAAACGAGACAAGGACCGTAATACTCTGACAACAATTCACAGGAACAGCACGGTTAATATAACTAGTGTCATTAGAGCTGATAAACTGCAGCTTGCGGGAAATGCGTGCGAAATCAGCGAATTGATTGAACAATTAGAAACCACGTGAGGAATGCAGTGACAGCAATTACGTGTGAATTGTGTAATTAAGATGTGGTGCGAGAAGTAAATGTGCAATGTAGACACAATTAGGCAATGAACGCAGACATGACACAATCAGGTTCAGGGAAACAGAGGAAAACACCAAGTAAGGGAAGGGAAGCAGGAGCGGATCGTAACAAAAGGTTTGAATCACCGCCAGTTCAAGTCTTTTCTAGAAGAGATCGGTTCGGAATACAGAGATGTACCCTATCACACTGAGGTGAGATGGCTTAGCCGAGGAAAAGTACTGAACAGATGTTTCCAGCTGCGTGAGGAAATTTGTCAGTTTCTAGACGGAAAAGGGAAAGACATAGCAGAGCTTTGTGACACAAAGTTTCTCTGTGAGTTTGCATTTATGTGTGACATCACAAGCCATCTCGATGCGCTGAACCTGCAGCTTCAGGGGCGGGGCCACGTCATAACAGACATGTACGCTGCGGTGAGGGCTTTTAAAACCAAGTTGTGCCTGTGGGAGACTCAGATGCTGCAAGGAAACCTGGGCCATTTTGCGTGCTGCCACACCATAAAAACGCAGATTTCTCCCGCCGTGTTCCCAAATGCACAGTTTGCTGAAAAAATCAGCGTACTCAGCGCCGAGTTTACCCGGCGATTTGCCTACTTTGAAGCGCAGAAATGTAGATTTGAACTGCTCAGTAATTCGTTTGCAGTTGACGTAGAAAGCGCACCAACTAACCTCCAAATGGAGCTGATTGAACTCCAGTGTAGTGACACGCTCAAGTCAAAGTATGACGCTGTGGGCGCTGCACAGTTTCCATGTTTCATCCCTGACACAATGCCACACCTCCGTACCCAAGCTGCTCAAATGCTCTCGATGTTCAGCAGCACATACATATGTGAACAACTGTTCTCTTTGATGAAGATGAACAAAACGTCACACAGGAGTCGTCTCACTGACGAACACCTCCACTCAATCCTGAGGATCTCCTCAGCTCAGAGCCTGACCCCAAACATTGATGAAATACTAGCATCCAAGAAGAGATGCCAGGTATCTGGCTTAGACCAATGTGCATCAGAGTGAATCAGAGTGTAGCAAACAGAGCTTTAATGAATGTTTTCTTTATGCACTTTTCCTTGCTACTCTAGGACATGGACTTGAATTGTTGGATTTTCATTGAAGGAAATTATCCTCATTATTATTATTTTTGTTGTTGTGGCCTGTGAAAAAATTATTACATTGAAAATTAACTGAAAAGGCTACAGATGGAGAAAGGCATAATATTATTTTTATTTAAGAAATGAATGCCACTGATGTGTCTTTTATTTGAAATTTGATTTCTCAGGTGTTTATAGTATTAAGCTTTGCTTGTTCCAGATTCAGTGTTTAAGTAAAACTTAAGTTTGTTCCCATATGAAAAGGTTCATTATTATATCTAGAAAGAAGGGAAAACATGCTTTTTTTCAATAAATATGAAATCTGGCCCGCGACTTTGTCCCAGTTTTTAATTTTGGCCCACTGTGTATTTGAGTTTGACACCCCTGCCTTAGACCCTTGATGACGTACAGCCATTTCGCCAGTCATGTGTTCCATACTGTACCAGCGTAATTTACAGCTGAATCTAGTCTTACCCCCCAATTCTCATAGAGATCAGTTCAAATGCAGAGAGGTTATAGTATCGCTTGTAACAGTACCTGAAAATAAGATATCGAGAGTCTTTTGATGTTGATTGGTCACAGACTTCAGGAAGTAACAGCATGCAAAGGATATACGACCAAATATTAAATATGATACTTTAAAAATATGTTAAAGCAAAATATTCTAATTTTCTGAGACACTGAATTTTGGGTTTCATTAGCTGTAAGCCATAATCATCAAAATTACAAGAAATAAAGGCTTGAAATATTTCACTCTATGTGTAATGAATATATATGAGTTTCACTTTCTGAAATGAGTGACAAAAAAGATGAAATTTTTTCACAATATTCTAATTTTTTGAGCTGCACCTGTATATTGGAAAAACAAAGAGGATTGTGTGTAACACTTAACCTGACAGAAGGCGCATGCTATACCTGTTATGTTCTGAGATTCTGTCTGTCTGTTTTGTATTTTTTACTTGTTTATTTTTTCTGATTATTTGTGGTTTCACTGTTCTGTGTTTTGTATTGCTGTCACTCCCTGTCATCGTCACACTTTTCGGGAGTCTGCGGGGATTTCGGTTTTCTCTGTATTTTCTCTGTCCTGCACTTCCTTCATTACTAATTACATTTCATTGTAAATAATACTAATTAACTAACAACCACTAACATTTTAGAATTAGGGTCTACTAATCTACTAATGACTAACTTGTATATAATAATAATCTACTAATGCCATAGAATCATGGTTTTCTACTAATCTACTAACTTACTAACGTCATCTTCTTTCCTCACTGCAGCTGTCTCTTTTTCTGCCTGTTCTATCACTAATTCTTTCTTTGGTTCCTCTATTACTACAGCTGACTCTCGTTTCCCCTTTCCATTCTCTAATTGTATGCACTTGCCTACTACCCAGTTCGTGTTCAAGTCTGTGTCATGTATGAATCCTGTCCGCGTATTACGTGTTCCCTTGTTATTTTATTATCTGCTCTCCTCATTGTTTTATTATGTGTCATTTGTTCAGTCATTTGTTGCAAGTTCCTCACCATTGTTAGCTACATTGTTTTTTGCCACTTTGTCGTCAAGTCTTTTTCCAAGTATCTGTTTCCCCCCCCCCCACACCTCTGCTGTGCCTTCCCGGTTCCGACCTCTGCCTGTTTTGCGACCACTCTGTTTTTTGTACCATTGTCCCATTATTAAACTTTGGTTTTTTGGTACTCCCTGCCTGCTACTGGGTCCCTCTTTCCACCCTTTCTTACAATACCTTGATCCCTGATATTTCGGATAATCTGACTAGTGTAATAAACACCCTAGAGAATATTAGAGATGCATTCGTACCATCTGCAATTGCTGGAGCCTCTGCAATGGGATAGCTGGAGAAATACTTGGGACCTTGGGGGGCTGTGATAGTATAGGCTCTGATGCCAGTACATATAATATTAAGGATAGCCTTATGTAGATGCGCAATAATTCTGACATGTGCCAAAGCTATGATGAGTAAGTGGCTGGGAATAATATATGGGGAAGTGGGAATAATGGTCCAGAAAGAAGAGGGCGAAAATTAGATGATTGCGGAATTAGCAGAGGACCATGAGAAGAAGGAAAATAATCCATCAAGTAATCTCATTAAAACCGAGAGAGGGATTATGGTAAATTAACAATACCCAGTATTTATGGAGGATGAGGCTGAGGCAGTCCACTAAATGGCCATAGGGGGAGCTCTGAGACATGCCATGAGGGAAGCCAACTATCAGGTATTCCAAATGTAAGATGGGTCTTACATGAACGAATATGGTGAAAAATGCAATGAGAAAGAAGGG
Source organism: Ilyophis sp. 1 JC-2022 (assembly GCA_022702515.1). Taxonomy (NCBI): domain Eukaryota; kingdom Metazoa; phylum Chordata; class Actinopteri; order Anguilliformes; family Synaphobranchidae; genus Ilyophis; species Ilyophis sp. 1 JC-2022. The sequence goes on from CM040396.1 coordinate 48,458,007, forward strand.
CCGCTGGACAGCCGAAATCCCACATGTGACTAGGAAGTGAAGCCAGGAGCAGAATGGAAATATGTGAGATTAAAATGGGGAAAGTTACCAAAAGATATTTCCTGGGGAGGCTTATGAAGTGGATGAGTTTTGTTTTGTCGCGCTTGGTTCATCGTTACAAACCTAAACCCTTACAGTACAAATTATGGATGAGCCAGCGACCTCTCCCAAGGGAGATCAGCCTGAGGAGAGCATTAGAGCACTCCAAGCCCAACAGCAGCTACTTACGAGTCAAGTAGGGCAGCTGACGACCCAGTTACGGGTTCAAGAGGGCAGGTTCCGTGAGTTGGCAGAAAGCATGCACCTCTTAACTGTTGCACACCAAGCACCTTCAGCTACTGCTCAGGCTATCGCTCCTCCGGTCCCTGTTGCACACATTTTAAAAGAGCCCAAACTACAACTCCCCCTCTGCTACGATGGCCGGGCCGGCAAATGCAGAGGGTTTCTTGCCCAGTGTAAAATTTTTTGAAAAACTCAATCAGTTCGCTACTCAAGAATCCCAGGTGGCATTTATGCTCTCATTGCTCCCTGGATCTGCGCTTGACTAGGCTACACCGTTAATCCGGAGTAGTTCCCCTATTCTTAACACTGCTAAAGCACTAATGGACGAAATGGAGTCGGTATTCTACCATGATGCTTCGAGTCAAGAGTCGGCGATGCAGCTTATTCACCTTTGCCAGGGTAACGAAACAGTGGCTGAATTTTCCATTAGGTTTTGTGCGCTGGCAGATGAGACAGGCTCGCTAGAAGCTGCTCTAATGACACAGTTCACCGAAGCATAGCAGCTTGAGCCTACCGATTTTTTTGAAGTGTTAGTGTCTACAGCCATTCGGATAGACAATCGTGCCAGGGAGTGTGTCCGCATTAAATGTAGCAAGAGAGACCCCCGGATGAGCTCCTCCTTCGCTCCGTTTACAGCATCCATTCCCTCTCTGTCTACCTCCCTGTCTTATAATAAAGAGGAGGCCATGCAGGAAGACGGGGCCTCTTGCTCTCCTGCTAAAGATTCTGATCCTAGTTCTGAGTGGTGTCGCTATTGTAAAAAGAAAGGCCACACCATCAGTGAGTGCCTCAAACTAAAGGGAAAAGGGGAGTCTCGCTAGAGCAGGGGTTCCCAAACTTTTCCATGCCAAGGACCCCCAAATAGTCGTAGCCTCTGGCTGGGGCCCCCCTATCACGAAAAATGGCTTTTAAAAAAAAAACTTTTAAATTACACTGGCAAATATAAAAAATCTAACATACAGCTTCTTAATACACAACACAATACTTTTGACCCTATTTTGATTCCATAATCGGGCCGTTAGCAGCTCAACGTAATGCTTTGACTGACAGGCAGGCGGTTAGTTATTGGCTGCGATTGAAAGAAGGGCATGGCAAAGACCTAATTTCGATATGAAAGGATTTATAACAATTTATATCTTATTTTAAACCGGCACAGTAATCTTATGAATTGAATTGAAATTATTTTATTTTTTTGCATTTTCCATTTTCCTCTCCCTTCCAATTGGCCCCCCTGGCGCCCCCTGGCGGCCCCCCGTTGGGCCGCGGCCCCCACTTTGAAAACCCCTGCGCTAGAGGAACTGGGGCCCCTAGCGAGACTTCATGGTACTACACCTCAGACTTTATTACCTGTGAACATTTTTTGGAAACAGCACTGTGCTTTATTGATGCCCGGTGGGATAGAAAACAACCCATACCCATCCACCGCCTCACTAAGTCCCGATTAGTCACTGCTCTCAATGGTCACCCGTTAGGCACGGGTACTATTAAGGAGACTACGGCTCTCCTCACTATGTCCCTACGGCCATAGCCCTCCCAATCTACCAAAAACTGGAAACCTCTCCCAACCCGTCTCTCGGCCAAAATACACTGGACAGTGTATACTGGACCTCCCTCCATCATCCGAGGAGGCGGCGGTTGCTTATCCACAGAGGCCAGAGGACTAATAAGCACTGGCTTAAGCCGAGAAACATGAAAGGTGGGATGGATACGCATAGCACGGGGGAGCTGCAATCTCACCATAGCAGGATTAATATGCCGTATAATCTTAAACGGCCCAATAAACTGGGCGCGAGTTTACGAGACTCCACTCTTAATGGCAGATCACGCATAGCGAGCCACATGCGTTGCCCCACTCTGAATGAGGGGGCAGGACAGCGTCGCCTAGCCGCCACCTTGTGTCTAGCTGCAGTGCGCTGAAGCGCAGTACGCACCCGCTTCCAAACAGAGCGGCATCTCCCAATAAAAGATGTCACGAAGGGAACCTCTACGTTTCTCTCCAGCTCAGGGAATAGTGGGGGCTGATACCCCAGTTGAGCCTCAAAGGGCGAGAACCCTGTGGATGCGTTGCGCAACGTATTATGGGCATACTCAGCCCAGGCCAGGTGTGTACTCCAGAAAGTTGTATTAGAGGCAGCCAGGTAATGCAGAGTGTTCTCCAGCGTCTGGTTAGTGCGCTCGGTGCTTGCCCTTACTGCGGGCATACACTGGACAAGCCGCCACAAAACTCAGAACATCTTTCTCCAGACTGAGTCTCTCTCTCTCTCTCTCTCTCTAATCTGATTGTCAATCCTGATAGCCGTAGACACTAACGCACCGAATGAAGCGGGCAGTTCGAGTGCAGAAAGGGCATCTCTAACGGGAGTCAGTCTCCCCTGCAAGTTCTCAAAAGGCAATAGAAAAGGACGCCACCATGTCAGATACCTGATGAAGATAGGTCAGTCGCATAGCCGACTCCTGACCGGAGATGTCATAGTGAAGACTGATGCCATCTCCTCCACCAACCCCTCCATAGTGGACATCACGGGAGAATCTGCTCTAATTAAGGGGTCCACCCAACCGAGAGCCGTACCTGTTAAAAGAGAGAATAAATAAAACAGGAGGCTCCTGGGTGGAAAAACGAGAAGGTTGAGATTTTAAAAAAATCAAACACTGCGACAGAATTTGCCCCAGATTAGCGACTGTTGCTGGTACCTCCCTACTGGCTTCCATATTCTGTCAGGAGTAGCGTTAGGAAGGAAGGACCAGACGCGACAGTAAAATCAATATGAACACCTTGAACTGATTAGTTATTTCCGTAGAAATAGACCTGGGGGATCGTCTGGGGCCGTCCCATCAAGGGGGGATCCTGTCATAGTTCGTGGCTAGCTTCCCTTTTTTGGGCGTTCTGTCTCTTTGCTTCTTCCGCTAATCATTTGTTTCACCTGTCTATTACCTGCTAGGTATTTAAGTCTCTTACTTCTGCTTCCTGGCGCTTCTTTGTCATTTCGTGCCTTCACAAAGTCAGGGTTGGTTCGGTTATAAATGCTCTATATTTTCACTATTAGATTGGCTTTAGCTGCCCTTGAAGCTCTTTAGGGAATAGTTCCTTTCGCTATTTTTGTTTCTTTTCTCTCTTCTACTCTCTGCTATATTGAGAGTGAGAGGTTTATTTTTATTAGGGATGCACCGAATTCGGTTTCGGATTCGGCTGGATTCGATCCATTTTCACGGGTTCGGGGTTCTGCCGAATCCTTCACAAAAATTGGGCTGAATCCGAATCCCACGTGGATTTAATTAACAGTATTAAACAGGCCCGTCCCTCCGTATAAGCAGATCACGCACTGTGCTTAGGGCACCAGCTCAGTATTAAACAGGCCCGTCCCTCCGTATACGCAGATCACACACTGTGCTGCACCAGCTCAGTATTAAACAGGCCCGCCCCTCCGTATACTGTTAGCAATTTAATTATATTGCTTTTCGTGGTCAAGGAGGTAGATCAAGGATACTCTTCAATTCAATTCGAATGGTTAAATCACTTTGTCTTTATTGTGTCAGCTCGAAGTCTTTACATAAGAATACAATGGGTTAATACATCTGTGGTCCTCTGGAAGCGCGCTCTCCCTCGCACGCTCGCGCGTGCACGCTCTCGCTCGTGGACCCACCACATCTCTGCTACTGTGGTGCTTATATACTGTATGCTAAAAAGGGGTATGTCTTCTACCTTCCATTTTCATACATCACTGGGCGTATAATTAAAACCAATCAAACGTTTAGAATTTCACGTGTTCAGTTCATGTCTAGTATTTTTCCATGAAGATAGAAACTTATGAGTTTTGGCGTTTCCTGTTTTTGCATAAACTGGCTCTGCTTTTGTGGCAAATCCTTTATCTGAAGAATGCTGTGGCCCTCCCTCTCAGAACTCTCAGAACACAGGCCCAAGGTCACCCATTCGAAACTTAACTACCACAGACAAGTTTATACACTCTATTACAACATACTTTTTATAGAATTAAATGTTAAATTCCCACAATTCCCTCCTTTGATCCCTCCTTGGGATCAACACTATACAGCGGTATTTCAAGCTTGTATGGGTGATATCTTCACTCCATACCTGAAGCAGGTACACATTGCAAACCCAGTTTTCTTAATTTTTTTTACTCTAACTATCAGGGTTATAATACTGGCACAGCGGTAAGCAATGATGTCAGAGCTCTTACTTAATCACCAGGAAAACCTCATAGGCAAAACCACAGAACTCTAGACTGAGTCTGCTGCTGATGAGGACATGTCTCTGTCCGATATCCATCTTAAGCGATACTCCTTCATTTTTAATACATTTTACTTTTTACCCTTCTATCAAGAGGAAAGAAAATCCTAGCATTTTGGCAACAGTGCATTGGCAGCTTTTTCTAAACATTTTATCACAATATAGTTACGTGGGGATTTCCAATCGGGCAATTGGGGGTGTAGGGAGGTTCTGGTATCTCCCACACTGTTGGCATAGGCATAGGGTGCTCATCACATAGTTCAATCAGTAATGGTAGTACAAAACATTTACTCGACTAACATACGATACTTTTATCGCAAAATTATGTTGGCTTCTTCTTCTTTGGTCCAAGTAGCCTCAACGTCGGTTACTAGCACATCACTCAGCCACGGTCTTTCTTTGGCAGATTATGTAATGCATCTATGTGTGTGTATTCTCTCTATCTGCCATTGATGAGGGAGCACATAGCTCCTGGTTGTGTAATTCTTTCTTCGTGTGTGTGTATATTCAGTGTTAGTGTTACTTTAATATACACCCAATCCCCTGTTGGAAAATAATCTTGCACATTCTGGTTAAGTGTTACACATAGCTCGCCAGTTCCCTCTTGAACTGTTCAAGCGGGGTCCATTGTACGGACCTCATACAAACGGCATGGGCCCTCCTATGGCCGATTGTGCCCTATTGGGGAAAAACTGATACTTTCCAAATTATTATACATCACCACTTCCCCACAATCATACACTTCCCCCCTTGCGCAATGGTCCTGCCCATGCGCATCCTTAATCACACTTTGCTCTGTGTGTGTTATCTGTTGATTAGTTGCTCGAGGTTGTGTGCTTCTGTCTTCTTGGGCCCAATATCTGCAGAGAAACCTGACAATTTCAGTTAGTCACACAGTACTTTGTCATCTCATCTCCAATCCCCTGTAATTCTTCTCAGCAGTGATAATTCGTCCCTGGAATTATCATTGGAGTTCCTGTCATAAATTCAAAAAAAGGGGAGAAATTAGCAATAATTAGTGGGGCCTAGTTCAGCTCTCATTGTCAGTAGAGCTGCTTGAGAGCCGCCACCCAGTTCCTGCTGGAAACAGAGAAGAACTCTTTATTAGTCTTTTCCCTTCACTTAGGGTACATTTTCACATACGGGGCAGCGTAGGATTTATTTGTCTGTTCAGTTTATTTATTTATCTTTGTTTTGGTTGTGCACCTAAACTGACAACCCTTTAGGAGAGATCGCATTGCCGGGTTTCACTTTGATGGTTTTTAGACAAAATCAAACAATTAAACACAAAACAAAACCACACAACTTAGGATGTAAATGAAACTAATTATTTATCTGCACCCGAACAAAAAACACAAACATTGGGAAGGTGGCCTTGCCCTCCACTTCCCCCAGCTTAAACTGTAAAGTTTCCACTTCTTATCTTCGCTTAAACATTGTTTCAATACTCCGCTGTTGCTCAATTATTTTCACTTGGTCCTTTATAGCGCCACTTATTGGTTATATTTGTGTCGCCTATATAAAACATGGTTATAGCATGGTCTCCTTAAAATAGCCTACATTTATTGTGCTATTTCGATACAAAAGAAAACAAAAATGTGCTTTATTTAATCAATATCATTATTTGAAATGGTTTAATAACGGGCAGACTGTCATTAACTAGGGGTAGTCTGTGGTCAGTACAGTTCGCTACAGTTCCTGACCGCTGATGCGCACTCAAGCATATGAACGAATCATTGAGTGATGATCCGGTACACTCAATTCACTTTAAAGATTCGTTCAAAAAGATTTGTTCGTTCACGTACTGCACATCACTAAGACACGCTCGCGCATGCCCACTACACTGGTTAAAGAATGAGTTGAATGGTCGTTCCTGACAGTGTTGTTGTTATACAATATACACATACTCGGTTAAATCACACTAAAACACTGTCTCACTTTCTATGTCTTGGCTGCTGGAAACTACAACTAAAGTTCCCTCATGGGAAGATAAGTTATTCTATCCTGTTCTATTCCATTCTCTTCTCTGGCCACCAAACAAGTCCCCTTTCCCTGAAAGACTGAAAAGTTAAATTCAAAGCGGGCAACGCAGACTCTCTCTCTGCATGAAATCAAATCGCACATGCAGAAAATGGCACTCAAAACGAATTGTAACATTTTGCTTAAACACTAATATCTACTTTCACTTCTGAGGCACTAACCACATTCCAGGCAGCAAGGAAACATCGAATCAACCTCGCCAGCATGTCATTGGCAACAGTATCGGTCAGCAACCAACTTTCCATGATTGAGCACCCACCGGTCACTGATGTATCAGTGTAATAATAACACTGAAGTCATACTGATGAATAACATTAATTTTTACTTTGATAAATCAAATTCAGATGCGCTTTCTTTTTTGTAAACCCGTTAGAATTATTAATTTGCTATTGGTGCAGTCGCTGCTGTAGTTATATTCTTCTTAATGCAGCAAAACCCATCCAATCATAAGCGAATAATGTCTCAATACTCCTCCATTCCTTTATCTACAGAATGTGCCCTGCTCCAGCCTCACATGCACAAGCCTTCAAACTCCTTTCACCAGACCCCCCCTTTATGACTAACAGGTTTTGTCTGATTGTGTCAAAACCTTCCAGTAAACATGTGATCATACATTTTGGATAATAAACACCTCTATTTAATAGCTTTAATCATTGAGTAATGCATATATTTATTTTTCTCTAACAATCCTCCCTCCTTTTATCACCTTTAGTGATAAATATACATTAAAAACATAAAAATATTCAAAATGAACTTAACCGCAAATGTTTGTGGTTAATGCCAACGTTTATCAATTTGTTATTTTTTCCTACCTAAGAATCCCGATATCTCACGATGGAAAATGTAATAAAGCCCCTTGTAGTTGAAATCGGTGCTCGGCCCGACCTCCCTGCTAGAAATAAATTACCATCACGTTATCATGGCAACTCACACCGTGACCCTCATTGTGCAACAACCCCGTATTAGAGTTCAGTTGTTGTGACAAATTATAGATTATTCATTACCTATATACAATTATATAACATACTGTAGGACCAACTATATCAAAATGTAGTGTCAACATGAACATGTTTTTCTGTGGTAGGATGAATTGCACAAAAAGCCCATATGTGCACAATAGCAGCACAAGGCCTCAGACCCAAGGGCAGACAACCACGCACAAAATGAGCCCATTATTTGTATCGAAGTGTGCTCAATGAACAATGGTCCCAAGCTAGGCACCCAATATGAGCCCATCTCGACACCTGCAAATCAAGGACACACACACACACCCACACGCAGGGAAACTGCCTGTTCCTAGCCCGTCTGAAGAGATAAGCATGAACCACTCCCTCCACATTCCTTGTCTGGAAGATCATCCAGCACGCTAGTTTTGAAAATGTATGTGTGTGTGCAGCTTGAGGAACTGATAGTTTCTTAAATCCAAATAAAACATTTATCTTCTATCTTTACATACATTGGTGTAAAAACTATGTATTGGACTACTATTGTCAAACCGTGACTAGGATGTTTCTGATATGATTAAATCATAGCATTTTATCAAAACTACCATATAAATAAGGGTCATATGTAATGCTTAATTAGGACAGGCAGAGACCTCTGCAGACCATGGAAACACCAAAAAAAATGGGGGGGGTCGCAATAACAAGTGCGCTATTATGTTTTGCTTCTGTCATTAACGGACTTGTTTTTACGTCTTGCGGGTGAGCATGAAATTGACGGACTCAGACTGGACTGTGTGATTGAGTGTTTTGTATGTTTTAGCCGATCAGCCTGGGTATGTATATTTGTGCTAAACCTTTTATAATAAATTACGTTATACCAGACTCTAGAATGTTGTGTCTATTTTGGAAGAAAGTTTGAATTACGTGTAGTGCAATGGTCCTGACCCCTCCCAACAGGACAGTGAAAGGATTGTTCGATTTATCATACTTCACTAGCATGAAGCTATAACTGTATAACTATAACTGCGTGTATTATCTGCATTAACCAGAGGTTTAAAATCAGTACATTGGCCTGCATTACTTACTTATTTATTTATTTGGTAGATCAGACCTTTTTCTTCAATCTTGTCTGTTACAAAATGAGCCTTTACTCAATTTATCTCTTTCAAACACTTTGAAGGACAAAGAATACGGTTCGGTTATCATGCTGAGATCAATCCTAGTTTTTATTTATTTATAACCATAGGCTAAAACCTTCTCCACAGCGAATTCGCTGTAGCCAGTAGCCTATGCTATTTGAGCACAATAAACTGCAACAGACTGTCTCTGCCTTGTTTTGCCTGCAACTAAATCGAATCACTACCTGAAAATAGAGAACTGAGTAGCACATAACTCCAAGCCAGTCAAAGGACAAAATTACAAATCAGTGCGCTCAGAATTTTCCATGAAAATAAACTGCATATATGTATAATATCATATAATATATATGTAATGTAATAACAAATTAACTAATAACGCAAATTGAATTACACTTTCACTTCCTTCTATGTTGTCTTGCTTTCTGTCACAATCCTATGCAAGTTTCCCTCGCGTATAACTTCCACTTATCTATCTGTACTAACCATAAACTTAATCAACCGTAAACTCTGATTAAGATCTTCCACACTTCTCTGCACAACACTGTTTACACTTTCCCAGGCGGGTCTTCATTACGATGCGTCTGATCATAAGTTTCACAAATCTTATAGTATACTGGGATTATAACACAAACTATTGCAAATATATCATACATTGTAGTATAGCTCCGGAGACACAGAAAGTAATTGGGCACATAATTTAACTCTTTTTCTTAAGTTCTCTCCTACATGAGCTATTACGGTAATTCTGGTGGTCAGGTTACACGCCACTTCAAAACGAAAGCTACGGGATAAAATCAATTTTAACAAAATACACTCGCTGGTTATTTCACTCAAGGTGTAAAGGGTTCAAAGCACTGCAAGTATTTTTAGTTTTCCTTTATAAATTCACCAATAATGTGCCTTCTACCCACTTAATAACTGCTCACTTCATTACGAAGGCTACAACTCAACAAGCCAAAAGTATTTGGACGCCTTCATGCGTGCACCGTTAGATTGTCTGTTCTTCCAGTCTCTCCGCTATCGGTATTGGCTGTCCACGACCAACAGGACACTATAATTTGTTCAATCAGAATCCCACATTATCACCATATACCATGAGTTAGGCTTTCCATTCACTTTTAAAATCACATTCTTCTGGGTCAAACAATTTACAGGTTTTTTCTTCTAAACTACTCAGCTGATTTAACATAAACACAATACAGCTCATAACACAACCCATACAATGCTGTAATCTCATACTTGTGTCGACACACATTCATTCTCTGGCCAGCACTCACACAACCCACACTTTTTCTCAGACAAAAATGGTTTGTCTGGCTCGGGGAACCATCCCAATTTATTCCACTCGGCTAAATATTTAGTCCATTTATCACGACGCTTTTTCAATTCCTGGGCACATAGTTTAGAACTCAGATTGTCCCATAGTTTACGCAATATATCCGCGGTAGTCGTCATTTTTGCCTTATTCCGTAAAACGTTATTTATTACTTAGATATTGACTCGTTTTAATTTCTACTTTTTACTTGATATGTTTGATTAGGACCCACAATTTAACAGTTCTAATTAAATGAACACAACCTTATTTCCCTTAATTATTCACCAAATATCAGTTATATTGCAGTCATTGGCTGTGATCAGCTGCATTCAGTTACTCATTTAATTTTCTCAATGCACGTCTGCATTATCAGAAAATATTTTCACTGAATCAGTATCACGAAGGCTTACAATGACACCCACAATTTTGTTTATCCCCTTTTATCATTTTAATACAGCAGATATACAACAGATAAAAACTCAAAAATAAAAAACTCAAAGACCTGTTTATGAATCAAAACTGTATTCCATGAATCAAGTCCTTTTGTATGTTTTCACTCGTGGATTTAGCGCCATCCTATCTATCTCACCCATTTAATGTCGACTATTTGGTTCGACGGACCTTACATTGATATCACTAGATCAATGTATCACCACAGTAATTTGCGTATTTAGTTTCCGAGGTGCATATGCGTCGCACTATGTAACTTGATAATGGCCCAGAATCCTAAGGCTGAATTCGTCTCCAAAGGACTACGCCCTTAGAATCTCATTACATAGGTCCCACAAATAATGGACCCGCAAATTTTTAATTACACACAACCAAAGAATATTTTATTCTGTGTCTTCACTGCACTTTTTATCCTTATTCTTTGTCAAGTTGGGTCATGGAATACACCTTAAATCATTTCAATCGTCTGACACATTTTACGCAAATTAGTTCTTTTAACAAATTTTCAGATGGTTTGGTTATATTTCTCAGACATTCCTTATATTTCCTAGGCAGATTTTATGAAAAAGGTTCTGCTTACCTTGTGTTTTTATGGGCCCCGGAATGTCCAAGAGATTAAACTGCCACCGTCTTTTCTTTTGGATTGATCCAAGATCATCTCCCTCCTCCACGACGAGGTCACCATTTTGTTAGCAATTTAATTATATTGCTTTTCGTGGTCAAGGAGGTAGATCAAGGATACTCTTCAATTCAATTCGAATGGTTAAATCACTTTGTCTTTATTGTGTCAGCTCGAAGTCTTTACATAAGAATACAATGGGTTAATACATCTGTGGTCCTCTGGAAGCGCGCTGGAAGCGCGCTCTCCCTCGCACGCTCGCGCGTGCACGCTCTCGCTCGTGGACCCACCACATCTCTGCTACTGTGGTGCTTATATACTGTATGCTAAAAAGGGGTATGTCTTCTACCTTCCATTTTCATACATCACTGGGCGTATAATTAAAACCAATCAAACGTTTAGAATTTCACGTGTTCAGTTCATGTCTAGTATTTTTCCATGAAGATAGAAACTTATGAGTTTTGGCGTTTCCTGTTTTTGCATAAACTGGCTCTGCTTTTGTGGCAAATCCTTTATCTGAAGAATGCTGTGGCCCTCCCTCTCAGAACTCTCAGAACACAGGCCCAAGGTCACCCATTCGAAACTTAACTACCACAGACAAGTTTATACACTCTATTACAACATACTTTTTATAGAATTAAATGTTAAATTCCCACAATACGCAGATCACACACTGTGCTTAGGGCACCAGCTCAGTATTAAACAGGCCCTCCCCTCTGTATACGCAGATCACACACTGTGCTTAGGGCACCAGCTCAGTATTAAACAGGCCCGTACCTCCGTATACGCAGATCACGCACTGTGCTTAGGGCACCAGCTCAGCGTGGTGGACTAAGCTCAGCTGCCGTTAAATTTGCGCAGGGTGTGATGCTGAATTTTATTATTGAATGGGATGAATAAACAATGTAATCCTCGAACACATCAGAGCCACAAGCGTTAGAAAATCAGGATGGTGGTGATCAGATTATGCTCGTGCTTCATTTCACTTTCCTTGAAGTTAACAATGTGCCTTATAGCATAGGCTACTTGTATTTATGGTTTTAATATAATAAAGCATGCATGTTATTGAAGACATGTGTCTGTCCCATCTTTTATTTTTTACTTTGTTGCAGTTAGGCAATCTCAATGTAGCCTAGTTTACGTTCTGTGAATTGCGCTTGAGTGCTGATGCGATACATTGTATTCAGTTGAAATCCCACTCTTTCTGCTGCTTGGCACCAACAGCGCAGCCTGTATTATATAGAATAGAATATAATAACTTTTATTTCCCGCTAGGGAACTTCAGTTGTAGCCCCAGCAACAACAAAAAAGACAGACATATCATATGTGACATATGTGGCAGACCCACAACACACAAACAAACATATCAAACAAAAACATCCAACAGAATCATTACATCAATCAAGTGAATGAAGTGAATTAAAGTGCAATACAGCCATGATTCAGAATAGCCCCCGCTGTCCCGAGATGGCCAGTGTCACCAAGCAGTCCAACAAACAAACTCCACCTCGACGACTCTCCTCCATACACGCAGCACCGCGGTCTCTGTACACTGCCGAAACAGAGCACCAAACTGCGTCAATCTTCCCAGTTGTCTCCTCACTCCTCCCCCGCATTATGTTTTCCTTCCCAGGTTGCCTTTTGAAAATTTCCTTCACTGCCGGATAAACTCCGGTGAAGAGCGATGGTAACTTTTTTGCTGCAGCCTGCTGATCCAATGGACATTCCCAAGCACATGTTACGAACCACATGGTGACGATCACAAACAAAATTGTATCGACTAGACCATTCGTCAATATTATCAAAACGAGCAGCAGCAGTGCCCTGAAAGATCTCCAGCCTGCTTTTCCGTCCCACTACAGACACACACAGCGCATAAAAAAAACTAAGACAAAAGCCTGACACAACAAAACACATTCAAATTAACAATAATAATCAATATTGTATGCTACCTTTATTTATTGTGATGGGGATGTGGTTATGCCTGGTTATTGTTAATTCTACACTGCAAAAAATGGCACTTTTAAAATAAGTAAAAATAAAAGGAATATAAGGTCTATTTTGCTTGTAATAAGCAAAAAAATCTGCCAATGGAACAAGTGAAAATTGGCTTGGTAAGATTTCTTGAAATAAGATGCGTTTCAAGATAAAAGATATCTTCAAATTAGACAGGAAAACTATTTTTAAGCTATATTTTACTACATAATAATGCTCAAAATTAGAGCCTTTACCTTCAAAATTAGCTTATTTCTCTTTTTACCATTCAAGTCATCCTCTTAATTTCAAGTATATTCTACTTATTTTAAGTTATACATTAGTGACACTCATCTAGATTTAAGACCATCACCTGCTTAATTTATCACTTTCTAATCTTACTTTAAGATACAAGGTGGCTGGAAATACTTATATTGAGCATTAATAGGAAGTGCTTTGGATACTAATAACACATGGTTCAGTCAAATTCAAGTGTACTGAACTTATTTTGAGCTCTACAAAAGTGATAATGTTCTAGATTTAAGACAATCACTTATTTCAAATAAGACAAACAAATCAAAACAAGTCTGCATTAATCCAACAAATATTTATTAAAAGTATACATAATATGCATTATGCATGACAGGCTTATGTCTAATGCCATATGTCCCAAGGCAAACATATTTAACAAGACTCTTAGGGATGAACAATATTTAGCTAACTAATCCTCCTGCACCCATCTATCAATTGGGGCTGGAATAGCAGCCACATTACAGTCAGTCATCATCACCTCATGTTACTTCCAGAACAGCAGAACAAACTGATTAACATGTGAGATACATCTTTACTGGCCAACAAAAGCGTTCCAATCAGCTATGCCCTTCTTGTAAGAAGGTGTGAGGTCTTGGCCATGGATTGCATCCATGAGGACTTTGGTTTGTATGACCGAAAGCAGTGTGGCTACACACTTGGGGTACGTAAGGTGTAGGGCATAATAGTAGGCCATAAGGTACAGACCACCCATGGTAACCTCATCTCTGGGGAACGTAGTTATTGGCACATCTCCAATACCAAGGAGGCAGTTGGTCGAACCCACGATCAGCACAGGACAGTAGAGAGGGCGCTTCTTCAGGAAGGCATTGGGGTCTTCTTTTTCCTGAAACACAGAGAACACATGGAGAACAATTTTATTAGGACCAAGGATAATTTGTATGACTTTTTACAATCAAAGAACCTTGAAAGGTGCAGTTATGAGAAAGTTACAGCTCAAGTTCCAACTGCATTTACTGACTTAAAGGATATAGGGGCAGGATTCCCTAAAAAATAAACACGCGTTTTAAGTTTAAAACATGGTAATGGGTGAAGCATTCCTAAACCTAATTTATGAGCCCATCCACGAAACTGCCTGTAGCAGGCTCTGTTTAGTGATATGTACTGCAATTCAGTCCTGAATTTCCCGCTCACGCGCCGGCTGCCAGATGCCTGCAGTTCCCCTAACGGCCATTTGTGGCAGTGGCGAGCACAATTTTTGGATCCTGCCCCTATCCCCTTTAAAGGTAGTTCATTATAATTATACCTTTAAAGCAGCAACTTTAGCTATAACTTTAAATACTGAAGCTTTGTTGCCATAGAGTCACAACTCACCCCAAGGACATGGACCAGAACCTCACTGACATCTCGTAGCTTCTTCGGAGGAGCAGAAGGAGAAGGAAACAGTGATGGCAGCACGCGCAGGATCTCGACAGCCTGTTCAACTGTTGAGGAAGATTAATTACTTTTCTACTTAGACAAAATGCACAAGATCAAATAAAATGCATGAGATCAAATCTGATCAACTGTATAACAGATATACCTTTGTCCATTCCCATGGGGGGTTTCAGCAGCTTTCTCCATACGCCAAAAAACTGCACCTTATGGCAGAAGTCTTGCCATCTATCCTTCACTTCATCAATGTAGTGGCCATTGTCCTTGTCCAAGATGCGCTGAAGCTCACCCATCACCTATGAATAGGGATGCGATTGTGATGTAGATCATACAAGGACATCAAAAAAGTAGATCATACAAGGACGTCAGTAGTCCTGGTGGTCTGGACTTTCACTTTACTGCTGTGTTCTTACCACGGCGCAGCCGGCTATTCAGAATACCATATTTTGAGTCTCAAGAATGACTTACATGTCCAATGTCTTTGAAACAAGGATATGCCTCTAGAATCCCCTTGTGTCTGTCCTCCTCGCGAACGGTATCAGAATCAATGAATGCTCTTCTGGCTTCAAATTCCAAATCCAGGAGCTGAGACACAGAGTCGTGGTTTGGATTTCTCTTTTGACAGAGTGTCTGTAAGGTCTTGTAGTGCTTGGCCATGGTTGCAGGGCTGTCAGTGTCTGGACTTTCGATCACTGCAGACTTGTGTGCTATAGGACATACAATTATAAAAAAATAAATGACATTTGATATGAATGAGTGATTATAAGACAAGGTTGCCGCACAGCAGAGTTTAATGCTTCAGAAATGATCTATATTCATAAGATATTTGGGGGCAATTGTTTTATTTAGGACAGTAGATAGGAAATGTGGGGGAGAGAGGGGAAGACATGAAGCAAAGGTCGTGGGCTGCAATCCAACTCACAATGCTGCAATATAGTCTATCCTTTATATGGGGTATCCCAACTCAATGAACTAACACGGTGCCTCAAGCCTCTTATTTTCATTGGGGTCAGAACAGAATAAACATAATCCTATTTTATGAGTACAAGGAAACAAAAATGTTAAAAGTTGGAACTCACCTCTTTCAGTATGAGAATGAGAGGTCTTGCATTGCTTGGCCATCGTTGTTGCTGTAGGACACAAAATGTATGACATTATTTGATATGAATGAGTGATGAAGTAGAAAGTTGCCACACAATAGAATTTGAATTCTTTAGGTCTATTTTGACTAGAGTCAAAACAGAATGCATGAAACGTATGCTAACATCTAATTTTATGAATGCTAAGAAGCCAAAATGTTGAAACTCACTTCTTTCAGTGTGAGAGTGAGAGGTCTTGGTGTGCTTGGCCATAGCTGTTGGACTGTCAGAGTCTGGACTTCCAATGTCTGCAGAGGTGTGAGCTGTGGGACACAAAACAGAATGCAGCTCAGTGGACTTATGGACGGTTGGAGTGTCCGCCCTGAGACTGGAAGGTCATGAGTTTGATCCCCGACCGAGTCATACTAAAGACTTCACAAAAAATGGTACCCAATGCCTCCCTGCTTGGCACTCAGCATCAAGGGTTGGATTGGGGGTAAGTCCCTGCAACATACTAGCATCATGTCCTTGTACTTGTACATCAAGCTTCAGAATCAGGAGATACTGTAGGCTCCTGGCCCATGGACCGCAAGGTAAGAATAAACATTCACCAACATCCTATGAGTACAAGGAAACGAAAATGTTAAAAGTTGGAACTCACCTGTTTCAGTGTGAGAGTGAGAGGTCTTGGTGTGCTTGGCCATAGCTGTTGGACTGTCAGAGTTTGGACTTCCAATGTCTGCAGAGTTGTGAGCTGTGGGACACATAAATACATCAAAACAGAATGCATGAAACATGTTCTTTGATTGTATGAGAGAGAGCTAACAGGTGCACCGTTTCCTTCAAACCATTGATGCTCATGGAAGGGAATACTATTCAAGAAGAGGAGAGTTATGAGCAAAAAATACATAAACAATAATTCAGGTGCAGTAATTATAGTTGCAGTCTAACCTCTCTCGCTCTTGCCCGAGTCTGGGGTGCTGCTCTCTGAGGTAGAATTCAGGATGACTGTTGAGTCACTTGAATTAAATTCATCATCAGAGTCCCTGGGCTGAAGAAGACGGCGCTTCTTTGCATGTTTCCCTCCTGTCTTTTGGGGAGATCTCACGTTTTGCAATCTTTTGTAGAGCTGTCCGTACACAGTGACCTGTGATGAGAATTTTAAAAATGACTTCAAGACTACAAAAAAAGATATGAAAACACACTGGTAATCAACTGGATACTATTCAAAACTTACCCATGTATTCTTTAGGTCTCGGTCCTGCAGCATAGGGTAGTACAGCACTATTCTCTTTGCCATTGCTGTAATTTCTGGCTTTGACAGGTATCTGTCTCCATCCCCCATCGCCCTCAGGATTGCGATCATACTGGTCATGGTGTTTCGGATGAGCCGGCATCTGAGGTCCTTTGACATCTGGCAGCTTCTCTCTTTACCTTCCTTTGCCAACTCAAAGTATAGTTTTCGGACTTGCTCGAGTTCGGTGTCAGTGTGCAATACATATTCTGGAAAGAATAACTTCACAACCTTTTCAGGAGTGGATCCTCTCACGGGAGTGGACGCTCTTACAGGAGTGGACACACTTACAGGAGTCAACGCTCTCACAGGAGTGGATGTCTGTGGGAGGGGTGAACTGCCCGTTGGTTTTGAATCTTCTCGGACAGATTCCTGTAAAATAGAAAGAAATTAATTTTTACTCTGTAAATACAAACTGCAAAGCAGCATTCGCAGTTCTGTATAATTATGCATCCAATCTTAGGACAGCACACAGGAGCTGGCCTTCTGGTTAGCTAAGGAGAGTAGGACACATTTTGGGAAAGTAGGCCTTAGTACCATTTTGATTTGTCTGGTTCTCACTTCCATTAAGGATGAGCCAAATATCAATTTGAAAAGAATAACGTTACCCGCCATATACAACAGGAATAACATTTAAAGCGCACTCCCTGTGTGTGTGTATGTGTATGTGTGTGTGTGTGTGAGTGTGTGTGTGTGTGTGTGGAAGGGAGAGTTCAGGAACATCTGCAGTACCGGAAGGAACTGCAGAGGGTGGTAAAAACTGCCCCATGCATCACCGGTTCCCCACTCCCCCCCGATTCAGACTGTCCAGCACAAACATTGCCTGCGGAAGGCGCAGAGGACTGTTCCCACCCCAGCCACTCTTTACCCTCCTCCCCTCTGGGAGGCGCTACAGATCCCTCCGCTCCCGAAGCAGCAGATTCAGGAAGTTTCTTCCCCTCTGCTGTAACCCTACTGAACTCAGCACCGCTGTGCCCCCCTCCCCCTGTTGCACAATGCACATACTGCCTAATTACTACACACTGCCTATGTATTACTGTAAATACCTGTCTATAGTATTTTAATTGCACTTTACTTGCTCTTGCACTTCTGGTTGGATGCAAACTAAATTTTGTTGTCTTAGTTAGGGTTGCCACCCGTCCAGGATTCTCCGGGACTGTCCCGGATTTTTGTTGTCTGTCCTGGAAAAAAATATGACACGAAATGTCCCGGAATCTGAGTATTTTCGAGTGTTGCATACATTAGTATTGCTTAATTAAATGTAGACGGCTTCCAATGTTCGTTCCTAAATGTAATTTGACCCAATCAAATATTTTCGATAAAGAATGTGTTTATTGGTTTAGGCCGTGTGTCCACCAAAGCTGATTTTTTTTAGGCCGGCGTATTTTTTCAATGGTTTGCAGCGTTTTTCAAGCACTCCTTTCCTATCAATTTCGTACTGGAGATCATTATTAGCACATTTGTTAATCTCATTAGCCTACAATTAGCCATGTCCACTCTCTTAAAACGAGACCGGTGTAGATATCAACGTCATCATACAGTCCGGAGAATGCAGTGTAGCCTATATCGCAAAATTGTTGGCAATGCAAGGTTCGTCGTTTTAAAGCAATTCGTCAATGTTATTATAATCGGTCTGTCAACGAAACATTATTTTTAACCAAGTCGGTCTGTCATTACGTCGTTATTCAATGGCTTGCGTAAATATTTAGTTTATACATATGGTTACGTTCTAACTATTTTCTGTGGTGCAACGTATTCTATTTTAGTAGTGCGCAAGTTGTATGGCAAGCCGTTTTAGCTTTAATTCATTTCTAGAGGATATCAGGAATTCCAATTTCTGATATCAAGAATTGCAATTGTTGATATCAGAAATTGCAATTGTTGATATCAGAAATTGCAATTGTTGATATCAAGAATTGCAATTCTTGATATCAACAATTACAATTTCTGATATCAGAAATTGTATTTTAATTCTTGATATCAGAAATTGTAATTCCTGATATCAAGAATTGCAATTTCTGATATCAAGAATTGCAATTTTTGATATCAAGAATTGCAATTCTTGATATCAACAATTGCAACTCCCATTGAAATGAATGAGAAAAACGTTTGAATTCCTGATATCAGAAATTGCAATTGTTGATATCAAGAATTGCAATTCTTGATATCAACAATTACAATTCCTGATATCAGAAATTGTATTTTAATTCTTGATATCAGAAATTGTAATTCCTGATATCAACAATTGCAATTTCTGATATCAACAATTGCAATTTCTGATATCAACTATTGCAATTCTTGACATCAGAAATTGGAATTCCTGATATCCTCTAGAAATGAATTAAAGCTAAAACGGCTTGCCATAAAGTTGTAACTTAGTGGTGACTTAAGTTACAACTAGCCTACGTTTGAACTTACGCATAGCTGGTGAAACCGGCCCCTGGTGGTCAGTGAATATATGTCCATAGTGCCATTTCATATGCTATTGTCAAAACTGAATAAAGTTGTTATTACACATAATATGTAGCCTACATCACTTTATTTTAAGTGGTAATGTCACAGCCAGAGTCTGATCATTTTCAGTCAAGGTTATGTGCTGTTATGGAACAATTTCACCATCAAATATGGCCTATACAGTCCTAAAGGTATGTTTCCTCTTTTGTATGATTACCACTATTTATTCATATTTAGTCATCTAGGGAGTATTTCACAAAGCTGGCTAACTCACTAAGCTTGACTTTTGCACTAAGTAAAACCTGGAACCCCTTCAAATATGGAACATGGACTAAAGTAAAAATAGCTGTTCCGAGTTTTACTCTGCATAAGTCCGGCTTACTCAGTTTGTCAGCTTCGTAAGTTATGTGTCCAGGATTTTTACAGGACTGAGGTGGCAACCCTAGTCTTAGTACATGTGCTTTGTGCAATGACAATAAACCAAATCCAATACAATACAATATGTAGCACCAATGCTGGTTTTAGTATAAGTGATGACCAGCATTATGGTGCCAACTAAACCTAACCAAAATTGATATTTGGCTCAAGTGAGAACCACACATTATTCAAAATCAAACATATGGCCTACTTTCCAAAATGTACAAAAGGTGAATATAAAGATGAAACAATTTAACACATGTATCTCAACGTTAGCTGTTGCAAAATCACTGTGCTGCTAGCTTAATGTGCAGTGGTTTATAGGTAGCCAAGCCATTGGAAAACTGACCTCATCACCATGACAGACACGCCAGACTGCTTTTCTCCTTAAGAAGTTTTCAGGGCCTGGAAAAAGATCGCGCAAGTCTTCACGAGACAGGGTGCCCATCATTCCCTCACTGATGTTTGCAGCTGTGAACCCATACCAGGAGATGAATTAAGTTAGTGACCTAGACAGGCACTAAAAACCTGAAAAAGCAATCACTTCATTCGAAAAGCTAGCGCTATAACTAAATCAGTGCATTAGCTAAGTTGGAAAAATAATATTAGCATACAATACCCCTTAAAATCGACACGGCGACATCATCCAACTCCTCCATGCTGCTAAATTAACTGATGAAGCAAGCTAGATAGCCGTTAGTGCTAGCTTAGCTCAGGTTAGCTAGGCTAGTGCTGTCTGTTTGGCTGAAAAATGGACACAACGAATATCTGCATTAATGCGTGTATCATATAGGACTGATAGGCATGTAGTAGCAATGTCAACTACAAAGAAATTAAACTTTATACTTCACTTACTTGATGATGAAACACAGCTTCAAAACCGAGTCTCTGTCGACGTAGCTCTGCCTTGCGATTTGAAGAAGAAACGCGGGTAGAGACGTCACGTGGAATGTCTGGAATGTGCCATTTCGAGAGGGGGGTTATAACATTATTTAAAGCAAAAATAAATCAAGTGACTATACTGTCTTACTTTATGATGAATTTATAATATGTATGCAATAACTGTTTAGTTTGTTTAGTGCTGCATAGCATTATTCTGTAGCCTAATATAGGCCTAAATGACCCCCACACCACAGAATTATGAACTCGTTTTCAGTAGATTAGCTGCAGGTGTGCTGCGTTTGTCAGCATTTCATCGTGGATTAAATGGATAACTGGTTAGCTAGATTTTTGCACTTCCAAGATGATTTGGCGTTGCTTTATATGCTACATTTTTGTGGCACTGACTTTGAAACAACTACTGAGTCACGTTAACACTATGCACAGTCGCAGCCCTGACTTTCGCGTAGTGTGTGGTATTGATGGCTGTCCAAATGAGTACAGAGTGTATAATTCGTTTTACTATCACATCAAGCGAACGCACGCGTATCATCTTCTCCAAGTTGAAGGGGCAGAGGAGGAAGGATCTAACGTTACTCATCATGGCTCATCAGGAACAGACGAAAGGGCCACTAACAACCAAACTAATGGGAATATCCCGGCGGCTGAAATGGTCTGTGCATCACAGGAACATTCTTCAGGGATCGGAGAGGGTTCAAGCGTCGTCACTCGAACGGTACGTTTTTATTTTTGCCATTCTGTCAAGACAACCTGAACTGATATCCTAAGTCATATCGTGTCAGAGGCTATATTATCACATTGCCCGGTGGTGCTAGCTACCAATACAATATGTTTTAGCTATTATAATTGTGTTTGATGCTAATCTGTTTCAGGGAGGATTTCAAGATGACGGTGTTGGCCAGAACGTTGACCTTTTCAAACATGCCACTGCATTTCTTCTTCAAGCCAGAGAAACCCATAGACTGACACAGGTAATATGGTAGTTTTCCAATTAATGTAATATTAGAATTGAATGGTGATATAATATTTGTATACTGGTTCCTTAGTATAGTTGAAGCTGTCTGTGTAACCATCACTAATAATATTATGTATTGGGGCTTTATGTTGCATGATTTTTTTTTTTTATCTCAACAGAAGACAAATATAAATAAACTGAATATATTTCATATAAGAATGGGAGTATGCTAGCCTAAGGAACCATAGGCCTATAGTGTTAGCATTTCTATTCTAACATTCTGGTCAACCCCAAATTCCAATACCATACGAGATACCAAGCGGCGTATAGCCTTGTTCTTATTCCTCTCATTAGCTTAAATTAATGTCCATTGATTTCTAAGTTTCATAATGTAGTCTAATTATGTATTTGCCCCCTCCTCCCCAGAGAGCTGTTAACCAGATTGTGAATGGAGTCCAACAATACCAGGCATCATTATTGGAGCACCTAAAACATCAGATGCGTGACATGATCGAGAGACATTCCGGGGACCTGGATCAACTGCAGAGTAATGCAATGGGGATATTTGACCAGTTTGTTGACCCTTTCAGTCAAATTGCTACAACCCATTTGCAGGATAGGACAATTAAAGAACTGTTACAACCGGTTGAACCAGAGATGATTATCGCAAAACAATCGGTGTGTTATGTGAAAAGAGGACACTCCAGGGTCCTTACCATTAAGGACCACTTCTGTCATTACATACCGTTGGTGAAAAGTTTGGAGCAGCTGCTATCACATCCACAAATTCTAGCAATGATTGAAGAGGGGCCACAGCCATGCAAGGATGGATTTTTTTATGATTTAATTGATGGACACATTTTTAAGTCACACCCACTGTTTTTGAAAGTTCCCACAGCATTACAGTTAGTTCTATATACAGATGAGATTGAACTGTGCAATCCTCTTGGCTCCCGGGCAACCAAAAACAAATTGCTGTTGATTTATTACACCTTAGGTAACATCAATCCTAAATATAGATCAAGACTTGCTTCCATCCGTCTGCTTGCCATGGTAAAAGCAAAAGATCTTTCTGATTGTGGTATTGATAAGATATTTGAGAGGATTAACCGTGACTTCATTGAACTATATGATGGTGTGAATGTTTCCACTGCAAATGGTGAGAAGACAATTTATGGGGCACTTATGTCTGTGTACGGAGACACCCTAGCTCAGCATGAGGTGGCTGGCTTTAAGGAAGGAGTAGGATTTGCTTACAGAAAATGCAGGCACTGTGAATGCAACCAAGAAGACATGCAAGAAAGATTTAATGAAGATTTATTTGTTAAAAGGACTATGGCAAGTCACATCAGGCAGTGTAGTGACATTGAAAGGGCAAGTACTGACTTTCTGAAAGAAAATCTAAAAACAACATGGTATAAACAGGAGGAGCAAATTAACAGAATTTCCTCAATTTGATATAATCGGTCAAACACCTCAAGACATCATGCATGTTATACTCGAAGGCGTTGCCCCATATGAGATCAAATGTGTTTTAAAGCACCTTGTGCTTTCAGGGCAAATGGAGTTGGACACATTCAACAGTGGAATTGTTGGTTTTCCTTATTCTCCTGTGGAGGCTAGGGATAAGCCTTGCCCCATATCTCTTAGTACATTGTCATCGAATGACAATAAATTGAAACAGTCCTCTGGGCAGATGCTCATTTTGTTAAAGATCCTGCCATTTCTCATTGACACAGTTGAAGAAAATGATTACAAAAAAATGCTGCTTGTTAGAGGTGGTAAAGATTCTGTTTTCACCCATTATTGCTCTCTCAACTCTTTCAAGGCTGAAGGTTTTAATTGAGCAGCATTTGAAAGATTTCAAGCAGCTGTTTCCAGATGCAAATATCATACCTAAGCAGCATTATCTTCTGCATCTTCCTTCTCAGATTAAGGCACTTGGTCCTACAGTGAGGCATATGTGTATGCGCTTTGAGTCGAAGCATTGCTTTTTCAAGCAGTGGGCTCTGAAAAGCAGTTTTAAGAATATTTGTAAATCTCTTGTGAAGCACAACCAGCTACATGAATGTTGTCAGAATGTACATAAGAAACATCCAATTGTTTCAAGTGAAGTTGAAATGGGCCCAGTTTCTGAGGTGAAACATGTTAACTATGTAGAAGGAAAGATGAAAGACTTCTTTGGAATAGAGCAAGTAGAATATATGGATTATGCAGTGTGGAAATAAGTATGTATGTGGAAAATCTTTGGTTATTTCTAATGTTGTCAATAGTACTCCTGAGTTTGGTCTTGTGAAAAACATCTATATTGTAAATGCGTCAATGTATTGTTTTGAATGCCAGCCTCTCTCTACAATTGGATGGAATTACAATTATTTAGCTTATGAAGTAGAAGTTCCATATCTAGCTCAAGCCAATGTTTTTGTCAATGCTGAAAATCTTATTGATTGTACAGCATACTACTATTTGACCTTCAATAATAGCAAGTACATCCCAGTGAAGTATGATCTCACAGATGTCATTGCATATCACTCTGCTTGAATCTGTATGGAATGTAATGTACTCTAATGTACAGTGAATTGGACAAAAACTTAACATTGAGGTTTTTCTAATAAAGCATGTATTTTCTTAAATTGAGTAAGTCTATGTTGGAAACAAGATGATCCATCTTTTACAAATAAATCGGCAGCTTAAAAACAGAGACAAGTCAAAAAAGCTTGTTTCATCTGGGATATAACTCAAAACAAGAAGTTTTCAAGACTTTTTCACTTAATAAGATTTTTAAGATGCATTGTCTAAAAACAAGTCCCTATATCTCAATGAAATCTTACTTGTTAGCTGATTATGCCTTATATTCAGTGACATGAGATATTTTGACTAGAAATTAGACAAATATACTCGGTAAGATTTAGATTTTTTGCAGTGTATTGCTGTTATCATTCTGATCGCGCCAGAATACCTTAGTTGTTAGGGACGCTTTTAGAACTCGTGAATAGAAACACGCAGAGCCATGGCTCTGGAAACAAGGGTCTCATGGACTTGCGTTACCTTTATTTTATTTATTTCACTTTTTACTTCTGGGATTCTGGATTCTATTTGCGGTTTGCCTGAATCTAAAATGTAGGCTAGCCTAATGTTAGCAAGTGAATTGGTCATTAGGCAACAACAGACAATGTTTTACATATGTAGCTCTCAGTATTTCATTGCATTTTTTCCCCTCCCAAGTTTTCATTGCATTTGTGGCACTTTTTTTGACCTAAATTATGAAAATAAACTAATCTAAGTTAGTATTTGTGGCTGGGCTCCATCTGGCAGAGGAATTCAGAGCAATCTGGGGCCATGCCTACTGGTTAAGTAGGAACACACACCAGGGTGGCATTAACTAATCAACCCAGGGCTGAAAAGTGTGCTTCTTTTCCACAGTAGGTGTCTGAGACCGGGCAGTGAGTGATACATCAGTGGTCGGTGCGACCACGGATAAAACTAGTTGGAATAATGACAAAGCATATTCAAGTGAGCCCACAGGACAGTGAAAGTCTGTTGCTGAAAAGCGCTTGTTTGTGTTTATTTTTTCTTTCTTATTTTAGTTAGTTTCTTATTTTTTACTGGGGCCTGTGAGGGGTGAGAGGTGAAGATTTGTGTCGTTTTTGGCTTTTATTTTGAAAACTTGCTCGCTCAATGAAGGCCGGTGAAAGCCTCCCTGTGTCCTGCTATTCTGTCCCTCCCAGGGGTTTATCGTCATGGCGTGTGACAGTACTGTAATTGGTACAGCTGTCTTGTTTCATTTGAGCCATTTTCCAAGTTTCTGTGATGCTCACACCTGGGGCCTCATTTATAAAAAAGTACTTTGACTTCATTTTTACAGTGACGGACAAGGAAAATCCGTAATATGCTTAGAACCACATTATTTATGGCTATTAAGGTATGTATTGA
Organism: Ilyophis sp. 1 JC-2022; assembly: GCA_022702515.1. Taxonomy (NCBI): domain Eukaryota; kingdom Metazoa; phylum Chordata; class Actinopteri; order Anguilliformes; family Synaphobranchidae; genus Ilyophis; species Ilyophis sp. 1 JC-2022. The sequence continues at coordinate 48,483,791 of CM040396.1, forward strand.
CCACCAATAAAGTGCAGTCTATATCTCTCTATTCCTGTATGCTGAAAAATAAGGTGGAATCGAAAATGGGTGCATGGTGACGTAGACGTTAAACCTCAACCAATACATACTTTGATCTCATTACATGACTCCTCCCATAGGTTGAGGCGAATAAAACTGTCCCTGTCCCATGAAGACCTCTTTGAGTCTAAGCCAAATACTCGTTTTTTTTGCCCTTGAGAATAGTTTGGATTTGGAATAGTTAGCTAAATAGTTGTGATGTTCTGTAATTATGTCTGTGTTTGTATTATTGTTTATCATCATCATTGCATTCCCCTCTGTTCGTGGGTTGTCTGAGTTGCATTCGTGTGTTTGTTTACCCTGTCTCGTTTATGCACTGTTTAGGTGACTTCGGGATTTTTCGAGGGTTTCGTTTCTGCTACTTCCTGATTCCTTTACGTGTAATTGTATAGATTACTAACTCGCGCTAACAATCACTCGGGTGCTTTATTAATTAAGCGCACTTACTAAACCAATTAACATAAATGTATACTAACAACTAACTGTTTGTCATAGTTAGATACTAACAGATTAACCAGTTTTTCCGCGATCTCTGTAATTCGCGCCAGCTGTTTGTATGTAGACTTCACCTCTCGTGATTACTGCGCACACTCCGCTCCTCTTCGAGTCCGTTGTTTGTTATGCATGTTTCCGAGTCCCTTCCGTGTTTTTGTTATGTTTTCGTGATTGTATCATTGCTACCTCATGTGTTAACCTCACGTAGTTTGTTCCCCTCCCTTTCCTATACGTATATATAGACCCACAAATCTGTTTGTTCCCTGTCAGAACGTACCCTTTATTTCCTGAGCCTGAGATTGTGAAAGACTTATTGATTACCTCAGACACCCTTTTCCGTACGACCCGAGATAGCCTAGCGATTTTGTTTGCCATTTGGTTTCGACTTCTGATTGTTTTTTTACTTTGCCTGCCGTTTTTGTACCTCTGCCTTTGATTTCTGGTTCTTCGACTTTTGATTCCTGACTACTCTTTTGCATTCCGTTTTTGTACTGTATATTCTCTGATATCCTGGCTTTTTGACCTCACCTTTTGAAATAAACCTCATTCTTGCTAATTCCTTGTCTGCTATTGGGTCTCTGTGTCTGAAACGTAACAGTACGTTCTGACCAGAGATGGACCCAGCAGACAGCTCCCGGGTGAACTTCGCCCTCGAGCAGCAGGGTGCCATGCTGGGTCGCCACCAGACCCAATTGGATCTGGTTTCGCAGCATCTGCAGAACCTCACCCTCTGTGAGCTGACATCATCGCTCCGGGCACATCAGCCTGGCCACGCTCCCCAGCAACCTTCTGTTCCTGTTCCTGCGCCTGCTCCGGCTCCTGCTCCTGCTCCCTCAGCACACCCTCCTGTTCCGGTCCGGGAGCCTCGTCTTCCACCGCCGGAGAAATACTCCGGTGAACCTGGCGGTTGTCGGCCCTTCCTCACCCAGTGCCAGCTCATCTTCCAGCTGCAGCCTACTACCTTCCCCACTGAGCTCTCCCGGGTGGCTTACATCATCACTCAGCTATCCGGTCGAGCCAAGAAGTGGGGGACGGCGGCCTGGGAGGAGGGGCTTCCTTGCGTCCAGACCTCATACAGGTTCGTGGAGGAGATGAAGAGAGTCTTCGACCGCTCCAAGCACGGACATGAGGTGGCGAGGGAGATGCTGATTATGCGCCAGGGGAATCTTTCAGTCTCGGATTTCGCCATAGAATTCCAGACGTTGGCGACGTCCAGTAGATGGGAGAGGAGGGCGCTACGACGCATTCCTCCTGGGACTGGCGGAACGAGTGAAGGACGAACTGCTGACTCAGAATCTCCCAGAAGGTCTGGAGGACCTCATCGCGCTTGCCATCCGCATTGACCATCGCCTTCAGGACCGCAGCAGGTTTCGTCAGCAGGCCACGTAGCAACGATCCATCCAGTGCCACCAAGAAACCACCGTTCCGGGTACCTGAGACAGAGGCCATGGAGGTGGATCGCACTCGCCTGTCTAAAGAGGAACGTGATCGGAGGATGAGATCCAGAGCCTGCCTCTACTGTGGCCAACCGGGGCACTTCGTGGCCCAGTGCCCAGGGAAAAGCCAACACCCGCTAGTGACCAGAGGAGCACGAGTGGGCGTTATTCCGATTGATCACTCCTCAAGGAACCGCACCTGCCTTCCGGTGACGCTCGAGTGGGCAGATCAAGCGAGGAGGACATCCGCCCTCGTCGATTCTGGAGCAGAGGAGAGCTTTCTGGACGCTGGGATGGCGTTCAGATGGGGAGTTCCTCTCCTCAAGCTGTCACACCCACTAGCCGCCGAGTCCCTCAGCGGCCAGAGATTCGCCAGCATAGACCACATCACCGCCCCACTCAAGCTGCGGATCTCAGGCAACCATCGGGAGGAGCTTCAGCTCCACATCATAGATTCTCCCCACTCACCCATTATCTTGGGACACCCCTGGCTTGTCAAGCACAACCCCGCGTTCGAGTGGTCGACACATGAGATTTTGGGCTGGAGCCCATTCTGTTCATCTCGTTGTCTCCGAGAAGCCCACTCTCCTCTTCCGAGTCCCCTTCCGAGCCCCCGCTCTTCCGAGATGTGCGAGGACCTGTCCCGTATCCCTTCCGAGTACCTGGACCTCAAGGAGGTGTTCAGCAAGTCCCGAGCCGTCAACCTGCCTCGGCACCGCCCCTATGACTGTGCCATTGATCTGCAACCTAGCACAGTTCCTCAAAACATGGGTCAGTTATCCGCAATATTGGCTGAGATATATAAGAAAATCTATTTTTCCATAATGGCGGCACTAATTTGCATAAAATCCTTTTAACATGGCTCATCATTTTCTACACAATTTTTCCAATCTAGAAACGTTGATTAGAAGTATATTTCCAGGGGGTGCATGTTACCCCCTTCTTCCTACCAGACTAAAACTGTTTATTTTTCCCTGCTCTTCTTAACCCTATACCAAGTTTATCCCAAGTTTATCCCTCTCCCAATTATACATTTTTATCCATCCCTCCATGGGGCTAGCTACCCAGCAAACAAGCCCATGTGGGCCCATTGTGGGTTTACTGTGGGCAGTGTGGGCAGGGGCAAACCCATACTAATCCCACGTGCTGGGCCCTTGGCAATATTTCACCTATGGGCCCCCATGTGGGTTTTCTGTGGGCAGTCCAAACTTGGACTTACCCACACTTACCCCACGAGGGCCTATGACTGAACAGCCCATGTTGGGCCCCCATGTGGGTTATCTGTGGGCAGACCACACTTGGGTTTGCCCACACTTACACCATGTGGGCCCATTACTGATCAGCCCATGTTGGGCCCACAGCACATTTTTCCCTATGGGCCTCCAATTAGTTTTTCTGTGGGCAGCCCGCACATGGGCTTGCCCACAGTTACCCCACATGGGCTCATTGCTGGTCAGCCCGTGTTGGGCCCACAGTGTTTTTCACCTATGGGCCCTCATGTGGGTTTTCTGTGTGCAGTTCGCACTCAGGACCCACAGATTGTTCTTACCTATGGGTAAGAAAATACTCAAAAATAATCAATACACAATTGGGGCCAGATTCAGAGTTGAGATAAGCATGCACAAATGGGACTTATTCCTGAAATTCCGCGTAGCTTAAGCTATTTGTGATTCAGACATTTGACTTATCCGCTGTTTTAAGCGTCTATCCAGTGCATACACGCCATTACCCGCACGGGGTGGAGATTTGATGAAAAGGAGGCGTGTCTGCAAGATACGCGTATTCAGAGTTAACCATTTTTTTTCGCGCAACATTGTTCCGAAAAAATTTTGTTTGTCTAGCTCCGCCAATAGATGATTATGAAAAATACAGCATCTTTCGCAAAAATGAGTGCATGTTCTTTGAAAAAAATATTAGAGCTGTTCTGGGTTTTATTGAGTTATCCAGCTAGTACTAAGTCAGTAATCCTGCTTCGTAGTATACCACCTTGGTAAGTATGTGGTGTTGTGCATGTGTTGACCTATAGTATACATTTGAAAGCATGCAGGGATGCATCTTCGACTGCTTGAAAAGTATCGTTAGCCTACAGGCTAAGTATAATATAAAAACAGTTAAGACAGGGGTGTCCAAACTACGGCGCGGGCCGTGGCAATTGTGCCCTTTGAAGTTTTTAAAGCGGGCTCGAAATTTTTCAGAGAATTATTAAAATCTGCCCCCCTCCTACAAATATTAAAAAAAATGCTGTTTTTTTTTTAACACTAGGGGGCAGCATAGTAAAAGCCCAACTCTAAAATCAGATCAGCAGTTTGCGCCCCCCCCCCCCCAAACAAAAAATAATCTTATGCATTTGCTAGCCAACGTTCCTGTAGCCTACAAATCGTATTCTTATCAACATGGCGACTGCAAAGAATCGAAAGGTGGATAGTGAATGTAGGAAATTCCAGTGACGATGGCAAAATTAATACTTTTTCACTGAGTACAGAGGCAAGTGTGTCTGTTTAATTTGCCAGGAATCAGCAGCGGTGATGAAAATAATTTAACGTTGAGACATTATGAAACGAAACATGATGCGTCTTTTAAGGCATATACTGGAGCAGCCAGAGAAGAGAAATCAAAGCAGTTGGCGGCAAGCCTATCATTGCAACAAAGCCAGTTTTTTCGTGCTAATCAAACGCAGCAGAATGCTACCAGGGCTAGCTACGAGGTGGCTAAGCTAATAGCGAAGTATGGAAAGGCCTTTGCAGAGGGTGATTTTATTAAAAGAGTGCATCACAAAAATTGTGGAGATTGTATGCCCAGAAAAGAAACAAGACTTCTGCAATGTTAGTGTTGCGAGAAGTACAGTGGCCCGGCAAATCGAGGATTTATCAGCTAACATCAAGGCGCAAATATCAGACAAAGCTCCGTTCTTTCATTTCGATTCAATTGCGTGTGACGAGAGTACCGACACAACAGATTCGACTCAGCTACTAATTTTTTTGCGAGGGGTTGACGATGATTTTTGCATTACTGAAGAGCTCCTCGACCTTCGGAGCCTGACTGGAACAACGAAAGGAGCTGATATTTTTGAAGCTGTGTCAGTTGCTATTCAAAATCGGAATCTCCCTTGGGACAAAGTTGTGTGGAGTTACAACAGATGGTGCTCCAGCCATGATAGGTGAGCGTAACGGAATGGCTTCCCTGGTTTGCAGAAAAGTTTATGAGTCTGGGGGCGAGGCTGTTAAATTACCTCGGTCAAGCTATCCACTCTTTAAAAATGTTCGGTCAAACTATCCGTTCGTCAAATTTGTGTGCGCAGCTACATTATGTATAGTGGTAGAACGGGAACCACGACGTCTTTAGGTAACGCCCTTGTGCGAAAAAAACGGAAAGAGCGACTTCTCGCCAAGACGCCTGATAAAAATGTGTAATGCCGTCTTTTTAACTACCATTTCGAAAATGTAATAATATAGTAGGAAAGTAATTTAATATATATGTTGGCTACTGTACTGCTGAAACGTACGTGTGATTGAAATATTGACCAATAATTGTAAATAATAATAATAATAATAATAATAATAATAATAAACTCCTAGGCTAAACCAGACACAAACTGTGCACACCCAACATGAAAATGTTCCACAGCAGCAATTTGGAGATCTGGAGAAATGACCAATAAATGTCGTTATAATTGTCTAAAGGACAAAAAACGTAGATTATGCGATTTACCAATAATACGTCTCTGCATTTGTGCTGACAAAGAACCAGACGATGCATACTAAATAAGAAAATATTGATTATAAAGGTGATTATAACGGTAGATAGGAATATATGACAGTACTCTCTTTGGGAGCCCATTACCCTGTGGTTTTTCATAATTACTCCAAACATTCAACTGATTGTTGATAGATAAAGGCTAGACTATATTTGTGGCAAGTAAAAAGACGTTTAACTGTGAACATTCTGAGATATGGCTATTAAGGTCATTATCACTGTGTGCAAGCAAATATGGAAACATTACATTTGAAAGAGCATTACACAGGATTTTCCCGTAGTGAGTGAATAATTTCAACTTTGGAATGACTAACACGGACCAGTCTATATGGCCACTAGGTATGAAGAGATTCTACTATGTACATTTTGAAATATGTACATTTATGTTCATTATTGCTGTATATGGGTGTATATGGCAACACAATATTTGAGACCCCATTAAACAAGATTCTCCCATTATTAGTCTACACTTTCACTGGATTTGTAATTACCATGGCTGACACTTATATGCCTGCCAAGTATGAACAGATTTCACTGTGGAAATTTTGAGATATGCCCAATTATGTTCATTATTGTTGTATATGGGTGTATATGGCAACATTATTATTGACAGACCATTACACAGGATCTCCACATAATTACTCATGAAGCTCAAATGACTGACATTTATGAAGGGCCATTCTATATGCCTGCCAAGTATGAAGCAGGTTTACTGTGTAAATTTTGAGATATGCCCAATTATGTTCATTATTGGTGTACGGTATATGAGTGTATATGGCAACACTATCATTGACACACCAATACACTGGATATTCAGATAATTACTCATGAATGTCAACTGACTGACAATGAACATGGTCCAGTCTATATGCCTGCCAAGCATGAAAAAAATATACTGTGGAAATTGTGAGATATGACAATTTTTGTTCTTCATTGCTGTATATCAGTATATATGACACTACTATCATTGACAGACCATTACACAAAATTTTCCCATAATTACTCTTGAACATCAACAGGCTGGCAATGAACAAGGTCCATTCTATATGCCTGCTAAGTATGAAAATATTCTACTGTGGAAATTTTGAGATATGACCATTTATGTTCTTCATTGCTATATATGGGTATATATGGCACTACTATCATTGACAGAACATGACACAAAATCTTCCCATAATTACACTTGAACATCAACTGACTGACAATCACCAACGTCCATTCTATATGCCTGCTAATTATGAAAAAATTCTACTGTGGAAATTTTGAGATATGACCGTTTATGTTCTTCATTGCTATATATGGGTATATATGACACCACTATCATTGACAGACTATTACAAAAAATCTTCCCTTAATTACTCTTGATCATCAACTGGCTGGCAATGAACAAGGTCCATTCTATATGCCTGCCAAGTATTTAAAAAATTCTACTGTGGAAATTGTGAGATATGACCATTTATGTTCTTCATTGCTGTATATGGGTATATATGACACTACTATCATTGACAGACCATTACACAAAATTTTCCCATAATTACTCTTGAACATCAACTGGCTGGCAATGAACAAGGTCCATTCTATATGCCTGCTAAGTATGAAAATATTCTACTGTGGAAATTTTGAGATATGACCATTTATGTTCTTCATTGCTATATATGGGTATATATGGCACTACTATCATTGACAGAACATGACACAAAATCTTCCCATAATTACACTTGAACATCAACTGACTGACAATCACCAACGTCCATTCTATATGCCTGCTAATTATGAAAAAATTCTACTGTGGAAATTTTGAGATATGACCGTTTATGTTCTTCATTGCTGTATATGGGTATATATGACACCACTATCATTGACAGACTATTACAAAAAATCTTCCCTTAATTACTCTTGATCATCAACTGGCTGGCAATGAACAAGGTCCATTCTATATGCCTGCCAAGTATTTAAAAAATTCTACTGTGGAAATTGTGAGATATGACCATTTATGTTCTTCATTGCTGTATATGGGTATATATGGCACCAATATCATTGACAGACCATTACACAAAATTTTCCCATAATTACTCTTGAACATCAACGGGCTGGCAATGAACAAGGTCCATTCTATATGCCTGCTAAGTATGAAGATATTCTACTGTGGAAATCTTGAGATATGACCATTTATGTTCTTCATAGCTGTATATGGGTATATATGACACCACTATAATTGACAAACCATTACACAAAATTTTCCCATAATTACTCTTGAACGTCAACTGGCTAGCAATGAACAAGGTCTATTCTATATGCCTGCTAATTATGAAGATATTCTACTGAGGAAATTTTGAGATATGCCCACTTATGTTCATTATTGTAGTAGAAAGGTATATATGGCACCACTATCATTGACAAACCATTACACAAAATTTTCCCATAATTACTCTTGAACATCAACGGGGTGGCAATGAACAAGGTCCATTCTATATGCCTGCTAAGTATGAAAATATTCTACTGTGGAAATTTTGAGATATGACCATTTTTGTTCTTTATTTATATTTATGGGTATATGGCAACACTACAATTGACAGACCATTTAACAAAATCTTGCCATAATTACTCTTGAACATCAACTGGCTGGGAATGAACAAAGTCCATTCGATATGCCTCCCAAGTATGAAGAAATTATACTGTGGAAATTTTGAGATATGACCATTTTTGTTCTTTATTTATATTTATGGGTATATGGCAACACTATAATTGACAGACCATTACACAAAATTATCCCATAATTACTCTTGAACATCAACTGGCTGGGAATGAACAAAGTCCATTCGATATGCCTCCCAAGTATGAAGAAATTCTACTGTGGAAATTGTGAGATATGCCCGTTTCTGTTATTTATTTCTGTTTATGGGTATATGGCAACACTACCATTGACAGACCATTACACAGGATTTCTGCATAATTACTCATGAAGCTCAAATGACCGACAATGAGCAACGTCGATTCTATATGCCTGCCAAGTAAAAACAAATTCTACAGTGGAAACTTTGAGATATGACCATTTATGTTCTTTATTGCTGTATATGGGTATATGGCACCACTATCATTGACAGACCATTACACAGAATTTTCCAATAATTACTCTTGAACATCAACAGGCTGGCAATTAACAAGGTCCATTCTTGAAGCCTGCCAAGTGTGAAAACATTTTACTGTGGAAATTGTGAGATATGACCATTTCTGTTCTTTATCGCTGTATATGGGTGTATATGGCAACACTATCATTGACAGACCATTACACAGGATTTTCCCATAATTAGTTCAAATTTTCATATGATTGGTGATGAACAAGACCAACCATATATGCCTGCCAAGTCTTAAGCAGTTTTACTGTAGAAACTTTGACATATGAATATTTATTTTCATTATAGCTGCATATGGTGAATTTGGCAACAGGATTTCCAATAAATAACTTGGCAATTTCAAGTAATTTAACGTCATTATGTGTGCATATTTGTGTACATGACAGCACTTTCCATCGAATGCTTCCCTGTATCTTTTATTTATTTTTTAAATATTTGGTAACACTTTATTTGACAGTGGTCGTCATGACATGGGAAAGACACTGTCATTACCATGACATAATACCTATCATAAAGTGTCATGTTCATTCATAACTATGACATAGTGTTGTTATAACACAATCTGCAATTACATTACATATCTATCGAGATTAACTAATCCCAACTAAAATAATTTAAATTAATGTGTTTTTGCATGAAGTATCACTATTTGGCAAACTGACACATAGTTACATCGCTTTCAACAAATAATGGACATAGTCATTTTCAAATGTCATGGTGAATCAGTGTTATTGTTGTGTCAAAAGATAGATTATTCATTATTTATGTATAATTATATATCATGATGTAGGACTTTCTATAGAAAAGAATGGTGTCAAAAGGGAGATGTTTTTCTGTGTTGGAAGGGTGTCCCTTCCAAGACACCCTAAGAGGCCCAACCAGCACACTTCAAATTTATGACCGTGCACTCACGAGCACACATTCATGCCAAGGAAGGAAAAACAAACTCGGTGATTTGTATCTGTGTGATCGGGTAGGGCATGGTCCGGAGCCAGGCACATAGAATGAGCTCATCTTTAACACTGGTAAATCAAGGACATGTGTGCGCATCCCCACGTTAGTGAATTGATGGGAAAAGCTTATTCTTAGGCAAAAGCCATATGGTAGAACAATCAGAGACTATTTCAGTTACATTTGTATATTCAAACATCAGAGTGATATACGTATCTTGATAAGGAGGTAAAAGGACCCATTCACACCTGCATACACACACTCACAAGGGACACATTTATGGTCCTAGATCGGCCGAAGAGATAGGGTGTGGATCTTCCCAAGAATGCCTTGAGGCCCGGTCATTAAAAAGACATCTGGCCCCCTAGGCTTGGAAATGTGTGTGTGTGTGCAGTTTCAGCAGCTAATAGAGTTTGGTAAATTCAAGGAAAACATTTCCTTTGTTCTGCAACAAACATTTAGTATAAAATACATTTGACAAATAAGTTATCGTTCTTCATCCACAACCCGTTAGTATAAAAGAATATGTTAGGACAGATAATGTTTCAAATCACAAAGGAAGGTGTTATGCTTGGTTTATAATTGTACATACCTGTGATGAATAACAATAAAAGGTTTATAGCTAGTATTATATAACCCATCATAGCAGGGTATTATTATGTAATTAACAACTATGGTCAGACCATGGCCAGACTGTCTTTGATATAATTAAATCATGCTATTTCATTTAAAGTATAATATAAAACAAAGGCCAATTGTAATGCTAAATAAGACCAGCAGAGACCGCTGCAGACCGTGGAATATATTCCCCAGGGGGGAGGCGCTTTCAAACTTTAGATCACGTGGGGTGTGGTTTGAAAGACGCATATAACGGGGTCATCTGAGTTGGCCCAGTGCTAGTGTTGTTTTGTCTCTGTCATCAACGGAACGGTGTTTACGTCTTGTGGGTGAGCATGATATTGACGGACTAAGACTGGACTGTGTGATTGAGAGTGTTTTAATATTGTTTAATATGTGTATGTCTAGCCGATCAGCCTGGGTATGTATATTCATGCAAATTTATATACAATAAATTACGTTATACCAGACTCTGGAATTTAGTGTCTAATTGGGAGAAAGTTTCAATTACTTGTAGTGGAGTGATCCTGACCCCTCCCGACGGGGCGGTGAAAGGATTATTCTATTTATGTTTACTACATAATGGCGAGCCAGCTTTTGGAGTGCTAACAGGTATCAGGTCTGAATGCGCGGACGTTCACACTAAAATCTCAGATCAACGGGCGCCAAGAAAAAAAAGGTGAACAGAACCTTTAATCTGTATTTTAGTAAATCGTTGATTCTCAGAGATAGTGTGTCCGCCGGTGCGGGGGGGCCTGTGTGAAAATCTGTGCACAAAACAACCTAATTAAAATTCTGATATAGAAACACAAGAAGTGTAAGAAAGAGTCTGGCTTAACGATAGGCTGATCTAAGTGTTGCGTGTTTTGTACTGTCTTATGGAATAAGCTGCAAAAGTAGGAGGCCGCGCGGTGGCCTGATAAGTTGAATTTAAAAAATAAAAAATAAAATAAAAAAGCAAGCAAGAGGTCGCGCGGTGGCCTGATAAAAAAAAAAAAAGCAGGAGGCCGCGCGTTGGCCTGATAAGCAAAAAGTAGGAGGCCGCGCGGTGGCCTGATAGTCCTCTTTTTATACAGTAATATGGGGTTTACTGAACTGCTTTTTATACAGTAATATGGGGTTTACTGTAATACAGTAATATGGGGTTTACTGTACTGGCCAGATAGCAGTCAAGGTAACTGCTTTTTATACAGTAATATGGGGTTTACTGTATTGGCCGGCCAAAGAACGAATGTGTGTCGACACAAGTATGAATGAACAAGCGCTGTTGGGTGTGTATGAGTGATAAATCAGCTGAGTAGTTTAAAAGAAAATACTTGTAAATTGTTTAACCCAGGAGTATGATTTAAAAGGTAATGAAAGCCCAACTCATGGTATATTGTGATAATGATGGATTCTGATTGAACAAATTATAGTGCGTCCTGTTGGTCGTGGGCGGAGAGTCTGAAAGAACAGACAAGTAAACGGTGCACGCATGAAGGTATCCAAATACTTTTGGACTTGATGGGTGGTAGCCTTTGTAGAGAGCGGGTGTTAAGTGAGTAAAAAGCACCTCACTGGTGAATTTATAAAGGAAAACTAAAAATACCTGCAATGCATTAACCCCCTTTACATCTTAAGTGGGAACAAGTACTGGTTTTATTTTGTTAAAATTGCTAGAAACTTCGCTCCTGATTTGATCCCGTAGCTTTCGTTTTGAAGTGGTTAATAGCTCATGTAGGAGAGAACTTAAAGAGTTAAAATGTGCCCAATTATTTTCGGTGTCTCCGGAACACATATTTACGATGTATGATATATTTGTAATAGCTTGTGTTATAATCTCAGTGTACTATAAAATTTGTGAAGCTTATGACCAGACGCATCGTAATGAAGACCCGCCTGAAATAGTGTAAAAAGTGTGTACATAAATAGTCATAAGTGGAAAGAGTATCTCATATAAAATTGTGTTCACATAACGGAATTATAGTAGGCATGCAGGCGTAAGCGTTCTGGTCAGAGAATTGGCCGCTGTACAATTACAACTGTAAATAAAACGGGGAAATTATTTCCGAACTGTACGGATAGTACAGATAGATAAGTGGTGAAGTTATACGTGAGGGAAACTTGCATAGGATTGTGGCAGAGGTCAAGACAACATAGAAGGAGTGGACGTGATTGATTCAATTTAAGTGATTAGTTAAATTGTTATATGATATTATACATATTTGCAGAGTATTTTGACTGGCTTGGAGTTTTGTGTTATTCAGTTCTCTATTTTCAGTTCGTGATTCGATTGAGTTGCAGACGTCTTGTGGGGCAATACAGGGCCGAGACAGCCTGTTTCAGTTTATTATGCTCTGATATCATAGGCTACTGGCTACAGCGAATTCGCTGTGGAGAAGGGTTTAGCCTATGGTTAAAAATAAATAAATAAATAAAAAACGAAGTGTGATGTCACCATGGTAACCGAACCGTATTTTTGCCCTTCAAAGTGTTACCTGTTACACCATAACTGAAGGGAAAGTGTTTGAAAGAGATAAATTCAGTAAAGGCTCATTTTGTAATACAAGATTGATGATTCGGTAACCAAGAGACATTTTGTGGTAAAGATTTTAACCAGAGTTCTGTAAATCTAGAGGATTCTGCATACAGAACGGGTATGCCAATACAGAAACCTACATATATTAGCAGGTTTTAATTAAAGTGAAATAAATAAAATAGAATGGTTAATGAGGTGAAAACAGTAAAATGTGCTTATAATGTAGAAGGATGTGAAGGAAATATAATGTTTTCATGGGAAGGCGGACATGGCAAATATTGTCATGAAGTACGAGTTGAACGCGTGACGGAGGGAATATGCCGTGTACTGCCATTTAAAGGGGAGTGGGTCCACTGGTACGATTCTCAGATTAATTCACTTGCACTGGTATAATTCCCTACTGCCCTGCTGGGACAAGGGTGAACCTACTGTCCTGCTAAAACATTTTAAAATAGAGGCAAATAGGAGTCGGGTGACAAATGGTCTCTTTGGTGTATATGTCAAGGAAGTACAAATTATGGGTATGGCACGAATATCAATTGCAAATGATCACCGCCATAATGAAATTAACGCAACCGCTTGTGAAACTTTTCTTTGCTTATATTTGGCGCAGATGTGTTGTTTGCTACCAAACCCGCAGTTGGTAGATTGTATCACAGATGTGTTCCACTAGCCCGGGAGCTTGCCAATAGAGGTATGTAGTGCACATCGCAGGTATATAAAAAGTCACGCGTATAGAGCACACATGCACCACCTGTATGAGCAGGACGAATTTGAAGAGAAAAAGTGTACAATTTACCGTTAGGGCCATTTTCGGCATGAGCGCCCTGAATCTCATGAAGAAAAAGGTCTGATTACCAAATAATTAAATAAATAAATAATGCAGGTCACTGTATTGATTTTAAATCTCTGGTTAATGGAGATAATACACGCAGTTATAGTTATAGTTATACAGTTATAGCTTCATGCTAGCAAAGCAAACATTGAGATGTATTCAGATATTGGGATTCTTAGGTAGGAAAAAATAACTTAATAAACGGAGTACAGCGTGGGCATTAACCATAAACATGATTTGCAGGTAAATTCATTTAGTATTTTTTTTTATGTTCCCCGTAGCAACTTGAACTTTTAATTTACCAAAAGGAATACATACATTTAGTAACCAAGTAACATAGGCGACACACATATACGAATGTGCTAGCATGTAGCCTACAGCAGCGACCGCAGAAATAAGCAATGAATAATACTAACGGTTTTATTCGGAAGAAATAGAAAGAGCATTTGAAGTTGATTTATCAAAGCAAAAATCTATGTTATTCAGCAGTATGATGACTTCAGTGTTATTGTTACACTGATGCATAGGTGACCAAAAGTGGAGAAAGTGAATGTTGTGTCAATCATAGAAAATAGGTTGAAAGCAGAATGCAAAATGATACAATTCGTTTTGAGTGATATTATCTGCATGTGCGGCTTGATTTCATGCAGAAGAGAGTCTGTTTTGCCTGCTTCGAATTGAACTTTGCAGGATTCCCGTGAAAGTGGACTTGTCTTTAAAGCATAGTGAGAAGAGAACGGAATAGAGTAGCATAGAATAACTTATTTTCCATGGGGGAAATTCAGTTGTAGTTTCCAGAAGGGAAGACATAGAAAGTGGGACAGACCCACAAACACAATCGAAGTGTAATATACATGGTGGAAAATACATGACAAAGATTTTAAAAAGCAGGGTAAAATGTTCAAACACCCGCGCCTACATTTGTATTGAGCTGTGCATAACCATAGTAGGCTGCGCTATAATTGACCAAGTGAAAATAATTGATCAAACTGGTATTGAAACAATGTTTTAGCGAAGATGAGAAGTGGAAACTTTACAGTTTAAGCTGGGTGAAGTGGAGGGCAAGGCCACCTTCCCCAATGTTTGTTTTTTGTTTGGGTGTAGATAAATAATTAGTTTTATTTACATCCTAAATTGTATGGTTTTGTTTTTGTTTAATTGTTTGATTTTGTCTAAAATTAATCAGAGTGAAACCCGGCAACGCGATCTCTCCTAAGAGGTTGTCAGCTTAGGTGCACAACCGGAAAAAAAAATATATAAATAAACTGAACAAACAAATAAATCCTACGCTGCCCCGTATGTGAAAATGTACCCTAAGTGGAGGGAAAAGACTAATAAGGAGTCAAAGTTGGAAGTGATTAAAACAATTGTGCAAGCTCTATTGAAAGTGAGCGCAGAACGAGAGGAAAAATAAAATAAAATAAAAAATATATATATAATAATAATAATTCATTATTCTCTGTTTCCAGCAGGAACTGGGTGGTGGCTCTTAAGCAGCTCTACTCAAAATGAGAGCTGAACTAGGCCCCACTAATTATTGCTAATTTCTCCCCATTTTGAATTTATGACAGGAACTCCAATGATAATTCCAGGGATGAATTATCACTGCCGGTGAAGAATTACAGGGGATTGGAGATGACAAAGTACTGTGTGACTAACTGAAATTGTCAGGTTTCTCTGCAGATATTGGGCCCAAGAAGACAGATGCACACAACCTCGAGCAACTAATAAACAGTTAACACACCACAGAAATATAAAAGTGTAAGGATGCGCATGGGCAGGACCATTGCGCAAGGAGGGAAGTGTTAGGCAGGGGATTAGGCCCCCCGAACCTAGCACTTAACAGGCGGCGGTGGAACTGCAAAGTTCCGAGGGCACGTTAAAAACCCTCTATAGTGCTGGGGAGAAGACTGAAGGCCCCCGTGTCTGATGAAGTATGAATGGACATACTGCCGTGGTACCGTCTAGTCGGCGTGGCTGTCGCATGTAAGTGTGCAGGCAGTACGTGGTACGTGGATGACAGTCCACACCTAGCAGAGGGGCGTAAGAGACGACCTCTGTGAACAGGCAAGGCTGGTGAAAACGGTCAAAGTTTCTATACCCATAGCAAGGTGGGGTAGGGATCAGACCGTCGGTTCCTAACCGGGTGGTTAACAGCTACTACGGGGTCCTGATTAGATGCAGGACTGGGGATCGCTATCGACTGGGTCACCGGCCGGTCGGATCGCAGAGAGCAATAAGACCATGAAAGATGGCCGCCGCATCCGGCTCAATGTACAGTCAAGCCACTATAAGCTGAAACCGAAAGTACAGTTAGTAAGCGAGTAGTGCTTTCTGTGATCAGTGTTTTTGAAAAGAAAGCATTGGGAAGCAGAAAGGCTGAAATGTCTTTTCACTCAGAGGAGTTTGGGGAAAGGAATTCAGCGGAAAGGGATCTAGCCTGGAGCTGCGCCCGAGAGAAAGGGAGGCTCGAAAGATTTAAGTGATGATTGTGAGGTTTGTGTGATAATAATCATTTTGAAAGTATCAGGTTTTCCCCAATAGGGCACATTCGACCATAGGAGGGCCCATGCCGTTTGTATGAGGTCCGTACAATGGACCCCGCAGGAACAGCTCGAGAGGGAACTGGCGAGCTACATGTGTAACACTTAACCAGAATATGCAAGATTATTTTCCAACAGGGAAAAAGGACAGATGACATTTCCTTGGAGCTTAGGTGGAATACGCCCAGGGGATTGGGTGTGTATTAAAGTCTTCAAAAGAAGGTGGAGTGAACCCAGACGTAAGGGACCAGACAAGGTGGTTCTGACAACTTCTACCGCAATGAAAACTGAAGGTAAAACTGTGTGGTTCCACCTTAATCACTGTTTTAGAGTGAAAGCGCCAGTACGCGCTCAGGGCAAGGTTGTAGAGAAATCAAGGGAAATAATGGAGAGGCAGAAAGAGGAAGGTGCACCTTCAGGAAGTAGGAAAAGTGAGGAAGCAAGGGAGACGTACAGGTGAAAAGGGAGTGGGAAGTTTTGTTGTGGCTGTCGTTCAAACAGGACCCGACGAGTATCGAGATCAATACGGGAGACCCAGGAAGGCTGTAGGCAGTCCGCTTGACTGCCCGTTTGGAAACACACTCTGCGAACAGGGCAGGAGCACGGGAAGAAGTGGATGAGGATGCGGTAAGCATCACCCGCAGGCTGCCCAACAGCTGAATGCTGGAACAGCTCCAGAAAACACATATGATGTCTCACTGATGAAGACTGTACGGCGCCTTGCTGCCTGAGGAAAGCGGAGCCAGATCACTGTGCTTCGAATGTGCTAGTAACCTCTCCACAGTGATGACCCTTTACGGTGTGCATAGCACCTGGGTTGAAGTGTTGTGGCTTGAGAATCTCAGTTTTCTCCAAGTCCGCCAACTTGTTCGTTGTTTCCAATTTCATGTTTAAAGTTTTCAGTCAAAGTTAAAGTATTTACTCCAAAATCAGAGTTTTCGATCCAAAGTTAAAGTTTTCAATAAGTAAGGTCCAGAGTTAGAGTTTTTAAAATAAAGAAGTCCCAGGCAGGCTCTTCATCAGGTTTAGACTTTATTCAGCAAACAAAGCTTGTACAAAGCCGATTCCTCTCCGCGGAGAGAAGCCTCGATATTCAGTTTGTCACATGTTTTATACACTGTCTGCATATCCGTTCCCCCGCCCCGGGACACTTGTTTACCAATCACAGACATGTGGGGCGTAATTGGGTTTTTCCTACCCTTAGTTGATGTTTAGGGGCATTTCTTGGTATCTTTCCTGATTATACCTGATCACATGGCCACTATGGTTTTCCTGTGGGGGCGTACTTAATGGTCGTTTTGACCGTGGGTGATGTTTGTTTGATCTTTTGCTTGTCCCTGTGCGACACTGATTGTTGTGTGTGGGGGTGGCCTTAAGTTCATCTTGACCTCTATATGACGTATTGCTTGTCTCTGTGCGGCAGTCAGTTTTAGATCACTGTGACGCAGAACCTGTACATTCTGTTTAAAATATATATATCTGCCATATGTGTAAGTCGTTTAACATTTTTACTAGTTGGTAGTTTCAAAATATATCAAGTTCAGGTTATACATGCATTTTGCAGATACATGTCTATCACAACTATTTATCATACCATGTAGCTTATTAGACCGAACAGTTTCACTGTTTCCTAGACAGAGTTCATTAGGAAGGTCAACTCCCCAATCACATCCTGCAGGTGGCCTCACTATTGTTATGCTAAGCCTCTGGCTCTTATTCACAGGTGTTTGGTCAGGGCCACTTCCTGTGGTCCTGCGGCTTCAAAGCATTGTGTCTAATCTGGTCATATACACGTCATGAGTCCACATTTATAAAGCCGCGAAGCAACAATTCAGTGTGTGACCTGGAGGGGGACCCCACATCCCCGCAGGCCTATACGTATGCGGTATTTGAAGGATTTACATATAGGAAATGGAAATATTATACTACATTCCCCCCTTTCGGAGTCAGGCTTGGCTCCGACACAGTTAACGCGGAGACACCACGCAGGGAGGGGTGGGCGCAGAGAAAAGCCACCAGAAAAAGAAAAGATAAATGACACGGGAAATATGTACCCTCAAACTTCTTTCTGTCTGTAGCCATTAGCTTGATAGAACCATTCAGTGTTTAAACTCCAGCTTTACCATCACGGGACAGGAGCTGATGTGAAGGGGGGGGGGGAGAGAAAGGGGGAGGGTGGGTGAGTTCCAACAGGCCGGGGGCAGGTCTCAGCAGACCGTATTGGCCGCGGAAAGTGGTAAAGGTGGGGGCAGAGGGATCGGTGGCAGGCTGAGGGGTAGGGGGCCGGGGGGTAGGGGTAAGGGGCGGGGATGGGATGGGTAGGGGTAGGGGTAGGGGGCGGGGATGGGTAGGGGTAAGGGTAGGGGGTGGGGATGGGTAGGGGTAGGGGGCGGGGATGGGTAGGGGACATGGCTGATGTAAGCTTCCGTTGGGGATGGCTGTGGGACATGGGTCATGTGAGCTCTATAAGCAATCAAATTATCGGACCAGATTACTCGGCCATCTTGTTCCATGCATGTGACTTTTTCACGGGTTGCTAGACAGGTGGAGGTGTGCCCTTCGCCATATGGGCTAGGGAATGACCCCGGACAACCTGTCTTACCGTAAATACAGCGAGCATCGTCCTCATCGTCAGCAATTCGCTGGGGATATGTGTCCCCATCCACAGTCACACACCTATGCGTAGTAGTTTTAATAATACGCAAAAGCAAACCACTTAGATTTAACAAAATGAAAAAAAACGAAAAAACAAACGCGGGTGCGGGAGAGAATAAGGATAAATAACCCACAGCAAGAGGGTTTTCAATAAAACAGCTAAGCACAATCTGTCACAGTACAGGAGGGCGTCGATGTCACGGTACGGGAGGTCCTCGATCACTTCATACATTGGGGGTCCCTGCATCGGGGGTGTGGGTGTATGTAGACAGCGGAGTCCTCAACGTCAGGCCGGTGGATGTTCTCGTAGTAGTGGCTGGTGGGGTCGTTCCGTGGTGCCAGGGGTGGTAGGGTTGCTTTGGCACCGGGATGGCTCAGTCTGTGTGTCCGTTGCTACTGGGAGGGTGCCCGCATCCTCCACTATGAATCCCAATGGTTCTGGTAAGAAAAGATCTCATACGAGGTATCAAGCAGGACACTACAATCAGGAGGACCAGCAATGTAGCTAAGATTGCTAGTCCCACTTTAGCCAACCAGGACCCCAGGTCCCCACCATACTACCAAACCACTCCCCCACTTTATGCCCACTTCATGCCCATAACCTGCATTAACCTGTCATAATATATGTCCTATGAAGGCAGGGCCGTTGTCTGAAGTAATGGTTCTAGGAATGCCAAAACTGGGTTTTGCCCACTGCTTCGCCCCCCTTCGCTCACACTCCGTCCTCTCACCCTGTGTGCATAAGCAGAGCTAGTGTATATTTCAGCATCCTCACTTCCACTAACTGACACGCCCCCGTGTGGGCCTTCAGCTCTGTCAAATGCGCAGAGCAAAGCCGAGTGCACCTCTCTGCCTCCAGCAGAAACATTACATAATATTACATTACATTATAGACATTATAGACACCGTTTGCTATCTAGGACACACTCATGTGGTGCCCCATCACCTGGCAACGGTATGTATTCGGCGGGGTCAACAGTAACATACTCAACTAGGGTTATATCCGAAAATGTCAACAACATCTGGTAGTTCTGTATCCTCGCAGGTGTTAGTACAAACTTAGCTTGATCAAGCATTTCAACTACCTTGTGATGTGTGTGTATTCTTATCGGATACCTCATTGTTACTGAGACAGCTTTCTGAAAGGCCTCCTATGTGCCTGCCAGATCTTGATATCATGGCGGACGTGCTGACGCAATCTCATCTAACTGGGCACTGTAATAGGCCATTGTTTGTCTGCCTGTATGTTTTTCCTGCCTTAAAACTGCTGTCATACAGTTTGCGCGCGTTGCTACATACAGATCAAATTTCTTTGTGTAATTTGGAAATTCTAATGCAGGTGCTTACATTAATTCCTGTTTTATTTTTATGAACGCTTGTTCCGCATCATCGCACCACGTCAATTTTTTGGACAATTTATCTTCGCCTAAGTTTCAGTATTTTTTAGTTAAATATGTACTATACGGTGAAAAGGGCGTCACTGGGATATAAATAAAGACAAAAATCTACCCAATTGGTTAACATGTTGACAGATTTAGGACTTGAATGATTGGATGGATGCGATGACTCCAGACATAGATGGTAAGCAAAGTTTTTGCATGCCAGAGAACTTTTTCCAACCAAATTATCAAGTGCACCATGCTACGCAATAAAGTAGTACAGGGGTTCCCAAACTTTTCCATGCCAAGGACCCCCAAATAGTCGTAGCCTCTGGCTGGGGCCCCCCTATTGCGAAATGGCTTAAAAAAATTTTTTTTTTTAAATTACACTGGCAAATCTAACATACAGCTTCTTAATACACAACACAATACTTTTGACCCTATTTTGATTCCATAATCGGGCCGTTAGCAGCTCAACGTAACGCTTTGACTGACAGGCAGACGGTTAGTTATTGGCTGCGATTGAAAGAAGGGCATGGCAAAGACCTAATTTCGATATGAAAGGATTTATAACAATTTATATCTAATTTTAAACCGGCACAGTAATCTTATGAATTTAATTGAAATTAATTTTTGTTGGGCCGCGGCCCCCACTTTGAAAACCCCTGAAGTAGTACACGGATACTCGACTCGCTTTATGGATTTACTTTGCTGAATGTGAGAGAAGGGCATCCGTGTGCTTTACAATTGATATTTTACTGGGCTATAAAAGGTAGGCTAACGTTTTAATTGTGCGTTGCTTGCTTGCATGCGTGTGTGTGTAGCCTACTTCTCACAAAGAGGTGTGTCGATTCAGTCCTCTGTTAACGTCCACTTTGATGCGCAGCAAGCAAAACAAAGGCAGAGTAGCTACCGTAACTCAACTCGAACGTTTCACAGGGCCGTGAAACAAAGGCAAGAAATCTTAACTGATGTTACGTCCTTCTGCCTTGACTTTTGTAGCACTTTTGTAAGTTACGGCAAAGACAACCCACTATTTTCTCAAAAAAACAACACAATTGACTCAAGATATTTCTCCACATGACAAAGCGGGTCCTTATAGTTATAGTCCTTATAATAAAAACAAATTTTCGAACAAATTAGAGAATTTTCCGTTTTGTTCAAAACAGAGCGCTTCGGCTCTTTTGACCATTAATCCTAAATCCTGAGCTATAATTTTGTAATTCAAAATATAAACATTAATAAACCATAAAATAAAATTTAGAAAATTCGAAATCAAACAAAACTTACAGTAAGACGGAAAATAATATCCATTTCGAATGCTTTCACCTTTTCCATAGCTGAACAACTCTCTCCCACTTCCCCTTCGGTCGAATCCTCCTGATGTTGTACAGGAGGAACCTGCAGGACCGTGCCGTCGCCCTGATGTGGTCTTTGAAGTCCAGCTGGTCATCTAGGACCACCCCCAGGTTCTTTGCAGAGCGGGAGGCAGCCACCACGGGCCCGTCAACGGTGATGGAGAGGTCAAGTAGCGGGGAGGTTTTGTATGGCATGAAGAGGAGCTCTGTCTTGTCGAGGTTGAGCTTCAGGTGATGGGTAGTCATCCACTCAGAGATGTCGGCCAGACAAGCAGATATCCTCTCCTTCACCTGTTGGGTAGAGGGAGGGAAAGAAAGGAAGAGTTGAGTATCGTCAGCATAACTATGGTATGAGAAGCCATGTGAATTGATTACTGAACCAAGAGACTTTGTATAAATGGAGAACAGCAGAGGACCAAGTACAGATCCCTGCGGGACTCCTGTAGACAGGGGATGGGGTGCAGAAACAGAACCCTTCCAAGAGACTTGGTAGGATCTATCAGTGAGGTACGATACAAACCAGGAGAGGGCAGTCCCAGAAATGCCCATCTCAGAAAGTGTAGAGATCAGGAGTTTGTGGTTGACCGTGTCAAATGCTGCAGACAGGTCAAGTAGAATCAGGACAGAGGAGAGGGATGAGGCTCTAGCATTGGAGAGTGCCTCGGTCACGGCCAGGAGAGCAGTTTCAGTGGAATGTCCGGTTCTGAAGCCGGACTGATGGGGGTCAAGCAGGTTATTCTGGTGGAGAAAAACAGACAGTTGGTTATGTACAGCTCGTTCAAGGGTTTTGGACAGGAAGGGCAAGAGAGATACAGGACGGTAGTTCCTGACATCAGAGGGGTCCAAGCTAGGTTTTTTTAAGAGTGGGGTTACACGGGCAGTCTTAAAAACAGCAGGAACATGGCCACAGGTTAGGGAGGTGTTGATAATAGAAGACAGATATGGAACAAGCTCAGCGGATATTGACTGGAGGACTGCCGACGGGATGGGGTCCAGCGCACAGGTGGTTGCGCGCTGGTGCGTCATGAGTTGGAGCACATCTGCCTCCTCCAGAGTCTTGAAGGACGACAGCGTGGCGATGGGTTCGGTATGGGGGATGTGGGGTGTCACCTGAGGTGTGAAGGAGTTGCGGATCATGGCCACCTTCCCCTCGAAGTGGGTTAGGAAGTCATCTGCAGAGAGGGAGGAGGGTGAAGGGGGCGGAGGGGGGATAAGCAGGGAGGAGAAGGTGGAAAAGAGTTTCCGTGGATTAGACACACATGCATTAATTCTAGACTGAAAAAAAGAAGCCTTAGCCGATGTAGTTGTAGCTGTGAAGGCTGCCAGCCGAGTGTGATAGGAGGCCAGGTCATCTGGGGATCTGGATTTTCTCCACTTTCTCTCAGCGGCTCGCAGCAGGGTTCTGCTGGATCTGAGAGAATCTGTCAGCCACGGGGAGGGGGGTGATGGTCGAGCTGTTTTGGAGACAAGAGGACAAAGTGAGTTGAGAGACTGAGAGAGGCAGGAGTTAAACATAGAGGTGGCAACATCAACATGCATATTCGCAAAGGAAGCGGGAGGAGGAAGTTTAGAGAGAGCGGAAGTAGTGAGGGAGGAGTGCGAGAGGGTGCGGAGATTTCTCCTGAACATAACAGTGGGTGGGTCGTTAGTAGGGTTGAGGGAGAGTGGGAGGGAAAGAGAGAATGAAATAAAGAAATGGTCCGATACGTGGAGCGGGGTCACCGTGAGTTCAGACGTGGCGCAGCTCCTGGTGAGTACAAGGTCTAGTTGGTTACCAGCCTTGTGGGTGGCAGGCGATGGGGATTGAGTGAGTGCGAAGGACTGGAAGAGTGAGGCGACACTGGGTAGCTGGGAACTCTCTGGATGGAGGTTGAAGTCTCCCAGTAGGATTACAGGGGTGCCATCCTCAGGGAAGGAGCTCAGGAGAGTGTCCAGTTCATCCAGGAAAGCACCGAGTGGGCCTGGAGGGCGATAGAGAACTACAATGTTAAGTGTAGATGGGTGGGTTACAGTGACTGCATGAAACTCAAAAGAAGAGAATTTCAGGCAGTGTGCAGTGTGAATAGAAAATTTCCAGGATGAGGAAATGAGCAACCCAGTACCCCCGCCTCGGCCAGAGGCCCTGGGGGTGTGGGAGAAGGAATAGCCAGCAGACAGAGCAGCGGGAGTGGCTGTGTTATCTGGAGTGATCCAGGTCTCAGTGAGAGCCAGGAAGTGGAGGGACTTCACCTTAGCATAGGCAGTGATGAAGTCAGTTTTCTGGACAGCTGAGCGGCAGTTCCATAATCCACCCACCACTGAGAGTTCCTTATGAAGGGACAGGGGTGGGCAGACCAGGTTAGCCGGGCAGCGCCTGTGGTGGTTGGACCTCCAGGCTCGAGGTATATAGCACAGAGGAATGGGGGTTAAACACATGGTAGGTGGTGAAAAGATAAGAACAAAGTCGTACCAATTGCTGATGAGGCTGCCGTACTTACGGCAGCCTCGGCTTTAATTTATGCACTATTTGCTAATTGCCGATTGCATTTAGCTGCTTGCAGGGTTAACCTGTTAGTGCAGAAGCAAATTTGGGCCAATTTTCGCCTGTTTTGCACTGTTCTGTTTAAGCCTTTATAACTACAGTTGTGCTCACCACACACACTTGTTTAATGGCTTAAATTGGAGAAGACCCCTGTACCTTTGTGTGTCTTAGATTAAAATAATAAAATTTCATAATCTTCATATAGATTATGGGCTGTAAATGCACAAACTCTTTGCAAAAAAAACAAAAACGAGGTTGTCATTCTTAGTTTACAGTACACTTCTGAAAGGAAAAGATGTAAAACAGGTCATATTTTACTGTCCTGGTGCACACACCACTTGTCAACATGTGTACAGAATTTTAGGGGGATATGTCAATCTGCTCAGGTTCCATAAGCTAATTTGTAAACAGTGTATCCTGGTGTCCCTTAGGGTGTCCAAATCTATCCAAATGGATAAAATGTGCATCACAGTAAATCAAGAGATAATCAGCTTTTTTCAACAGATAAAGTATTCTGACTCATAAAACACATGTTTGTATCAACTAAATGAGGAAATTTTCATTTTTTTCCAAATAATTTGGGTTTTGATATATAGGGGTCCAAAAACCTCTCCGAAAATGAATACAATGCTTTTTTTGTCCATATGAAGCATTTTATTATGTTCTTTGAGGTAGTAGGATCATTACAATCACTTCACATTCAGAGGGTGATACATTTATTAGCTCCAGTTCAGTTTATGGTTCCAGAAATGTATTTCTTTCCCCTGGTACACACTGAAGTCACTGATGTGTAGCCCGTCTTGCTGTCAGCCAGGACAAATAACTTGAAGCCCCACTTTGTTGGCTTGTCCTTCAAGTATTGTTTCATCCCATGCCAAGCTTTTGAGGCTACCATGCGTTCATCAATGGCCAGGTTCCGATGAGGGTGGTAGTAAGCCCTGCATGCAATCAGGATCTGGTCATGCAAAGGCTTCAGGCGAAACAGGCCATAATAACCTGCTTGGCCTTTCAGCTGGTCATTGATGGCATCTGCTGTTGTGTCGCTCATGTGGAGGAATGCACAAATGGCCTCATACCTGTAGCCCGGCATCACACTGCAGGGAAAGGGGTGCTTGTGAAGCCGGTCCTTCCTCCATAGGTCACGGGCAGCAGATGTCTTGACAAGACCCAGGTACAGGACGATGGACAGATATTTTTGCATGTCCTCAGCATCCACATCAGACCATGGTGTATGCAGTCCCTGAGCATGTTTACGGGCTGCGTTGCCATTTGTGTTGTCACAGAGGAGCTTGAGGACATGTGTGCTGAAGAACAGCCGAAAGAGATCCAGGGGGCTGTAGGCTAGGGATCTGCGTGTTTAGTCGACTAGTCGATTAAACGTTGCTACCCTCGCTAGTCGGCACCAGAAATACTAGTCGGTTAAACTTATTATTTTATTAATGTACACATTTAAATTACATATTGACAAAATTTGCACTGAAATTTCATGTTTTCCTGGTCAAATGTTGCTTTATTAAAAAACGAGCATCCGATACTAATGTTAACAACGCCGGATTAAATTATTATTTTTTTTTAACTAAGGAAAAAAACTGAACGGATTAGCCTGTTTGCCCTGCAAGTTAAACCAGCGAGGTGGAAAGAGTAAGTAGGCCTACCGCGTTGTTGAATAGCCCAATAAAACTAATCTAATGTCACGTCGATCAGAAAGTGATTAACGGTTTCAAATGGCTCTTATAATATACGCAATATTTTTCCGGACAATGTTTAACCTTATAGATTAAATTGTGCTCAATTTTGACTGTTTTCTGAGTGTTTTCTTACTTTTAGATTAGTCGACTAGTCTAAATTTAAACTTCCGTTTCAACGTCAGGGAAATTAGTCGTTAGGAACATCCCTACTGTAGGCCTGCTGAAGGTCTAGCTGCACTCCTGGGGTCCTCTGGGGGCAGAAGGGGAACTGATGAGGCTCTTCATCCTCATCCGCCATGTTGTGCCATCCGTCCTCAGACTCGGGCTCCTCGCGGTGAGCAGGTACAGCAGGGCCTCCTTGACCTCGTGACCAGAGTCCTGCAGGGATCAGGAGCAGATTTCTGCCCTGAATTATTGAAAAGAAAGCAAAATAAAAAAAGTGCACAATAAGAGCCACATAGTGTACTATGTTGTGAAATCAAAAATAAAAATGCTAGGCTTTTCCAAAAAAATAAAATAAATGCTACATTTGACATGGACTGCGATTCAGATTTACCCTAAATTAAGTTAGTTTACTTTATTTCGGTCATTAACATTTTCTTTACAAAGAGGTGTGTAGAAAGATATAATTCAATAATAATAAGTCATTTGACTGAAAATGTGTACCTACCCTTCTTACAATATACATTTTACCCTTTAAGAATTACAAAAATGTATTAGAATTACAAAAATAATTACTTTTTGTAATTCTTTTCTAAATTAAGTTGTTACTTTAGTCTTACAAATATCACAAAAATCAATACTAACCAGTGACACTGGATTGCCATTCACAACCAGCAACAATGTCATAAGTTAGTTTATGGCCCATGCATGCTAATGCATGGCTAAGCTATGTATCAACAGGCCTACTTATTATACAATACATGATATGACTTATGCTACCATTTAGCCACAAGAAATTAGATAATAAATGCTCTATTTTACATGACTACGGTGACTAAAATTCATGCATGCCAATGCATGGCTAAGCTATGTATCAACAGGCATTCTTATTATACAATACATGATATGACTTATGCTACCATTTAGCCACAAGAAATTTGATAATAAATGCTATGTTTTACATGACTACTGTGACTAAAATTCAACCGATGCACAAATAAAGTTATTTTTAAGTTAATACAGTTAATACTTACATGTCAACAGCCACATACATCTTCGCCCTGTGCAAAAGCATCTTCGACAACAGTCTATGCTTTCAGCCTCAGATCCACTTTCACTCTATCCCTCCGACGAACTAAAAACTAAAAAACGAACTAAAAATCTCCTCCACTACATCCGACAGGGACATATATTTTTTCGCCATCATATATATATATATATATACATCCTAAGCTTTCTGAAATGGTACGGAATTGCCAAAGGTAGATTTAACTAGCTGATCGCTATCCATGCGTAACACACGAATTGTGATCTAAAATGGCTTCCGGGTGTTTTCAACAAAGGGCTGTGTTACGCGTGGATAGCCATCGGCGAGTTAAATTCACGTATGGGAATGCCATACCGTTTTAGAAAGCTTAGGATGTACTCTATTGGACGAAATAAGTGTCAATCGAAATAAAGTTTGTTTGAAGGATTGACCAGTGCTTCTTTGAAATGCGATCATTTGCGCACGGCCATTTTAGAGCATGGACACATGTTGAGAAAAGGCTTAAATGTTAAAAACGGGCCAACCAAGGCAAAAAATAACCTCAGATTCTTGCATGGGACATCTTAATCTTTATAACCAGAGGTAAGGTTACGAGTTTATTTAATATTTTACCGGAGCTTTTTATCGCAAAAGAAAGTTATGTGGTGACGAGCAAACATCACTCGTTTTTTTCCCTGTGGAGTGAGTAAGCATGTTGACAGTTTTACTTGTATGTATTCAGAATCTTGGAAGGTGTTTCTTGCTGCTGTGATAGTAAACGATTTTTTGGTGATGAAATAAAAACTTTAATTAACTTGCAAATGTGTTTAAATGTCTGCTATCTTACATGTGGTCGGGTCCATTGTAGATGTAGTAGTAGCTACAGTGTAGCAGCATAGCATGCTACGTTCATGAATTACAAGCTAATGGTGGCAGATAGAAACGTGATATTTCGCACGCTGATAGGATATTAAGTACTGATTATGATCATATGCGGGTTATGGTGATAAATATGGTAATATCCATATTTTCGTAACTTGAATATCACGAGCAACGTATTTATGACGTGTCATAAAAGTAGAAGACGCGTGCGTCTCTGCCACTAGGGGGCATGCACAAACAGGTTAATACACTCAGGTGAAGGTACTTGACATTAGCAGCACAAAAGACCGGTTGTAGGCTTAAAACTACATACAAGTCATTTCAATCCTAGGGCTAGAATAGCATCTCTGCCCAGCACATTTACAGGAGAATTTTTACATATCACCATGCGTATTTCTTTCCTACTTTTATCATCACTGGTTTAGTTGTCGGACTTCGCATTGTTTTCCCTGACATTAATTTTGGGGCACAGGCGCCACCTGATATTGCATTTGAGGCTGAAACGCATGCATTGTTAGTGTTTAAGCCTATCATCTCTATTGTTCTTATTATTATCCTGGGCTTGCTGCCCCCCCCCCCCTTTGCTCGACACTATTCGATGGGCCCCCCACATGCATTTGCTCCCCCCTTGGATTACCTTGTACGGCCACCGAAGCAGGGATGCCGGAGAAGGTGCAGACTATCGTCGGTTGGGGGATGTCTGGCTACTCACCGGTCCGGGAGATGGGGACGGTACCAATATCAGCGTCTGATTCAGTAAGCAATTCTTTGGCTCTCAATTCCTTCAACTGCAAATGCAGCAGCTTCTTTTGGGCCTCTTTTAACGGTAATTCCAGTTTCTTGCCTTCTTTTCTGTGCCTTCCCACAGCATGGCTCACAGTGTCCACAAACTGGTTGTGTGGCATGGTGGTCATGCCAACCACTTCATTCAAGCGGGTCTTTGCCTTGTCTGGTAATCCCTCCAGTATGGTTTTCCAGAACAATGTGACCATTATAGGATCCTGTTGTATATCCCTGTCGGTCAATGTCCTCCATCTGCGCAGCTGGTCATGCACATATGTCACTGGGGCCTCGGTTTCTTTTATGGGTATTCCCGTCAAAGTGGCGACTTCTGGCCTGGTGGGATATATCGCTCTCAGGGCACCCCCCACTTGGGCCCTTACAGTGTTAAAAGAAGTCCCATCCACAGCGCTCCGCTGCACTTGGTTCCTGCGAAAGCCAGCAGCCGAAAAGACGTCTAACATCGCCTCCATCCCCCACAGCTTTCCCAGGAGTGCCTTCAGATCCCCCCCCCCCCGACAGCATCCGTTCCGCCATCTCCTCCCCCAGCATCCCGATTCAGCGGCTCGCACCTTCCTGCAAATTGGGGAGAGCGGTGATTAGATTTTGCATGTCCTGAGAGGACCATGGAGCGTAATGCCCTATTCCACCCTTTATATTTAGTGGGCACACATATTGTGTACCTCGCTTGCTGCTTCTGTTAGTTTGACGGCCTAGTGCCTTATACCCTAATTTTTTCCTTTTGTTCTCTATTTCTAATTCTTCTTCCTTTTCTCTTGCGTTTACGAGTTATTTAAGTTCTAACATCGCTATTTTTACACTTTTGTTTAATTCTAGTAATGGGATATCCCCCCCCCTTTTTTTCCCTCTATCCTCCTGCCTGTCTCGGAACTTTCTGTTAGGTTGGGATAAATACCCCTCCTTCCCCCGTGTCCTCCTGCTCGCGCAGGAGCGCACGGGGGAGGATTTCTTTCGTGGGCAGAGCAGCCTCTCATCCTGTTCACTTCCTGTTCACTTCTAAACCACTCAAGTATGGTTTTTCCTGATAACAATTTTAATATTCCTCTTTTCGGATTTATCTTTAGGTTTATAATTTTGTATTATTCCTATCATCTCTCTACATATTTCTATATTAAACGAGCATTCTTTTGGGCTATTTAGTGGTCAATTTTTTACTCCGGTTATGCCATTTTTCCGAAACATGTTTTATGTCACTCACGCAGGAAGGACATTCTCGGGCTCAACTGGTGTGGGCTTCTCATTTAATATTTAATTTATCATTTTGACTTTTTTATTTTGACAGTTTATTTCGTTTTTATTCTATATTTACCGGGGGCTCTTAATTTTATTTTATTTATCTATTTATTTATTTTTCCAAATCTTTAAACACTTTTATGGTTTCCTATTTATTTTATTCTCCGCACACTGTGAACACTTTTAGTCATGCACTCTATATACCGTGTGTCTTTCACAATTATTCATTCCTCCAATATACATTTCTACAACAATTATTCATACATCCAATATATTGTATGTCTATAACTGTTCACTACTCTGTACTGTCAGGTCATTTTATCCTCCCTCTTATATTAGGGCCAAGGCTGACACGGAACTATTATATGCCGTCAGGTCATTTTATCCTCCCTCTTATATTAGGGCCAAGGCAAACACAGTACATTCACAAACATTTGACTTACCCTACTTATCCGGGGTTAAGTCAACACAGCAGACACTTTGCTCAACACCTCTTACAGAACCCTGCCCTACTCCCTTCCCGGGCGTCCTCGGTGGGTATCCTAGAACACTTCTGCAAAAGTACAATGTTAGCACCAGTGTCTTTTGTCAATGTCCCTCAGTATCAAGCACCTGTGTAGGCCTCTAACCTACTAAACCAATGACAGTCCTTTTAAGCAAAGTAATAAAATTCATACACACATGCATATATTTACAGCAGTTTCACACAACGGTTCAATCTCTCTGTTCACACTCACAGCTCGCCGCGCGCCTTCTGATGAGCCTGCCTGTTTCTTTCATCAAATTTAGTTCGGAATTAGTTCAAGTGGGTTAATTTGCCCGAGAGGATCCTTACTCCAGGCACCGTTGGGGAGGAGGGCAGGAGAAAGAGCAGCCTCCGAGTTTTTAATCCCAAGCTGAAGTTTTTTATCTCAGCTTGGTGCTTTATTTCAGACGGCCGTCTGTCAAGGGCTCCTCCTGTCGTCCGACCCCACTCCCAGGCACCAGGAGCTGGATTTGGTCCTCTTTCGGGTCCCTTCGTGGTCGCCAATTGTTGTGGCTTGAGAATCTCAGTTTTCTCCAAGTCCGCCAACTTGTTCGTTGTTTCCAATTTCATGTTTAAAGTTTTCAGTCAAAGTTAAAGTATTTACTCCAAAATCAGAGTTTTCGATCCAAAGTTAAAGTTTTCAATAAGTAAGGTCCAGAGTTAGAGTTTTTAAAATAAAGAAGTTCCAGGCAGGCTCTTCATCAGGTTTAGACTTTATTCAGCAAACAAAGCTTGTACAAAGCCGATTCCTCTCCGCGGAGAGAAGCCTCGATATTCAGTTTGTCACATGTTTTATACACTGTCTGCATATCCGTTCCCCCGCCCCGGGACACTTGTTTACCAATCACAGACATGTGGGGCGTAATTGGGTTTTTCCTACCCTTAGTTGATGTTTAGGGGCATTTCTTGGTATCTTTCCTGATTATACCTGATCACATGGCCACTATGGTTTTCCTGTGGGGGCGTACTTAATGGTCGTTTTGACCGTGGGTGATGTTTGTTTGATCTTTTGCTTGTCCCTGTGCGACACTGATTGTTGTGTGTGGGGGTGGCCTTAAGTTCATCTTGACCTCTATATGACGTATTGCTTGTCTCTGTGCGGCAGTCAGTTTTAGATCACTGTGACGCAGAACCTGTACATTCTGTTTAAAATATATATATCTGCCATATGTGTAAGTCGTTTAACATTTTTACTAGTTGGTAGTTTCAAAATATATCAAGTTCAGGTTATACATGCATTTTGCAGATACATGTCTATCACAACTATTTATCATACCATGTAGCTTATTAGACCGAACAGTTTCACTGTTTCCTAGACAGAGTTCATTAGGAAGGTCAACTCCCCAATCACATCCTGCAGGTGGCCTCACTATTGTTATGCTAAGCCTCTGGCTCTTATTCACAGGTGTTTGGTCAGGGCCACTTCCTGTGGTCCTGCGGCTTCAAAGCATTGTGTCTAATCTGGTCATATACACGTCATGAGTCCACATTTATAAAGCCGCGAAGCAACAATTCAGTGTGTGACCTGGAGGGGGACCCCACATCCCCGCAGGCCTATACGTATGCGGTATTTGAAGGATTTACATATAGGAAATGGAAATATTATACTACAGAAGGACACAAACACTGAGTATACACACACATGAAGAAAGAATTACACAATCAGGAGCCATGTGTTCCCTCATCAATGGCAGATAGAGAGAACACACACATAGAGCATTACACAATCTGCCAAAGAAAGACCGGTGGCTGAGTGATGTGCTAGTAACCTCTCCTTTGTCCACTGGTCCAATGCCGAGGCTAATTGGACCAAATAGGAAGAAACAAACATCATCAAAGTGAGAAATATCTGATCTAAGTGCAAATGTTTTGTACTACCATTATTGATTGTGCACTAAAACCCATGGCTGAGCTAGATATAGCTGCACTTATGGTAGTAAGTTGATGTGTTAGAATAAAGTATGTACGTGTTTTATACGAATCAGACCACATTGAATCTCGTTGTGAAATAGGGCCGTGATTTGCCTCACCACCATAGGTTAGGAAAATGTGGGTAACAAAGAACACACTTCTGTCAAAAGCAAATAAAGACTGAAGTTCCTGTGGAAGGGGACCACAGAGCGCATGTGATGGGGGACATGCTTGAGCAGACTGCAATAAATTACCCACAAGTACTGGTCAGTGGCGCTTGGGCAAATTGGTTTTATGACGGCATCATTTTAAGCGGCAGGGAGACCATTTGGGAGCCTGCTGAATTGTTAGGTCTCAGCGAGTCAATGAGGTCTGAATCAATTATAATGGAAAATATGTCATCAAAATCAGTACGATCTTAAATCAAAGTGAAAATTTATGTTCTGTGTACCTATGCTAAACAAGCGCTAGATCAGTTAAAAGCGGCGGTCAGGCATCGAGGACTACTGGCTGCGAGAACGTTGGTCTCAATTAGCTGTTTAGAACTAATTGTTTAAAATTGTTTTGAATTCAGATGTATAAATTAATGACTAATCTGGAAATGAGCCTATGAAGGCTCAAAGGAGGGAATGTTGTGTCAAAAGATAGATTATTCATTATTTATGTATAATTATATGTCATGATGTAGGACTTTCTATAGAAAAGAATGGTGTCAAAAGGGAGATGTTTTTCTGTGTTGGAAGGGTGTCCCTTCCAAGACACCCTAAGAGGCCCAACCAGCACACTTCAAATTTATGACCGTGCACTCACGAGCACACATTCATGCCAAGGAAGGAAAAACAAACTCGGTGATTTGTATCTGTGTGATCGGGTAGGGCATGGTCCGGAGCCAGGCACATAGAATGAGCTCATCTTTAACACTGGTAAATCAAGGACATGTGTGCGCATCCCCACGTTAGTGAATTGATGGGAAAAGCTTATTCTTAGGCAAAAGCCATATGGTAGAACAATCAGAGACTATTTCAGTTACATTTGTATATTCAAACATCAGAGTGATATACGTATCTTGATAAGGAGGTAAAAGGACCCATTCACACCTGCATACACACACTCACAAGGGACACATTTATGGTCCTAGATCGGCCGAAGAGATAGGGTGTGGATCTTCCCAAGAATGCCTTGAGGCCCGGTCATTAAAAAGACATCTGGCCCCCTAGGCTTGGAAATGTGTGTGTGTGCAGTTTCAGCAGCTAATAGAGTTTGGTAAATTCAAGGAAAACATTTCCTTTGTTCTGCAACAAACATTTAGTATAAAATACATTTGACAAATAAGTTATCGTTCTTCATCCACAACCCGTTAGTATAAAAGAATATGTTAGTACAGATAATGTTTCAAATCACAAAGGAAGGTGTTATGCTTGGTTTATAATTGTACATACCTGTGATGAATAACAATAAAAGGTTTATAGCTAGTATTATATAACCCATCATAGCAGGGTATTATTATGTAATTAACAACTATGGTCAGACCATGGCCAGACTGTCTTTGATATAATTAAATCATGCTATTTCATTTAAAGTATAATATAAAACAAAGGCCAATTGTAATGCTAAATAAGACCAGCAGAGACCGCTGCAGACCGTGGAATATATTCCCCAGGGGGGAGGCGCTTTCAAACTTTAGATCACGTGGGGTGTGGTTTGAAAGACGCATATAACGGGGTCATCTGAGTTGGCCCAGTGCTAGTGTTGTTTTGTCTCTGTCATCAACGGAACGGTGTTTACGTCTTGTGGGTGAGCATGATATTGACGGACTAAGACTGGACTGTGTGATTGAGAGTGTTTTAATATTGTTTAATATGTGTATGTCTAGCCGATCAGCCTGGGTATGTATATTCATGCAAATTTATATACAATAAATTACGTTATACCAGACTCTGGAATTTAGTGTCTAATTGGGAGAAAGTTTCAATTACTTGTAGTGGAGTGATCCTGACCCCTCCCGACGGAGCGGTGAAAGGATTATTCTATTTATGTTTACTACATTATGACAACCCTGTCAAAGTGAGCCTTCTATGCAGGTTGTTATGTCAGTTGTGTTATAACACAAATTGCAGATTGTGTCATAACAACACTATGTCATAGTTATGAATGATCATGACACTTCATGAAAGGTATTATGTCATGGTAATGACACTGTGAATGTCATGAAGTGTTACCAAAGATTTAAAAAAATAAATAAAAGATACGGGGAAGCAGTCAATGGAAAGTGCTGTCATGTACACATATGCAGACATAATGATGTTAAATGTTTCAAATAAGTTCATAGTGTCTATATTTACTTAGATCATAGTTTTCTTTTATATCAGACACAAAGGTATGTTTTCCTACCTGACATGTTTCGACGGTAATACTTCCGTCTTCGTCAGAGGTGTCACTGGATGGTATGTGACGTGTCTTATACAGCTGATGTTATTTTATAGAGGCGTGATCATCCTGTCAGATTTGACAGGACGACCACGCCCCCCGCTGTCATTTCGCCGTTTGAGAACGCTGCTCCAGGTGGTGGAAAGCAAAGACAAAATCAACCCGGACAACAAATGTAACATAATCTATGAAATACCATGTCAATCATGCAATAAATCATACATAGGAGAAACAGGTCGGTCATTCATCACCCGCAAAAAAGAGCACCAAAAGGAATGCGAGAAGGAGACAGCAAAAAGACAGACACGGGCTATAAAGGAACAGGCACTACAAGAAAATCTCAAATCGGCAATCACAGATCACTGCAAACGGGAGAATCACATCATGGACTGGAATAAGGCCAAAGTCATCCGCACCCAGGACAATAAACACCAGCGCTGGATTATGGAGGCAGTGGAAATTAGAAAGCGAGCGCAAACGACGATGAACCGGGATGAGGGGGCATACATGCTTTCCACCACCTGGAGCAGCGTTCTCAAACGGCGAAATGACAGCGGGGGGCGTGGTCGTCCTGTCAAATCTGACAGGACGATCACGCCTCTATAAAATAACATCAGCTGTATAAGACACGTCACATACCATCCAGTGACACCTCTGACGAAGACGGAAGTATTACCGTCGAAACATGTCAGGTAGGAAAACATACCTTTGTGTCTGATATAAAAGAAAACTATGATCTATGATGTTAAATGACTTCAAATTGTCAAGTTATTTTTTGAGAATCCTGTTTAATGGATTCTTAAAGTTAGTGTTGCTAAATTCACCATATGCAGCTATAATAAAAATACATCTTCAAATCTAAAATGTCTACAGTAAAACTGCTTAAGACTTTTAGGCAGGCATATAGGGTTGCCATTCTGGCCTTGATAATCAGCATTCTGTTAACATTTGGAAATACTTTTGGGACAATCCTGTGTAAAGGTTTCTCAATGACAGTTTTGCCATATACACCCATATACAGGTTTCATGGCCATAATTGGTCACATCTCAGTATTTACACAGTACAACTGCTTCATACTTGGCATACATATAGACTATGCCTAACACATCACCAGTGAGTAGAAATTTGTACATAATTATTGGAAAATCCTTTATAATGGTTTCTCAAAGTTAGTATTGCCACATACCCCAATATACACTTAACATTATCTTAAATGGTCATATCTCAGGATTTCCACAGTAAAACTACTTCGTACATGGTAGGTATTTTTGGTGGGCATTGGAAATCAAGAATGCGTTCACATTT
This sequence comes from Ilyophis sp. 1 JC-2022, assembly GCA_022702515.1. NCBI lineage: Eukaryota > Metazoa > Chordata > Actinopteri > Anguilliformes > Synaphobranchidae > Ilyophis > Ilyophis sp. 1 JC-2022. The sequence goes on from CM040396.1 coordinate 48,520,010, forward strand.
TGAACTAATTATGCTGTGCAATGATCTCTCATCCATATTATAGCAGAAATAAACGGAAATTGACATATCTCAAACTTTCCACAGTAGAATGACTTCATACTTGGGAGGCATATAGAATTAGCGTTGATGATTGTCATTCAGTTAAGCTTTGTGAGTACTTATGGGGAAATCCTGTATAATGGTCTGTCAATGATAGTGGTGCCATATACAGCAATAAAGAACATACATTGTCATATCTCACAATTTCCACAGTAGAATTTCTTCTTACTTTGCAGGCATATAGAATGGACCTTGATTATTCCCAGCCAGTTGATGTTCAAGAGTAATTATGGGAAAATCTTGTGTAATGGTTTGTCAATGATAGTGGTTCCATATATACCCATAAACAGCAATAAAGAACATAAATGGTCATACCTCATAATTTCCACAGTAGAATTTTTTCATACGTGGCAGGCATATAGAATGGACCTTGTTCATTGCCAGCCAGTTGATGTTCAAGAGTAATGATGGGAAAATTTTGTGTAATAGTTTGTCAATTATTGTGGTGCCATACAACAATAATGAACATGAGTGGGCATATCTCAAAATTTTCACAGTAGAATCTTTTCATACTTGGCAGGCATATAGAATGGACCTTGTTCATTCCCAGCCAGTTGATGTTCAAGAGTAATTATGGGAAAATTTTGTGTAATGGTCTGTCAATGATAGTGGTGTCATATATACTGATATACAGCAATGAAGAACATAAATGGTCATATCTCACAATTTCCACAGTATAATTTTTTCATGCTTGGCAGGCATATAGACTGGACCATGTTCATTGTCAGTCAGTTGACCTTCATGAGTAATTATCTGAATATCCAGTGTATTGGTGTGTCAATGATAGTGTTGCCATATACACTCATATACCGTACAATAATGAACATAATTGGGCATATCTCAAAATTTACACAGTAAACCTGCTTCATACTTGGCAGGCATATAGAATGGGCCTTCATAAATGTCAGTCATTTGAGCTTCATGAGTAATTATGTGGAAATCCTGTGTAATGGTCTGTCAATAATCATGTTGCCATATACACCCATATACAACAATAATGAACATAATTGGGCATATCTCAAAATTTCCACAGTGAAATCTGTTCATACTTGGCAGGCATATAAGTGTCAGTCATGGTAATTACAAATCCAGTGAAAGTGTAGACTAATTATGGGAGAATCTTGTTTAATGGGGTCTCAAATATTGTGTTGCCATATACACCCATATACAGCAATAATGAACATAAATGTACATATTTCAAAATGTACATAGTAGAATCTCTTCATACATAGTGGCCAAATAGACTGGGCCGTGTTAGTCATTCCGAAGTTGAAATTATTCACTCACTACGGGGAAATCCTGTGTAATGCTCTTTCAAATGTAATGTTTCCATATTTGCTTGCACACAGTGATAATGACCTTAATAGCCATATCTCAGAATGTTCACAGTTAAACGTCTTTTTACTTGCCACAAATATAGTCTAGCCTTTATCTATCAACAATCAGTTGAATGTTTGGAGTAATTATGAAAAACCACAGGGTAATGGGCTCCCAAAGAGAGTACTGTGATATATTCCTATCTACCGTTATAATCACCTTTATAATCAATATTTTATTATTTAGTATGCATCGTCTGGTTCTTTGTCAGCACAAATGCAGAGACGTATTATTGGTAAATCGCATGATCTACGTTTTTTGTCCTTTAGACAATTATAACGACATTTATTGGTCATTTCTCCAGATCTCCAAATTGCTGCTGTGGAACATTTTCATGTTGGGTGTGCACAGTTTGTGTCTGGTTTAGCCTCGGAGTTTATTATTATTATTATTATTATTATTTACAATTATTGGTCAATATTTCAATCACACGTACGTTTCAGCAGTACAGTAGCCAACATATATTAAATTACTTTCCTACTATATTATTAAATTTTCAAAATGGTAGTTAAAAAGACGGCATTACACATTTTTATCAGGCGTCTTGGCGAGAAGTCGCTCTTTCCGTTTTTTTCGCACAAGGGCGTTACCTAAAGACGTCGTGGTTCCCGTTCTACCACTGTACATAATGTAGCTGCGCACACAAATTTGACGAACGGATAGTTTGACCGAACATTTTTAAAGAGCGGATAGCTTGACCGAGGTAATTTAACAGCCTCGCCCCCAGACTCATGAACTTTTCTGCAAACCAGGGAAGCCATTCCGTTACGCTCACCTATCATGGCTGGAGCACCATCTGTTGTAACTCCACACAACTTTGTCCCAAGGGAGATTCCGATTTTGAATAGCAACTGACACAGCTTCAAAAATATCAGCTCCTGTCATTGTTCCAGTCAGGCTCCGAAGGTCGAGGAGCTCTTCAGTAATGCAAAAATCATCGTCAACCCCTCGCAAAAAAATTAGTAGCTGAGTCGAATCTGTTGTGTCGGTACTCTCGTCACACGCAATTGAATAGAAATGAAAGAACGGAGCTTTGTCTGATATTTGCGCCTTGATGTTAGCTAATAAATCCTCGATTTGCCGGGCCACTGTGTTTCTCGCAACACTAACATTGCAGAAGTCTTGTTTCTTTTCTGGGCATACAATCTCCACAATTTTTGTGACGCACTCTTTTAATAAAATTACCCTCTGCAAAGGCCTTTCCATACTTCGCTATTAGCTTAGCCACCTCGTAGCTAGCCCTGGTAGCATTCTGCTGCGTTTGATTAGCACGAAAAAACTGGCTTTGTTGCAATGATAGGCTTGCCGCCAACTGCTTTGATTTCTCTTCTCTGGCTGCTCCAGTATATGCCTTAAAAGACGCATCATGTTTCGTTTCATAATGTCTCAACGTTAAATTATTTTCATCACCGCTACTAATTCCTGGCAAATTAAACAGACACACTTGCCTCTGTACTCAGTGAAAAAGTATTAATTTTGCCATCGTCGCTGGAATTTCCTACATTCACTATCCACCTTTCGATTCTTTGCAGTCGCCATGTTGATAAGAATACGATTTGTAGGCTACAGGAACGTTGGCTAGCAAATGCATAAGATTATTTTTTGTTTGGGGGGGGGGGGGGGGGGGGGGGCGCAAACTGCTGATCTGTTTTTAGAGTTGGGCTTTTACTATGCTGCCCCCTAGTGTTAAAAAAACAACAGCATTTTTTTTCTCATTTGTCGCAGGGGGCCAGATTTAATAATTCTTCTGAAATGTTTCGAGGGCCGCTTTAAAACGCTTCAAGGGCCGCATTTGGCCCGCGGGCCGTAGTTTGGACACCCCTGGGCTAGAGAAACCGTGGAAAGAGATTACTTACAGTGCACACCTTTAGTGGACCAAAGAGACTGTGGAGAAAGGCTACTTATAATGCACTCCATTAAGTGGACCAGAGACTGTGGAAAGAGGTTTACTTATAGTGCAAACCATTACTGGACCACAGAGACTGTGGAGAGAGGCTCCTTACAGTGCATCACCTTTAGTGGACCACCGAGACTGTGGAGAAAGGCTACGTACAGTCCACAAATTGAGTGGACCAGAAATATTGTGGTGAGAGGTTACATCCAGTGCAAACGTTTGGGGGACCAGAGAGACTGTGGAAAGAGGTTACATACAGTGCAAAGCAATAGTGGACCAGAGAGACTGTTGAGGGAAGTTACTTACAGTGCACAACTTTAGTAGACCAGAAAGACTGTGGAGAGAGGCTACTTATAGTGCAAACCATTAGTGGGCCAGAGAAACCGCTGAAAGAGATTACTTATAGTGAACAACTTTAGTGGACCAGACAGATTGTGGAGAGAAACTACTTACAGTGCACACCATTAGTGGACCAGAAAAGCTGTGGAGAGAGGCTACTTACAGACGACAACTTTAGTTGACCAGAGAGACTTTGGAAAGACACAGAGATTATGAAGAGACTGTTGAGAGAAGTTACTTACAGTGCACAACTTTAGTGGACCAGAAAGACTGTGGAGAGAGGCTACTTATAGTTCAAACCATTACTGGACCATAGAGACTGTGGAGAGAGACTCCTTACAGTGCACACCTTTAGTGGACCAAAGAGACTGTGGAGAAAGGCTACGTACAGTCCACAACTTGAGTGGACCAGAAAGATTGTGGAAAGAGGCTACATACAGAGCAAACCTTTGGGGGACCAGAAAAACTGTGGAGAGAAGCTATTAACATTGCACAACTTTAGTGGACCAGAAAGATTGTGGTGAGAGGTTACATCCAGTGCAAACGTTTGGTGGACCAGAGAGACTGTGGAGAGAAGCTACTTTCTGTGCACAACTTTAGTGGACCAGAAAGATTGTGGAGAGATGTTACGAACAGTGCAAACTTTTAGTGAACCATAGAGACTATGGAAAGAGGTTACATACAGTGCAAAGCAATAGTGGACCAGAGAGACTGTTGAGGGAAGTTACTTACAGTGCACAACATTAGTAGACCAGAAAGACTGTGGAGAGAGGCAACTTATAGTGCAAACCATTAGTGGGCCAGAGAAACCGCTGAAAGAGATTACTTATAGTGAACAACTTTAGTGGACCAGACTAGGGATGTTCCTAACGACTAATTAACCTGACGTTTAAACGGTAGTTTAAACTTAGACTAGTCGACTAGTCTAAAAGTAAGAAAACACTTAGAAAACAGTCAGAATTTAGCATAATTTAATCGATAAGGTTAAACATTGTCCGAAAAAATATTGCGTATATTATAAGAGCCATTTGAAACCGTTAATCACATTCTTCAATAACCAAATCGTATTTTAAATGCCGTTGAAATGTGTGGCACTTTGTGCCTTGCATTATGAACATTGCACATTATCCTAGAAAACATGACAACAACTCACTAAATAAAAGTTAACAAATAACATTTATAAACAATATTCAACGTAACAAAACATTTTTAGGAAACGTGCCTGATTATTACAACGGCATTTTAATTTGGTGAACGCGATCGCATAGCAAATATAGTAAAAAATAATAATCGGTCATCAGAAAAACTATCAATAATAGGCCCACAAAAAAATAACAATTAGGCCTACTGATCGACGTGACATTACATTCGTTTTATTTGGCTATTCAACAACGCGATAGGCCTACTTACTCTTTCCACCTCGCTGGTTTAACTTGCAGGGCGAACAGGCTATTAATGCGTTTTGTTTCTTTCCTTCGTTTTTTAAATTTTTTTATTTTATCCGGCGTTGTTAACATTAGTAACGGATGCTCGTTTTTTTTATAAAGCAACATTTGAGCAGGAAAACATGACATTTCAGTGCAAATTATGTCAATATGTAATTTAAATGTGTACATTAATAAAATAATAAGTTTAACCGACTAGTATTTCTGGTGCCGACTAGCAAGGGTAGCATCGTTTAATCGGCTAGTCGACTAAACGCGCACATCCCTAGACCAGACAGATTGTGGAGAGAAACTACTTACAGACGACAACTTTAGTTGACCAGAGAGTCTTTGGAAAGACACAGAGATTATGAAGAGACTGTTGAGAGAAGTTACTTACAGTGCACAACTTTAGTGGACCAGAAAGACTGTGGAGAGAAGCTACGTACAGTGCAAACGTTTGATGGACCCGAGAGACTGTGGAGAGAAGCTACTTACTGTGCACAACTTTAGTGGACCAGAAAGATTGTGGAGAGAGGTTACGAACTGTCCACTGCCTCCTTATCTTTCCCCTACAGGAAGACGCACATGCATTAACGCACACAATTCAGCCTGGACCCCCCCCCCACACCTCCATCCTATGTCAAAGGTAAAACACTTGGGGGGGGATAACAAACCTCTCAATCTACACTCCCGCCGATCCGGGCGGTGCTGATGTGGACACTCTGTTGCCTAGGCAACCCGTTTGAAGCCTACATGAACCATGTGACCATTAGCGTTTTGACCCTCCATTGATGCAACTCTATCGCTTTTCACACTGCACTTAACTCTGGCCAAAATGCATTCTAGAACCATTTTAACCCTAGGTTAACTGGGCTGTTAACCCTACGTTAACAGACGTTTCACACTGGCAAGTTCCAAAGGGGGCTAATCCCGACTTTAACCTAGGGTTAGCTGGCCCCACTTTGGATAACCAGATAATACATCGACAAAAGAGAACACGACGGTGAAAAGGTACGTGTTTGTTTTGATATTTAATGTAGTTTCAACGTTTTATTACCTTTTAACTTTGCGTACGACAAAGTTGACGTCAATTCACCAACTGTAGTAGGCTACCGATAGTTGTAGGTTTACGCCATAATAAAACAAAAAATCCAACTACGGCTTGTTGTATTTCTACGCAGTAGCATATCTCAAAATAGTTCCACTATTATAGCTAATTTAAATGTGACAACATCTAATAAGCTCAAAACAAACGCATACCTTTTCACCGTCGTGTTCTCTTATCGATCTTTTAAACCCTTTTCTCAAACATCTAAAAGTTACTGACTTTAGAGATAAGACACCAGTCACAACATTGCTATAATATTGTAGGACTCCAAATAATTACATATTATGATTTTAAAACCGTAAGATTCACTCTGTAGTTAGCAAACAGGCAAATGACTAGCAATGCTAGGATGCTAGTTAAACTACTGATATAATATGAAAACGCATTTTTATGACATTTCTGCATTTTAGGTAAGTTTTTGACATACCATTCAAAAATTTGAGTGCTTGTGCAACATTTCTCACCTCAAAAGAATAACAAAAATGACTGAATTGTAGCCTACCTGCTGCCAACCCCATATCGCACATGCCTTTCATTACAAACTGGTGAGCTGGAGAATCGGCTTATTTAGGATTATTCTGATTCCAACACCTGAATTTTACCTGCCACTAATACCCCATAGCACCTGGATGGCTCATTACAAGACAGAGAGACCGAATAAATATTATCCTTTCAGCACGGTAACATAGGCTAAGTAGGCTACCGGGAGAGCCCGATCGCTACGGACAACTGATGGTCTGTCAATACGGGTATCCAGCCTGCCCTGCACCAAGCTGCTAGATTAACAATTCCAATAGAAATTGTATTTGCTTCATAGTGGTATCAATTGCTGGAAATGGTATAGAAATATGGTAGCCTATAGTGTGAGGTGGTAATGCGGTATAATGGGATCAAAACGTGAAAGTGTTCAAATATGGTATGTATTTTGTGGTGAGTAGGCTAGTCTAAAGAACCTGGAAGTGATACAAAGAAGTTATGAATTGTGATGAAAGAACAAAAAGGTAAGGCGTGAAGTAGGCGAACTGAGTGGCTCAGCTTCGCTCAGAGTGAAGAACGCACTTAACGGGTTGCTCAGTTTCGATCATTCTGAGCCGCTCAAAGCGTCGCTGAGCACTTTTGGATTTGGATCAGAGACCGAAGTTGGCTATGGTGTTAGCTATGCAATTTCTCGTCATTATTTTTCCAAACTCAGACGGTTGTTGACAGTTGCTCAGTGCTCACGTAGAGAAGAACGTTAAGTGATTAAAAAATCTAATCAGATTCTCACCGTGAGCTACTCAGTTAAGCCTGATTTATACTTTGTCGCACCCCCTTTCGACAAGTGTCTAACAACAAAAATGAAGGGGTCGCACAACGTTTGGTATTTATACTTCGGGTGAAGGTCGGCGATGAGGTTTCGGTTGTCTCTATGGTAACGAGACGACAACCTCTGACCGTTTGTTTACATTTCTTATAGGCTACTTGCCAGCGCTCTGTGAAATTATTGAAATTGCGGAGGTGGAAGAACTTTTAAAACGTATCCATGACAATTAATTTAGGCGTTCCATCAGACTGCGTGACAAAGTATGACGTTGTCTGCGACATAACAACATTTTAGAGGTGCGTGACACTGAGAAAGTGTAGAGCGAAAGTTTTTTCAGTTGGAAATACATAATTTTCATCATTCGGCACTTGTCGAAAGGGTCATGCGACAAAGTATAAATTAGGCTTTGGCTTCAGTTACTTAACGCGACAAATGTCATATCACCTGGGGTAGTAATTTTTGGGTCATAACAGTGATGTAGAGGAAGGCATTGTGATGTCATAAGCAGTGTAATATGTGACAGCATCCACATTCTATTGCATCGGTTTTCAAAATGTGCCCATTGACTCCCATTAATTTTTTTGGTGATAAAAGGACAATTATCTGAAAAGGTGTATATGGTATGAAGGTAAAAAGTAATAGCATAACAGGTTCTGTGGACAGAACCCAGAAACATAAACACACACAAGCACACGCACACGCACACAAAGAGTTACGAGGAATATGCAGACAGACCCTCATCCTGTAATTCATCATTTTAAAGGTCTGCCCAGTGAGTAGGCTTTTTTTCCTGCAATTGGTACTGTTTAATGGCAATTGGGGGTAAGAATAATACACTGGGGCCATGGATACATTGGTTATGTGCATCCTTCATAATTTCCTTCTAAGCAAAATGCCTCCTGAAGTCTCACCCTATCTGAAACTGGGATTTACGTGTGTCATCTCTGAATTTCAATTTGTTGAATTTTCTGCCCAACTCCACCTACTACCTCCCACTCCACCATGCCATTTCAATGATGTCAACAGGTGGCTGCAGTGAGTCTGAACAGATTGGCAGCTGAATTTATTTTAGCACTAGATAGCTAATCTGTTAGCTAGCAGATAGCACTGAATAGAACATGTCTGTGAAGAAGCATTGTGTGATGCCAGCATGCATGGCTGAAAATGTGTTTTTGCACAGAATACAGAAAAAAGATAATAGATTAACAATGGTTATCTTACATCTTCATTGGTGGACATACAACTGCATTCAACCCTGAATACGCATGCACTGCAGCCACAATCAGCACACTTGCCCACTATTGAGTATGCCAGTTGAATATACTTTTTAAAAATGCTGTTAAGTATACAACAATTCTAAAAATAGAGTGTTCTTAACCCTCCTGTTATCCTTGGGGTCAATTTGACCCCATTCAATGTTTGACGTATCTAAATAAATGGTTGACATTAATTTTTTTGCTTGTTATTTCATGACTTTTCCTAATTCAATGAGGACAAATGGGTAAACGTAAAATTAACATGATGATATGTTTTTAATGTCCTGTACACACTTTGTACGCATCAGTGTTCCTTGGGGTCAATTTGACCCCAGGCTACTTTAACTGTATAAAACATATAAAAATGTCAACATTTTACACATATTTGTTTTGATTGTTTAGGATGATATTGAAGTGACTATTATATGCAAATGTATAATCTTAAAAGGTCCCTAATCTTACATACCATACCTGCAGTGCGAGAACCACTTATAATGCACATGGGGGAGGGGAGAATACCCACGAGAACTCTGATATTTCCAGCCAAATGGGGAGGGGGTGGGGTGTGCATATAACCCACATCGCGAGAACTCTGATATTCATGGTTCCTGCGAGGACATTGGCAGTTAGGGGAGGAGCTAACATATAAAAGCTTACATAGCAGCCTTCTAAACCATTTCTCTTGATTCTCTGTGTGGTTTCTCTTCATGTTCTCTGTCAATTGAAAATGACCTCGAAGAAAAGGTTTTCTGTTAGTGAAGTTTTGTCACAGCTCTTTGAAAGTGACATAGAAGAGAATGTGTCTGAGACAGAGGATAATGTTGAGGAGGATCCTGATTATGAGGCATCCTCCTCTGATGAGAATGAGACTTTTGGTGCAGATGCTCCTGTTGTCTCTCAACCACAAGCAGAGACGTTACTTTCCAAAAATGGAAAGTTATCATGGTCCCGCTCCCCACTTGAACAACAGGGTAGGCTTAGTGCTGCTAATGTCATAAAAATGGTTCCAGGCCCCACCAGATACGCTGTCAGCCATGTCCAAGACATAAAGTCAGCATTCGAGCTCTTCATAACACCATCAATTGAGAAGGATATACGTGAGATGACGAATTTAGAGGGGAGGCGCGTGTATGGGGACAGTTGGAAGGAGTTGGATGGGACCAATTTGCAAGCCTACACTGGGTTGCTCATTTTGGCAGGAGTGTACAAATCAAAAGGAGAAGCAACAGCAAGCCTTTGGAATGCTGACACTGGAAGGGCAATATTTCCAGCCACCATGTCTCTAAAGACATTCTATGTTATCTCTCGTGTCATACGCTTTGATGACAGAGAAACAAGACAGGGCCGACGAGAGCGTGACAAACTCGCAGCAATACGGAATGTATGGGACAAGTGGGTTCAGCAATTACCCTTGCTTTACAACCCAGGCCCCCACGTGACTGTGGATGAATGTCTGGTTGCGTTTCGTGGGCGCTGTCCCTTCAGACAATACATACCGAGCAAACCGGCCAAATATGGTATTAAAATATGGGCAGCATGCAATGCACAGTCCAGCTATGCCTGGAATATGCAGGTGTACACTGGCAAAGCCCCTGGGGAAGCACCTGAAAAAAATCAGGGCATAAGGGTGGTACTGGACATGGCTGAGGGACTGAATGGTCATAACATTACGTGTGACAATTTTTTCACCTCATATGCCCTGGGAGAGGAACTGCTAAAACGGAAAGTAACCATGTTGGGGACAGTCAGAAAAAACAAGCCAGAGCTTCCCTCTGAGCTTCTTGCCATGAAGAACAGGAAGGTAACATCTTCAATGTTTGCCTTCACTGACAGAGCCACTGTCGTCTCCTATTGCCCCAAGAAAGGGAAAAATGTCCTGCTGATGAGCACCATGCACAAAGATGCTGTCCTGAGCACCAGAGAAGACAGAAAACCACAAATGGTCTTGGATTACAATGGGACAAAGGGAGGGGTTGATAACCTGGATAAGGTCACAGCCACATACAGCTGCCGACGCATGGACTGCCCGTTGGCCCCTTGTCATTTTTTTTAACATCATTGATGTGAGTGCCTACAATGCCTTCGTAATATGGAGGGAAATAAACATGGACTGGAACAGCGGAAAACTGAATCGAAGGAGGATTTTCCTGGAGCAGCTGGGTTACGCGCTGGTGAAACCTCATATCAAGAGAAGACAGAGCCTTCCAAGAGCATCTACAGCTGCTGCAACTGTTGTGAATGACATCCAAAAGGAGACACACAACCCAACTGCACCAGTGGTTCAGACTGCAGGCAAGAAACGTGGCAGGTGCCAGGTCTGTCCCAAAAGAAATGACTCCAAGACCAGTAACACCTGTGTGAAATGCAAGAAATACATCTGCAAGGAGCACACACACATTCTCTGCACATCATGTGCACAGTAGTGCAGACAAAAGGATGGAATTTACCTTTGGTGACCTGAAAGAAAAATGCTGTTCATATTCTGGCAAACTCACGTTATAACTTTGTTTACTATTTCACATACATATTTGCATACTGTACATAGAAAAATTCCTGACTCAATGCTCAAATTGACAAGGTGTTTTTTTGTAAATTTGTGTTACAGTATGTGTTCCTTATTGATGTTCTGATGATGATGATGTTCTGTTTTACAAATAAAATTGTTGCAAATGGTTGAAATTGTGTTTGTTTTTCCTGGGGTAATATTGACCCCGAACACAATACATGTTACTATCCTTGATAATAGAAATTGTTTTTTTAAATGCCGATAATTGTACTTAGAAATAATATAGATCCTTTAACAACAGCAAAAAGATCTTTCTTTAAAATTTTATGTCAATCGGTGAGATTTTATGGTGATTTATATATTTTTCGATAGTCACATAATAGGTATTCTGGATGTATAATGGGGTGGGTGGGGGGGAAGTGGGGGTAATGTTTTATTTAAATGGTTATTTAGGTAGTCAACAAAGAAACATAAAGCACCTGAAACATAAATTTGGGTAACAGTTTTGATTATGATCATTTTCTGGAGGTTTAAACTGCTGGGGTCAAAATGACCCCAAGGATAAAGGGTGTAAAGTAAATTTGAGGATAACAGGAGGGTTAATATCCCCGGATGATATATATGATATATATTTTCCGGGTTTTCGCTGATAATAGTATAGAGAGCCGAAGTGTGACGTCACAGTTCAGTTCCGGACGTAAATTTCCAGAATGGGGTTTTTCCATTGGGATTTAAACAATCTGAGATTATAAGGATCTTGTTTTTAGTACAACTACAGAACTTCAATATGTTGTACCTATATGACCCTTCTCCCAATCATGGCATTTCAGTGCGGTTTGGTTTGAAATAGCAGAAATGACATTAATTACATAATTTCTATAACGTTCTCCGCTAACAAACTACATTTCCCCCAAACAGTATGGAGTGTTAGCAAGTTGCCAGATTTTACGTCACTGCACCTTGAACGGAAGACCGGCAAGCACGCTTTTACAGCCAGAACAAAAAACTTAGTATAGTAAACGTATGTAAAATGGCAGTGTCAATAACAGACCTGGGGCCACATGTAGTGCTGAGCAGAAAAATGCCCACAGAAAGCCGCGTAAGCGAGTTTCCATGCAGAAATTCAGATGTATAATATTACACGAGAATATTATAGTGTCGGTGAGTGTAAAATTGCGATATACAGTATATAGTCAACCCGGAAATCTGCACACCCCTTTCACCTTCTCCACGTTTTATTACGTTACAGACTTATACTACAATAGATTGAGTTCATTTTATGCCTCAAACATCTACACACAATAGCCAATAATGACGAAGTGAAAACAGGTTTTTAGAAAATATGTAATTTTATTTTACTGACAGAAATTGGTTATTTAGGGATTACATATCTGTACACACCCTAAGCCTAATTTTGCTGCAAAATTGCTGCACCTTTGGCAGCGATTACAACTTCAAGGTGTCTTGGGAAAGAAGCTATGAGCTTGGCACACTTGTTTCTGGACATTTTGGCCCATTCCTCTTGGCATATCCTTGCGAGCTCCGTCAGGTTGGATGGGGAGCGTAGGTACACAGCCATTTTCAGCTCTTTCCACAGATGTTAAATTGGATTCTGGTCTAGGCTCTGGCTGGGCCACTCAAGGGCATACACAGACTTTCTCCGAAGCCACTCCTTTGTTCTCTTGGCTGTGTGTTTCGGTTCGTTGTCATGTTGGAAGGTAAACCTTCGCCCCAGTGGTCCAGAGCGCTCTGGAGCAGGTTTTCTTCAAGGATCTCGGTGTACTTAGCTGCATTCATCTTTCCCTCTATCAGGACTAGTCGCCCCGTTCCCGCTGCTGAAAAACATCCCCACATCATGATGCTGCCAGGTGATGAGCGGTGCCTGGTTTCCTCCAGACGTGACGCTTGGTATTCAGGCCAAAAAGTTCAATTTTGGTTTCATCAGACCAGAGAATCTTGATTATCATCACTACGTTGAAAAGATACCACAATTTTCAATCCTTAGCTGATATTATTATACAGACAACTAAGTATATGATTTGTTTCACAGTCTCAATTCTATAGGCCTTTTGTTATGTGCTTTTGTTTGTCTCATGAATGGATTAATCCATCCACAAAAAGTACAGGAAAAGCAAATGTTTTTAAAAACATATTTTTTTAATAAGAAGCCATCTTTTTAAATCAGTTGCTATCTTTAAAAAAATGTTGTTTATATATTTAGAAAACCACTTTTTTTTTAATAAGACTCCTGAGACGGGTGTGTAGCTGACAGCTACTTGGGTTAATGAACTTGTGCACGGATACCGATTTCGAGACTGCCTTCTCCCTCGGTTTTTTTTAAATTGGTTTTTGGACTTTGCTTGTGTGACTACGATTTTGGATTTCCCCATAATAAAGCCCTTGCGGGCATTTATTATTACATCCGTGTTCTGAGTACAAAACAGGGTTTAAAGCAAAGTTCGTAGTCGTTGGGCGTAGCAGGAGTCAGACCGAAGTCCTATCCGCGGGGCAGAGGTACAAAACAGACAGCAGGCAAAACTCGTGGTCAAAAACAGGCAGTGGAAACAATAGGCAGTAACGATGGTCAGTAAACAGGCTAGATTAATAACGGTAGTCAAAACAATGGAAAACGCTCAAAAGTGACAGTAGAAAACTAAAGGCAACAATTTCGTAAAGACATGACATGAACACTGATTTTATATGCAGGTGTAGACAGGTGCAGACACTTAGCTTGAGAGCAGCAGGAAATTAACAACAGCTTGAGAAAATGAGACACGTAACAAGGCAATTAGTAAATTGTTAGTAGTTATCCTATCCTAGACCTGACATTAGTAAATTAGTAAATGACATGCACAAGAAACATAAGGTAAACATGAACACATGGTTAGAGAGTTAGTATTACCCAATCCTGATCTAATGTTAGTAGATTAGTAAATAGACATGGGAGAATGAAACAATTAGGGAAGCGTGAGCGACAGCAAGAGAAACACCATGAATGCAAGGCTGCGGAAAAACACGGAAATGTGTATGCAAACAATGAACTGCATCGTAACATAAACAGAAGCATGACATGAACAGAAAATAAACTGTGACAAACACTAAACATGAAACGTGGCATAAACATGACATAAACGTAACAGTACCCCCCCCCCCCCCTAACGACCGACTCCTGACGGTCTACACAGTTTATCAGGGTTGTCACGATGAAAGTCACTTAACAGGGCAGGGTCCAGAATCAGACTTGAAGCGACCCAGGAACATTCCTCCGGGCCATAACCCTCCCAGTCCACCAGATACTGAAACCCCTGGCCTCGCTTGCGAATGTCCAGTAGCTTCTTGATCGTGAAGGGTGGTTATCTATGATACGGGGAGGAGGGGGTGGGGGATCAGGGGGGCAAAGGGGGTCAGTGGAATAGGGCTTAATGCAGGACACATGAAACGTGGGGTGAATCTTAAGGGAAGGGGGCAATGACAGCTTGACTGAGGTGGGGTTGATGATGCTGTGAATCTTGTAGGGACCGATGAAGCGGGGCTGGAGTTTGCGGGAAGTGGATTGGAGGGGAATGTCCTTAGAAGAGAGCCAAACTGAGTCGCCAGGTTTGTACTCAGGGGCTGGAGTGCGAATCCCAGAAACTCGACCGTGTCGGTGTGGAACATACACTTCTCGGCCTTAACATAAAGTCTGTTCTCCAAAAGTTGTTGGAGAACCTGCATGATGTGGCCTTTGTGTTCCTTGACGTTAGTGGAGTAAATCAGAATATCGTCCAGATACACAAATACGTAGCGGCCCAATAGGTCCCGTAGGACGTCATTCCCTAGTGCCTGAAAAACGGCCGGGGCGTTAGCAAGGCCGAAAGGCATGACTAGATACTCGAAGTGTCCTAACGAGGTGTTGAAGGCGGTCTTCCATTCGTCCCCCTCACGAATGCGCACCAGGTGGTAGGCGTTGCGTAGGTCCAGCTTTTCAAAGAAATCCGTTACTAACAACAGCTAACACACTAGCCCAGAAAAAATACATTGCTTCTGTAATCGAATGCTCAAAGCGAAACCATTCAATTTATGGTCAGCTTGCTAATGTAATGGTCATGGATCATATTGTAATGTTAGTTGACATGACTCCTTACCGGGTGATTCAATAAGGCAGAAGAAGATGTAGGGAATCGGGGAATACCGGAAGAGCTACACTCTGTAACCAACAGCAGTCCAGTCCATCTTTAGGAAATAACGTAGCCTATCAATGTAATTTTCTGACATTATAATAAAATAGAAATCGCTAGCTTGATCTATGATGTGTCCCTATCACAGAACCGTCCATATTCACAACTACCAAATTTTAAACTTTATATTCTAATAACTCAATAAAACATTTTTTTGGCCAGCTACAAAGAAAGCCTATGCAACGTCTTTTCAATTCTATATGTGCTTTTAATGTATAATACCGCAAAAAACATTAACATGATTATCACTGAACAGGACGTTCGATGTGAATTGTGGGTAATATGAGCGTGCTGAGTCTGCTCTTTTGCAGACTTGTTCCCTTGAGAAGAGTTGAGGGTGGAGGGGCTGTGTCACAAACTTCATTTGGCTTTCTAACAGATTGGACTCACACCTAAAATGGAGACAAGAGGGTACATCCTGGTCTCAAAAGGGATTCCCCAAAATTAAGTTTGCAAGTGAAGTTTACGAGGGTAGAGCAAAAGCTGGATTGGGACGCAGCCTACGAGGTAAAATGCTAAGGGATAAAGCTAGCCTTTGCGCATGCAGAAAGCACTGTGGTTCAAGCTGTCATGATTGGATTGCCAGTGTAACTAATGCATAGCTAAACGCATTATTTAATTTTAACATTATTTAATTGAATTTAGAGTGTTTTAAATTTATTGGTAGACAATTTGTGACAACTCTGCTGAATAGAGAGTTTCTAAGTGTCACTATTTTCCTGCAAGTCCATTTAACAAGCACCCCCCCACCCAGTCTATACCTACCCATGCGTGACATAGTGGACAATAGTGTCTTTGTGTGTGTTCATAAATATATTAATTTATTCATATAAAATTTTGATTCCGTCATAGCAACAAGATAAACCCAGCAATAGCCTGATTGTATGCTAAAAACACTGTGAAAAGCCCTTCTCACTCAAATGCAAAATAAACATTATTGTCTCATTGTACCACATTCTACAATAAATATCTGCTACTAAATATTAAATAAATATACAATCCTACCATTGGTTTTACAGATAGAGATGTTCCTTTCAAAATTCAGTGGTCATTTATTGCCTGGTACAATCCGTTTGAGAAATATACAACACTTTATAGCGCTATTACACTATCTGAAACGTCGACTTGTAATACCCCCCTTGCCCTGCAAGCCCGTCTCATTCATTACAGTTCATTCTGGTTTAATTGTCGGCTATTATATTCAATAGAGTACATTATAAACTTAGCAGCGGTATATGCCACGTCTTGTTTTCTGATTTGAAAAATAAATTTCAGGCCACCGTAATGGCAGTTTTTGTTTTAACAGTCTAGTATTATGCAAACTCTATAGAAAACGCATTAGGGAGGGGAGTATTCCCTTTTCTAATATTTACGAAAGTATTTTTGCGTCTAAAATGTGGTTGGTCTCACTGGCTACATATGTACGTTCGTTTTTCCACTCGAGCTCTGTCTCTCCAATATGATTGATAGGCCTATTGTTATTTTCGCATTTTGAGTGCATTTCACATACTGTAGTGCAATCGTTAAATTTATTTTTGATGTAGGCTACCGATTTTCATTGAAGATAGAACATTTGGCAGCATTTTTCAGATGGTGGAATACTATTTTATTGTCATGTTATCATACATAATATAGGCTATGGCGTATATACTTAGATCATGACAAATGCTCATTTTAATTTACTGTGCGCTGATATGTGGTAAATTAATGTAAAATTTTCCCTTGGAGTCATTATGAATAGGAACATTAAAAAATAAAAAATAAAAATACGACTAATCCCGGGGCAAAAGTATACATACTGTAGAATACAGGGAAAAGTGACATTTTATTGAGGTACACGATTGAATGATTAGGCAACATATTTAGGTGTATGTAACACTGTGATATCAATGTTTTTATCTGAAACCATCAGAAGGAGCAAATGTATATGCTTTATAATGGACATAACTATTTGTATGAATTTTATGACATGTTTTGCATAGGGGTTTTGGACCCATTGATATCTACCCCCCTATACTGATGAAAATATAGTCGTTCACACTTGAAAATTATGCAAAAGTGAGTTTTATGAGCCAAAACTGTTGATTTGTAGTTAAATATATAATCATTTTTTTTATTTAGAGCAGTGCACAATTAACCATTTGGATAGATTTAGAGACACTAATGGACAACAGGGTACACTGCCTATATTTATCTTTAGTAGTTCTGCATATCACCCTCAGATTTTGCACACTTGGGCACCTGGAGTTTATGTATATATATATTACCAGTTTCACTTATGTAGCTCTTATTTTGTTGCAAACTAAAGAAAAACAATTTTGTTTTTGCATTTTTCCAACGTTTTTTGTATTTGTGGCACTTTATTTTGTATTAAATTATGAAAATAAACAAATCTAAGTTTGTATTGTAAATGATATACTTGTCTTGTTTTACGTGATGCTCACACCTGGAGTTATAAAGCCTTAACCAGAGCACCCCCTAAATAGGTGAGAATTTACTAAATTTGCCATCTGCATGAAGGGGTTAAAACGAATGCATTTTATTAAAAAAAGAGGTGTTTTATTTAAAAATAAAGTGGTTTCCTAAATATATAAAGCATCTTTTTTTTATTTTTTTTAAATAGCAACTCTTTAAAAAAAATATTTAAAAAAGATTGCTTCTTATTTCAAGATAGGGGTTTGCACTTCAGGGCCACCCTTAGGGCCAGCCTTATACTTACTGTCATTCCAAAAAGGAGTACATAGCCTCGGTAGTATATTACCCACTATTAATTTGATAATTGAAATATCAAACATAACCTAATTTAATAGGGTTACATTTGCTTGCTACCAAGGCATAGGATTAAGTTAACATTAGAGAATAGTCTACTGAGCTGCTTGTTCGCACGGCATTCATGGCATCTTCATATAGGCCTAAGTTGGTTATTTATTACATTGTGTTTTCTTATGGAGTGTTATGTGATATAGGCTTTAATGAAAAAAGCAGAAATAGAATATTACCTTAATAATTCTAAATTAGCCAATGACAACAATGAAAAATCGTGCGTCTGCTAGTTGTTTGCCATGCCGGGCCACACCACACGGCCCAGCTTTTGGGCTGTGTTACATAACGTAGCTACAGCTCTGTGAATTTAGAAACCTGGGCCGGCTGCTTACAACCGGCTTTTTTTGGCTATCTGGGTCCTATGTGACCACGTATGATGCATGTAATGGTCACTGATTGATTCTATCACGCAGGGAGATTTGTTCTCATCTCTTCTTAATTTTGGGTCCAATTAAAGCTTAGATTTAATTGCTAATCAGTTAAGCGTATATTCACCATTCTCAAGTAGCCTACTACACCACTGACTGGCCTAATTGGACTAATGTGTAATATGGTCCATGCGCCTATACAACAGACCTGAAAACCGCAGTTTGCAACCGAATTCTATTGGAGTGGAAGAGTCGATTCAAACGACTCCAGAAACTTCAGTCAGAGTTGATTCCAAAGTTTCGGGAGTCGGGCACCGCTAGCGCTAGCGTACTCCTTGGCTGATTCGCTCTCTAGTAGTCGCACTTCCGTAGCCTTGGCAACTATGCATGGCCTCTTGATTTAGTCCTGTAGAAATCTTGTGATTTGTGACCCCAGAGTAATTCTCTGTCCTCCATAAATCATCTAGCATGTGCTGTATCACGCAGTGATTTTTTAAAGACTGTCATTTGACAGTCGTTAGATGTGAGCTGCTCTCCTTGGATGGGATTTTGTAAAGTCCTGTAGTGTGAGCTTGGTTTAGGGTGAGAAAGCCATCACCCGGGCAAGACCTCCAGCACCCGGCATGCACTAGGCTGACCTAGTCTTGTTTTAATATTTGATATTGAAATTCATAATCATTTAATTATTAATTTAATGAGACTGATGAATTATACTTTTACACCATTTGGTCACCATATGGGGTTCTGTATATGTACAGTGCCCTCCACAATTATTGTCACCCCTGGTAATGGTGAGTAAAAGGGTTATAAAAAAGCAAGGAAGCAAGGAATTCTTTCCAGAATGTTTTTTTTACATATTGCCCTAAAGGTAGATATGGGCATTTTCAGGTGAGTAGCTATTTCTTTATAGCCATTCCCTGACTTTATGAAGCTCAACACACTTTTCCCTTTGTGTGTTCTCTTATCTTTCCCATGTTGGTGTATGAATAAGGGAATATGGCCTCTGTGTCACCTCATATACCCCTTATACCCCAGTGAAACAGGAAGTCACGGATTACTGCTTGAAAGTTGCTAAACATTCTGATCAACTTTAAAAAGTAAAATATAAATGGAAAAAATTTGTTATATTTTGTTCATAAGAATTTCTAGGTGTGCTAATAATTGTGGCACATGTGATTTTGTTGTGTGTGTGTGTGTGTGTGTGTGTGTATTTATATATATTCTCAACACTAGTTGCCGCTTGTGCGAGGGTATATTACCGACATAACTGGTAACCCAATGTGAAGCTATATAAATGTATTCATTGGTGCCTCTGAGTGAGGACTGTTAAGATGGAAATGTTTTAACTATCTGTCCTCACTAGTACCAAATTCTTATTTAAACTACACTACAGTATGTCACTAAAAGCAGTATACAGTATGTTAGTAAACAGTAAACAGGACGCAGTAGACAAGGCTCTGATTCGTGTGTTTTTCGAACTCAATAGGCTTTGTGATAAATAACAAAAAAAGTGCGTGCACCGACGTTGATGTGATGTCACTTCGCTTGTCAATCAAATTTTGAGTTTTGGGATAGTCCCCCCAGTCAAACAAGGGTTTCATAGCTTCTGTGAAAAATAGGCAAAGAAATGCATGCTTATTTTACATTACATTACATTATTTCAGTGAATTCTTACAGAATGAGCACCAACAGATGCGGAAACATTCATGCATCAGTGTTTAGCAGGGTTTATCATATTTTGGGGGGGAATTTTTTTTTAAAAATTCACTCTGAAAGGACTTTCCCAAAGTTTATTTGCTCTTAAAATGATCATTTTGGTTGCAAAAAAAAAATCTGGATTAGTTACCGAACAAGTACCTAAGCTAAGAAAACAAACAGTGTGATACAACATTTATCAGACAAAAAGCATAGAAACTACTGGCTACTGCACTTCGATTGCCCTTCTGCCACACTGCCCTTCAATTGCCCTTCTGTCCTTTTATTACCCTGCTGCCCTTCTGTCTTCTATTGCCCTTCAATGGCCCTTCTGCCCTTCCATTTCCCTTCTCATCTGGTTGTTCAGTTGAGTTCAGTTTAGGAGGTCAGCTGATGTTGGTAGTGTCTGCCATGTTTTCCATTTTGTTGTAATGGAGTTCAGGGTGATCCTAAGAAGGTTTAACACTTTCATAAACTTCATCTGATAATAATCCAAAAATGAAAAGCATGTAAACACCTTGGGCTCTATCTTGATGATCTTAGCGTTGGTCTAAACCCATGGTGCAAAGTCCATTTAGGGCGTGTCCAAGTCCACTTTTGCTAGTTAGATGGCATGTTTTTTGAGCGTTAAGTACGGCGCAACGTGCAAATAGGCTGAACTTAGTCTCTTCATTAATTATAGATGTGTCTTGGGTGTAACATGCAATAATGTCATATCCCATTCCCTTTAAAAGCCTGCTTTTCCACCTTGGCGGATTGCTTATATGATGGTGAAACAGAGATGCTCACATCTTTCTTTAATATTACATATTCACCACAACTACTATTTCCTTTGTGAAGCCTAAAAAAAAACCTTGTATGGTGAAAAACAGCACCACTCCTTTGAAAAGGAACTTCAGTGAGGCAGTGTTTGACTGCTTCACTTGACCATTGGAAATCAATGGGCGACTTTATAAGACACGATTGGATAATTGTGGATTATGTCATGTTTGTGATCCCACCTGACTATACTTGACTAAAGTATTTCAGTCAAGCACGCTCGTGTGCACGTTCTCATCCTGATGATTGACATAATGTCTAACCATCCAAAACAGCAGTTCAGCTGTCCAGCAAGATATTATGATCCTCTTCACTGGCGCCAATTTTGAGTCGCGCGTTACTGTGTCATTGTAGAGAGTGAAAGGGGAGCGAGAGATTTATTCCATTTTTATGGTTGTGGTGTTGTCAGTGGTGATTTGTATGGTAAATACTTAAAAGTTTTATCGGTGTTGTAGTGTTAATAGCTAGCTAATTGCTAACGTTAGTGATTTAACTAATGTTACCCTAAACTAGCTCACTTTTTGTCACGTTAGCTTTTGCCCTTTCATTTGGCTAGATTTGAAAGAAAATTTAACCTGTGAATGTAAACATCCTGGATCCAATTCTGCCAAATTCTTTTCAATCCTTAAACCCTGAAGAAAGATTGCGAGTGAAGGCAGATGGGAGACAGACGCCTATCAATTTTATCCAGTGAGTTGGCTTGGTAAGTCAGAGCTTTAACGTTAAATGCTCATGGTAGCCTTTGACACAGTTTAGGTAGACGTTTTCATTATTTAGATTATTGTGATATGATGACGAACTCTTTCCCTCCTGATGAAATAAAGTGAATAAGGCTTGTATTTGAGCTCATATTATTAACATTAGATTCAAGAGGATGATGGAGAAGGGAGTGAGGCAAGCTGCAGCAGCTCAACTGAGCCCTCTGAGCCACAGCAGGTAGGAGTGACGCTGACAGTAGAGAGAGACAGTGAAATGAGTCCATCTCAGCCATGTATACACGTAAATATACAGTGCTGTGAAAAGGTATTTGCCCCCCATCTGATTTGCTGAATGTTTTCACATTTTTCACATTGTATTTGGTCAGATTGTGGGTTGTATCAGTACATAGAGGGAGTCTGTCAGAAAAATTGACACACAAGTTTGGTGCTTCTTTAATTTGTTTGGTGTGCAAGGTAATCAAACATGCAATCTTCAGGTGTGAAAAAGTTATTGCCCCCCCCAGAAAATGCAATGAAATTAAAGGGTTAATTAGGATTAGCTGTTTGAGTGCTTTTAACAACTAGGCCTGATTTGGACCAGCCCTGCCCAATATAAATCTAACTAACTTTGGCCCTTACCATCAGAGTGAAGTTGACAGCACAGTTTGTACAGGCACATCATGCCACAAACAAACAAAAAAAATCCTGAAGACATCCGGAAAAAAGTTGTTAATGCCTATAAGTCTGGAAAGGGTTACAAAGCCATTGGGGCTCTGGGGCTCCACCAAACTACAGACAGAGCCATATTGAAATGGAGAAAGTTTGGGACAGTAGTGCATCTTCCCAGGAGTGGCCGTCCTGCCAAAACCTTCAAGAGCAAGGCGTAAAATCATCCAGAAAGTCCCAAAGAACCCAAGAACAACCTCCAAAGATCTGCAAGCCTCTCTTTCCTTGGCTAGGAACAGTGTTCATGACTCCAATATCAGAAAGACACTGAGCAGAAATGGGATCCATGGCAAAGTAGCAAGGCAGAAACCATTGCTCACTAAGAAGAACATGAATGCTCATCTCAATTCTTTGCCAAGAAGCACCTCTTGAGGATGGAGTAATGTTCTATGAACAGATGAGTCCAAAGTGGAATGTTTTGGCTGACATGGTGCCCGTTATGTCTGGCAAAAACCAAACACTGTGTTCCACAGTAAGAACCTTATACCAACAGTCAAGCATGATGGTGGTAGTGTGATGGTTTGGGGATGCTTTGCTGCATCAGGACCTGGATGCCTTTCCATCATTGAAGAAACAATTAATTCTGCTCAGTATCAGAGAATTGTACAGAAGAATGTCAGGCCATCTGTCCATGAGCTGAAGTTGAAGCGCAGCTGGGTCATGCAGTAAGACAATGATCCAAAACACACAAGTAAGTCTACATCAGAATGGTTGAAGAACAAGAAATTAAAAGTTTTGGAATGGCCTAGTCAAAGTCAAGACCTAAACCCCATTGAGATGTTGTGGCAGGACCTGAAACGCACAGTTCATGTTTGAAAACCTACAAATATCACTGAGCTGAAGCAGTTCTGCAAGAAGGAGTGCGCCAAAATTCCTCCACTCCATTGTGATACACTACAATAACTACAGGAAGCATCTGGTTGCACTTATTGCTGCTAAAGGTTGCCTAACCAGTTATTGAATCTAAGGGGGCTATTACTTTTTCACATAGGGGCATACCTTTTTAAAATAAATATATAAAATGTGAGTCACATTGTTGTGTTCTTTGTTCACTCAGGGTCCCTTTTATGCATTATTATGCTTGGGTTGAAGATCTGATAACATTTAGTGTAATAAATATGCAAAAATGCAGAAAATCAGACTTTTTTTTTTAGTTTGTTGCTGAAGTATTTAAATAGAAGCAGAATAATATGTAATAATAGTGCATGTGGTCTCTCAGTCTGGTTCAGTAGGCTACACAATCATGGGGAAGACTGCTGACTTGACAGATGTCCAGAAGACAGTCATTGACACCCTCCACAAGGAGGGTAAGCCACAAAAGGTCATTGCTAAAGAAGCTGGTTGTTCACAGTGCTGTATCCAAGCATATTCATAGAAGGTTGAGTGGAAGGAAAAAGTGTGGTAGGAAAAGGTGCACAAGCAACAGGGATAACCGCAGTCTTGAGAGGATTGTCAAGCAAAATCCATTCAAGAATTTGGGGGAGCTTCACAAGGAGTGGACTGAGGCTGGAGTCAGTGCATCAAGAGCCACCACGCACAGACAAATCCAGGACATGGGCTACAAATGTCGCATTCCTCGTGTCAAGCCACTCCTGAACCCAGAGACAATGTCAGAAGCGTCTTACCTGGGCTAAGGAGAAAAAGAACTGGACTGTTGCTCAGTGGTCCAAAGTCCTCTTTTCAGATAAAAGTACATTTTGCATTTCATTTGGAAATCAAGGTCCCAGAGTCTGGAGGAAGAGTGGAGAGGCACAGAATCCATGTTGCTTGAAGTCCAGTGTGAAGTTTCCACAGTCAGTGATGATTTGGGGTGCCATGTCCACTGTGTTTTCTGAAGTCCACAGTCAACGCAGCCATCTACCAGGAAATTTTAGAGCACTTCATGCTTTCTTCTGCTGACAAGCTTTATGGAGATGCTGATTTAATTTTCCAGCAGGACTTGGTACCTGCCCACACTGCCAAAAGTACCAAAAGCTGGTTCAATGACCATTGATTGGCCAGCAAACTCGCCTGACCTGACCTTGACCTGTATTGTCAAGAGGAAGATGAGAGACACCAGACCCAACAATGCAGACGACCTGAAGGCCACTATCAAAGCAACCTGGGCTTCCATTACACCTCAGCAGTGCCACAGGCTGATCGCTTCCATGCCACGCCACATTGATGCAGTAATTCATGCAAAAGGAGCCCCAACCAAGTATTGAGTGCATAGAAATGAACATACTTTTCAGAAGGCTGACATTTTTGTTTAAAATATTATTTTTTATTGATCTTATTTTAATTTTCTGAGACACTGAATTTGGGTTTTCTTTAGCTGTAAGCCATAATCATCAAAATTACAAGAAATAAAGGCTTGAAATATTTCACTATGTGTAATGAATCTATATAATATATGAGTTTCACTTTCTGACATGAGCGACAAAAAATATTGAACTTTTTCACGATATTCTAATTTTTTGAGCTGCACCTGTATATATATATGATATAGCGATTTAAAACTGTTTAACATGGGACGCCAGCTCTTTTCTGCCTACAGCTGGTCATTTGACATGGTCAGTGTTTAACAACTCAAAAAATGGCTTGGCTCACCAGGTAAAGCATGGCCGTTTGATTTTCACAGGGGAAAAAAAAACCAGTGGTGATAGTGGGTTTACATCGCCAAAAATTCTGGTGAGCAGCCGCTACTGTTGGGAACCCATAGGTTCACGCATACTTCCCTTGCTTTATATTGTCCTGCTTATAGGAATATGATCAATGCGTTTTTACTGGTTAACCCTTTGACACGTACGGTCACACCGGTTGTACAGCGCTAGAGTGGTCCCTGAAGCGTACGGTCACACCGGTGTGATTAGAACACAGGATTAGAACGTCTATTTACGTATGACGCAACAGTGGTTGAACCGCATTCTTTCTAGGACTAAACGCACTTATGTTCCACAAAACAATTGCACCATGTAAAGTCTTTACAACCCCAGTCGTCATGTCCTCAATGTGAACATTTATTTTTTATGCAGATGTGCACACCGTCTCAGAAGTAGCAACAGTTTATGCAGAAAAAATATGCTAGGCTACTGAGTTAGCCAACGTGAGACTGCTGAGCTGACAAAATGAATTAACTAAAGCGGACATAAAACACAATATAAACAACCAATTCGCGATTATATTCGATGCATCCCATCACAGGTAAACTCACTAGTGATCAAAATAATTGACTAAACACGACAAACGTTAATAATATAACGTTTGTCTTACGGCGCTGCCATCTTGTTTTTCCGCAATTAACCAAAGATAATTACTACTATCAAGATGCTCCACTTACTCACCCATATCCTAACAATGTTTCCGGAAAGTACAAAACAAGTAGGTCTACATAAGTAAGGTATCTTGTCACGATATGATCTTTGTTTAGACCAGAGATGACGTTATATGGCTGCGTCAGTGTTATTAGCTCTATTTTAGCATCGTGATCAGTACAAGCTTCAAAAAAGTACTTCACAAACATCATGGGTGGCCATTACAATTTTTGGTAGAATCGGAATACATCATTTATAACAAGTATTTGAAAACATGCAAAAACTATTACAAATAAAGAAAATTTTACCACACGAACCATTAGCTTTTTATTGGTACAGACTGTACTGTTTTAGCGTCTCATACTGACAGTGCACGTAGCGAGTCAGACGATCCCCTCGCGCTTGGCACACACAGAGCAGAGCGCCATCTAGAGTTGTTGTATTCGTTTCGTTGTAGCCTATATTTATATACATACATACATATATCTATATTATATTATATATTATACATTATATATATACATATACATTATACATAAATATATAAAGATATAATATATATCAGATAAAATATATATACAGTATGTTTGGCAAAAGGAGGAGACAACTCAGCAATGAAGAAATTATGGAGATCTTTTTTAATTCTGATAATGAGTCAGAGTATACAAGCGAGGAAGAGTCTGACAGTGAGAGCGAACAGCTGCCTCCTAACCTAGCGGCCATCCTTGAGCCTGAGAGGCCCTTGCCTGAAGTACCAGGTCCTTCTGTTGAAGATGGAGGCAGACAGATTTTAGGTGAGGAGGTCAGCAGGACCACCTGGAAGGCTGCCAGCCATTTCACCCCCCCTGGGCCTGGTGTGGTGTTTGATCAGTCACAGTCAGGAGTACAACACCAGCAACCATCTATTTCTGAGGCAGAGTGCTTCACAATGTTTTTCACAGAGAAGCTGGTGGGAGACATTGTTGAAGAGACAAATCTTTATGCCAGTGAGCTGCAGGAGAAGATTGAGCCAGGATCGAGGGGGAAGCTGGCTAAGTGGGTAGCAACCACCCTGAGTGAGCTCTACACCTTCCTGGTGGCAGTCCTAATGATGAGGGTTGTGAAGAAGCCCTCACTACGGGATTACTGGAGCACAGATCCCATGCTGGTTACCCCCTTCTTCTCCACCCTCTTCTCCCAAGACCGCTTTCTCCTCCTGCTCCGATGTCTTCACTTTGCTAGCAATGCTACTGCCAACCTCCAAGACCCACTTTACAAGATCAGAAGTGTCCTAACAAGCCTCAGGTCTGCATTTCACCGGCTCCATGTCCCTTACAAGGACCTATGTATTGATGAGTCCCTGATGCTCTGGAAGGGTAGGCTGGCATTCCGCCAATACATCCCCTCAAAGAGGAACCGTTTTGGGGTGAAGTTTTTTATCCTCTGTGATGTTAATACCGGGTTTGTCCAGGACATTGTCATATACACAGGAGCCACCACTGACATCACTCATTATGACGGGCTGGGGCTGTCCGGGTCGGTGGTGATGACCATGCTGGCTCCTCATCTGGGGAAGGGCCACACCCTCTTTGTGGACAATTGGTACAGCAGCCCCACACTTTTCCACCACCTGCTGACCAACAACACTGGGGCTTGTGGAACAGTCCGGCAAAACCGGAAGTGGATGCCCACCTTCTCCGGTAGGAAGATGCAGAGAGGGGACGTGGAATTTATGGAGAATGGAAGCCAGCTGGCAGTGAAGTGGCATGACAAGAGGGATGTCCACGTCCTCTCTACAGTCCACACAGCATCAATGGTGCCCTCTGGTAAAACAAACCACCTAACAGGAGAAAAAAAAATAAAGCCTGAATGTATTGCTGAGTACAACCTGAAGATGGGGGCAGTGGACAAGGCCGATATGATCAACAGCTTTGTGGCCTGTGTGCGAAAGACCACAAAGTGGTACAAAAAAAATTTTTTCCACCTGGTTGACACGGCACTTTATAATGGCTATCTTGTCCACCGCCAGCTGACAGGTGAGATGATCACATTTATACATTTCAAACTATATATTAAACTATATATATATATATATATAAAATTAAATACAATTATATTGAAAATACCCCCCTGCCCTCACCCATAGGTCAGAATCTCACCTATCAGGTGTACCGGGCCAACGTGATGCGGCAGCTGGTGGAGGAGCACCACACCCCTCGACGTCCACCAACTGGAGGCCGCCCTGCAGCCGATAACCCCCTGCGCCTTACTGCTAGGCACTTCCTGTCTGCGGTCCCTCAGACAGAGGCCCAAGGCAGCCGCACGCGGAGGCACTGTAAGGTCTGCCTGTCCTCATCCAGGAAGAGGAAACAGAAGCGGGCCACAAAGTTCATGTGTGCACCCTGCAACACACCCCTGTGCGCTGTGCCTTGCTTTGAGGAGTACCATACTTTGAAGCACTTTTAGGCACCTTCGCTTCCTGCTGTAAAAAAATTATTAGTTAGTGGTGATGTAAAAAGTTCTTAAAATAATAAGTTGTTAATGTATAGCATATTACAATAATATATTTGTTGTTATTTTGTAATTAATCAATCAGTTTTATTTCCAAGGTGTTAGTTAGGATATTTACATGTTATTAGTCTTCAGTTAGTGTTTATATTATATATTCTAAATATTCTAACTTTTAATAAAAATGATTAAGACCTATCTGTTATTTGTCATTATTCAATCGGTTAATTTCCAATGTGTTGTGATATTATTATAGTCGTCCGTTGTGTATTGAACTTTCTAGTGTGTAGCAGTAATCTTTAGGCTATTTGAGAGAAGGTTCATGGTATGCATAGCTATATCAATGCTATTCAAATTCGGTCTTGGGGGACCCCTGTGCATGCTGGTTTTTGTTCCAACCGCAATTGCAATCCTAGAATTTTAAGAAGCCCTTACTAATTCTTGCTTTTCATGTCCTCTTAAACCACATTGTCAGAAATTGATATGCATGCCATGAAGAATAAAAGTACCATGTTATGCTATATTATATACAATAACAGGTACATTTTTTAAAACAAAAATAAAAACTGGGGAATCAACAGGCTCCTAATTAGGTTGCTGACCACATGTGTTCATCTTTCATAGTAAATGCAGGTTTGGTTTATCGTTTGATTTGTCTTTGAATTCTTCATATCTACCAAATTGTTAGTTTTAGTGGCCAGGTGTACACACGTTTACCAATTAGGAGCCTATTGATTCACCTCAGTCTGTATTCTGATCAATTAAAAAATGTTTCTACCTCTCCATGTAATCGTTTGCAGTATAGCACAATGTGAACATGATACTTCAATTATTCAGAGCGCGCATAGCTATTTCCTATGTAATGTCGCATAAAAGGGTAAATAACCCCTTTTAAGAAAAATAAACAAGCTTGTTAAAGGGATTGCAATTGTTGGAACGAAAACTAGCATAAACAGGGATCCCGCAGGACCGAATTTGAACGTCACTGCTCAGATATGTATCGGCGAAAAGACATACCACGTGTAGCTAGTTTGCTAATCCCCTTGGTTTTTTCGTTGTGCATGGCCCGTGTCGAAGTTAGAAGTTAACTCGTCCCAATTGCAAATGCAAACATCTAGAAAACGTTACTCACCTACTGATGATGACAGCTGTCTTGAGATAAATTATCCGATGTCCATACGTGGCAAAATGGAAGATTAATAAAATAAGATTTAAAAAAATTAAAAAAAAATCGCAGAGGCAAGTGGTCACGTGGTGACTAGGCAGACGCGAAGGTGGCAGGTATCCGCTGATGTGGGATCAGTTTGGAAATTTACACACTAATGT